>JBAMJV010000060.1:0-139419 GCA_037951105.1 Echinarachnius parma
CCTGGTGCCCCTCATGTCAAATGCAAAGCCCCCCTGGTGCCCATCATGTCAAATGCAAAGCCCCCCTGGTGCCCTTCATGTCAAATGCAAAGCCCCCTGGTGCCCCTCATGCAAATGCAAAGCCCCCTGGTGCCCCATCATGTCAAATGCAAAGCCCCCCTGGTGCCCCATCATGTCAAATGCAAAGCCCCCCTGGTACCCCCTCATGTCAAATACAAAGCCCCCCTGGTGCCCCATCATGTCAAATACAAAGCCCCCCTGGTGCCCCATCATGTCAATGCAAAGCCCCCCTGGTGCCCCATCATGTCAAATGCAAAGCCCCCCTGGTGCCCTTCATGTCAAATGCAAAGCCCCCCTGGTGCCCCCTCATGTCAAATGCAAAGCCCCCCTGGTGCCCCATCATGTCAAATGCAAAGCCCCCCTGGTGCCCCCTCATGTCAAATGCAAAGCCCCCCTGGTACCCCCTCATGTCAAATACAAAGCCCCCCTGGTGCCCCCTCATGTCAAATGCAAAGCCCCCCTGGTGCCCCATCATGTCAAATGCAAAGCCCCCCTGGTACCCCCTCATGTCAAATACAAAGCCCCCCTGGTGCCCTTCATGTCAAATGCAAAGCCCCCCTGGTGCCCTTCATGTCAAATGCAAAGCACCCCTGGTGCCCCATCATGTCAAATGCAAAGCCCCCCTGGTACCCCCTCATGTCAAATACAAAGCCCCCCTGGTGCCCCATCATGTCAAATACAAAGCCCCCCTGGTGCCCCATCATGTCAAATGCAAAGCCCCCCTGGTGCCCCATCATGTCAAATGCAAAGCCCCCCTGGTGCCCTTCATGTCAAATGCAAAGCCCCCCTGGTGCCCCCTCATGTCAAATGCAAAGCCCCCCTGGTGCCCCATCATGTCAAATGCAAAGCCCCCTGGTGCCCCTCAATGTCAAATGCAAAGCCCCCCTGGTACCCCCCTCATGTCAAATACAAAGCCCCCCTTGGTGCCCCCTCATGTCAAATGCAAAGCCCCCTGGTGCCCCATCATGTCAAATGCAAAGCCCCCCTGGTACCCCTCATGTCAAATACAAAGCCCCCCTGGTGCCCTTCATGTCAAATGCAAAGCCCCCCTGGTGCCCCCTCATGTCAAATGCAAAGCCCCCCTGGTGCCCCATCATGTCAAATGCAAAGCCCCCCTGGTGACCCCTCATGTCAAATGCAAAGCCCCCCTGGTGCCCCCTCATGTCAAATACAAAGCCCCCCTGGTGCCCCCTCATGTCAAATACAAAGCCCCCTGGTGCCCCTCATGTCAAATGCAAAGCCCCCCCCCCCCTGGTGCCCCTCATGTCAAATACAAAGCCCCCCTGGTGCCCCCTCATGTCAAATAAAAAGCCCCCCCCCCCTGGTGCCCCCTCATGTCAAATGCAAAGCCCCCCTGGTGCCCCCTCATGTCAAATACAAAGCCCCCCTGGTGCCCCCTCATGTCAAATACAAAGCCCCCCTGGTGCCCCTCATGTCAAATGCAAAGCCCCCCCCCCCCCCCCTGGTGCCCCCTCATGTCAAATACAAAGCCCCCTGGTGCCCCCTCATGTCAAATAAAAAGCCCCCCCCCCCCTGGTGCCCCCTCATGTCAAATACAAAGCCCCCTGGTGCCCCTCATGTCAAATGCAAAGCCCCCCCTCCCCCCCTGGTGCCCCCTCATGTCATGGCAACTTCAATTTCAATACCATTAACCAATGTTACTAATTACATCAAGTTGGTGAAATTTTAAAGTTCAAAGCACTAGATAAAACTCAATCACTGTGTAGTCTAGCTCTTAGGCTCAGTTCCTTTCTATAGAGTGGAGAAGTGTGATGTCATAAATGATGTCATAAACATTTTTTTTAGAATTTTCAAATTTGGACTTCATTTTCATAAAGAGCATAGCAAATAATGTCCAAATACCGAAAATCAAAGGAATCGGTTACGTATTGGCTGCGATATGCCCATCCGAATGATTTTTGTGTCAATGGGCAATCAGTGTTATAGTGCACTGGTTCCTAAATTTATGAACCAGTGCACTATAACACTGCTTGCCCATTGAAGTAAAATTCATTCAGATGTTTAGAAATTATTTGTTACGCTCTTTCTGAAAATGAAGTCCAAATTTGAAAATTCAAAATAAGTGTTTTTATGACGTCATGGCTTCTGTACTCTATTCATTTCATGCATATCATGTGGCTAAGTGATGGGGGTGGGGTGGGGTGGGCCCCCCCCCCCCCAATATAAAAACAAAAGGGGACATTTTTGAAAAAAAACTTATTTGAATTACATTCAAAGGTGCCCCCCCCCCCCCCAACAAAAAAATAATAATAATTCAGACCACGCTACGCAACTGCATGGATTATATCTTTTACCCACTTAAAAGAAAAATTAACACCCATTACATCACAAATCTAATTGAATCACTTTTATTGTGCTTTTAAGACTTAACCAAAATGAATTGAACTCGATTGGTTTGTGAACATAAAGTACAAACATGAAATTCAATAAAGGGTCTGCTGCTAGATGACATGTAATTAAAGGGGTCACAATGAGCATTTACTAAATTCATGCTAAAACAAAATAAATATAAATCCATTTAAAGATATTTTCCAGTCATAATCTTTGCTAATTTCTGTCATCATAATTACACAATAATCGTGCAACTTTTGAATGTTGGCTTCATCAAAATTATGTACATTTTTATTACAATAATGCATTTTAGGTAACATGCTATTCTAATCCAATACAAATATGATTTACATACATTGAAATGTTCAACTCTTGTTCAAGCACATTCTCTTTGAAGACATGCCCACGACTTGGCATGCTTACATGTACTAAAAGAACGACGCATCGGTCTGATGCATATATACAAATTGCATAGAAGTTGCATAGAGTAAAAAACTAAAAAGACAATGCATATCTTGCGTGTCAACAGTACACGCCTGCCATGCATTGTTATATTGCATTGCTTGTGACACACTGTCCTACCACTTACCAGGACCATTTACAATACTTTGTAGATGTGGTAATCATTAGATGTCTGAAATCTTTTACAGCGGTAGGGATGTTGTTTACGTAGTTTACACATTTTATGTTTCCATACATTTGAAATGTTTAATTCACATTCACGTTCAAACACTTCTCAAATGTACATCTTTTTTGCTCACTGTAACATTAACAACAGCAGGGTTGCCAACTTTGAAGCAGAGGTGAGAGTGTGAGAGTGAGACATTGCGAGGGACGCAAGCGAGGGCGCGAAACGCCGAGCGAGGGGAGCGAAACGACCGAGTGGGGGAGGGTGTGTAGGGAGCTTTTGCAATTTTGAACTTGAAATCGTGCAATCTGATGCATACCTAATGAGGTAAAATAACATTTCATATACAGTTGTAGCGGCTCATTGTTCAGAGTTGCAACAAGCCAACAACAAATTACTGTTATCTCGAATTACTCTTCCGAACAGACCCCCACACATGGGGTGTTATCTATAATATAAACAAACCCTTGTTTTAGCGACATGAGTCCGAAATCGCCTTTCCGCCGACTCGGCAGTTTCACGGAAAAAGTATTTTAGACCCACGCCGTTATTATGCAATGGCAGCGGGAAAACTGACGCACTCATAGGACATATTCCCTTTATGCATAATTTTCCGCATTGTCTTGACCAATCAGAATTAATTAATCACCACGTGGACTGGTCAAGATTTTGGGGCATCTTCTCATCCCCCATTTTCTCCTCATCACTTTCTCCAACACCACCGAGCCATTCGGACATACTCCACTTCTACTCTCCAGCAGAAAATAACACTTTTCTTGCTTTTGGGATTTCACTTTGGTACTATATTCAACTATACTGTACGATACCTTTTTAATCAAAGTAAGTATAAATCGTACAAGTTAACATTTAGTTCTGTTCTACCCTTTCATATATACTGCGAACACTCGTGAACATTTCTTGTATATATATCTTTACTTCTTCTACCTCGCACAAAACCCTTTTTGTTGTGCGTGCAACCGGGATATATGTATATGTGTCTTTTACCTTCGCTCACGCAATAACTCTTATAAACGTTGTGGTACATACCACCTTGACTATTCGTGGAACTGTGTAAATTATCTTTTTGTGACACGAACTTTATTATGTGCCTGGACCCACAGCGCCGATCGGAAACGTCCAGCCAGCGCCGTGACCTATTATGAATTGTAAATAGAATACTTTTGTATGTTCTTAAAGGGATAGTTGAGTAAAACCTGCACGATTACGATACAAACTAATAGTTATACTTCACCATGCTCGAAAAGTATACACAATTACAAACGACATGTAAAACCCCTGTTATCATTCAAAAAGAGCGTTACAACTTCGAAGTGTCAAATTAACTCGGCGCGAAGCACTAGCGTTGTAGGTCCTAATACGGGACTGTATAGTGCAGTGTGCGGTAATACGGGACTGTAGTGCAGTCACTGTGTGCGGTAATACTATACAGTAGTACGTGTATATTATGTATCGCAACCATAGAAGTATGACTCCAACACTGCCGTTGACGCAACTCGCAAGCCCCATTCGCATTCGTTCGCCTTTCGTTCACAGTCGCGCTAACACACGGAGAGACTGGTCCATGAGGCGCATATATCACTGATTTTTTTGCGGAATGGAAGGAAAAATCATGATCTTAATCCACCCGGTAGTTGGATCACATATTGGAGAGTAAATTGCTGGTAAGTACAGTATCATATGTATAGTTTTAAGCACAATTAGCGTGCACACAAATATTTGGTTTCAGTCTTTTATTAGGAGAACATAGAACGCTAGTGCCTCGCACTAGCGGTTCTAAAAGTGATACCCGGGCGTCCAACCACTTTTATATGATATTTTGAAAGCAAATTTCACAACAATTAGAGCATTTGAATGGAAATTATTATTATTTCCCATGTTTTTTTCGATGATCTTTCATATGGAATTGAAATCACCAAATCCGTTACAATCGATGTTGGGGGGGGCACTTTGGAAATTACCAAAACTCACTTGGCCTTTAACTCATTATTTAACATACTTCTACGAATTCTACACAGTCATTAAACACCCTAAGTCACTATGTTCTGCTTACCAACATACGTACAGGTAACATGTCTTGATCATGAATGTTTCTTGTTGCAGGCGGCTTGGCAGGATGAGATGACAAACTTTGCTGTGGGAAGTACTTCTGCTGGCTGCTCAATGAAAATACTCAATCAGTATGTTCTGCTCACCAACATACATTACAGGTAACAATACATGTCTTGATCATGAATGTTTCTTGTTGCATGATGAGATGACAAACTTTGCTGTGGGAAGTCCCAGTCCAGTCCAGAGGGTCAACAGATGAAAGGAAGCATTCCGTGACTTACTTCCGGATATATTCGGAAGCATGCATGCCATAATTGGTTTCGACACGCTACGTAGACGAGAGGCTGGCGAGCTCCGAGCCCGCAAGCGACGTGTTCATCTAGCTACAGTAGGTGCAACTTACGCAAATCCGGCCGGTGTACCGGTCCGTGTACGTACACGGCCGGTTAGCCGGATTTTGCCGGAAAAAACGTGCGTATTATTTGCACGACATACGGAACGCCTGAACGTTAATATACGTATTTATATGCCTTTTTAAAAATGTTTTAATATGCTTCTAAGCCTAGGTGTGAGATATTAACTTAGAGATCAGCGTGAGAGCGTGAGAGAGGGGTGAAATGCATGTGTCACACGCTCAATGCAACAGTGACATACACATTGACATTGTTAGAACAAAATCAATATGAAAATTGAAAGACCAATATTTCATGCGAGATTTGCATTTGGATGGTCCTGCACTTTTTAATTTTGACATCATAGTCCGAGATACCTTGTATCATGTGTAACGTGTTGTAAATTAAGATATAAACATGAAAATCCCGTGCCATGGCTGCCGTCTGCTGAATTAATTGTCATGATTGTTAAAAATACACATAATTTATCTCCGTTTTGTTTGAATGTTCACAACTCACAAGATACAAAAGTGCAGTATTTACATGACTTAGCGACGAAATAATATACATGGAATATAACTTTGTAACTAAGGCTTTACTATGGTATTACATTTACATGTATTGTCAGCTTTTAAAGTCTTATCTGGCCGTGTTGTCGTGTTGACAGATTGTGTTGATCATGTTTGTTGACACTGCTGTTGTTGCTACATAAAATAAAGTCATTATTCTCTGAAGTCTAATGAGTGATGGGATGCCTTGTTCAGTTGTTGTCCTTGAATGATCCTTGTAATTACAAATTTAGAACAATTTTTTCACTTAAATGACGCATCATATAATGAAAATAGAACATTGATCACTTACGTATTGTTGAAATCTTCTAAAACCATGACCAAACTACGTGTAAACATCCATCAAAGCCGACGTTTACTGTGACAGCTGCAACTTTTCCCGTGTGTGACTCATTCATTTTTATGAATTAGAATATGAGCGGTCATCGCCGCAGAGGTTGCGCGGAGCGCTGGCCGAGTCGTTCAAGGAGATACCGACAATCCACGGCCGCTACCATTGATTTAAAAATGTTTGCTGCCATCTGCGTCAAGATACGTTTTAGTCTCCCTCCCCAAAAAGTTACGCGCTTTCCTTTGTTCATCATTCAAATTTTTCATTTTCAATCATCAATTAATTTTATTCCAAATTTTGATAAAAACACATGTACAATAATACTCAAGTACTCACAATATATACAAAAGGTAAAACAGAGAAATTCAGAAAACAAAGAATATCATATTCGTGTGCATGTGTGTGTGTGACTTTGAATTTGAATTTTGAAGAAGAGAAGAAGAAGAAGAAGAAGAAGAAGAAGAGAAGAAGAAGAAGAAGAAGAAGAAGAAGAAGAAGAAGAAGAAGGAAGAAGAAGAAGAAGAAGAAGAGAAGAAGAAGAAAGAAGAGAAGAAGAAGAAGAAGAAGAAGAAGAAGAAGAAGAAGAAGAAGAAGAAGAAGAAGAAGAAGAAGAAGAAGAAGAAGAAGAAGAAGAAGAAGAAGAAGAAGAAGAAGAAGAAGAAGAAGAAGAAGAAGAAGAGAAGAAGAAGAAGAAGAAGAAGAGAAGAAGAAGAGAAGAAGAAGCAAGAAAGAAGAGAAGAAAAGAAGAAGAAGAAAGAAGAAGAGAGAAGGAAGAAGAAGAAGAAGAAAGAAGAAGAAGAAGAAGAGAAGAAGAGAAGAAGAAAAGAAGAGAAGAAGAAAAAGAAGAGAAGAAGCAAGAAGAGAAGAAGAAAGAAGAAAAGAAGAGAAGAAGAAGAAGAAAGAGAAGAAGAAGAAGAAGAAGAAGAAGAAGAGAGAAGAAGAAGGAAGAAGTTGTAGTAGTAGTAGTAGTAGTAGTAGTAGTAGTAGTAGTAGTAGTAGTAAAAGTTTTAGCACTTAGTAATAGAAACATGTCAACTGAAACAACTGAAACTGCCGTAAATTAGTATGATAACATGATAAATGAATGGTATAAAATGGAGAAAATAAAATCAATTCCACCCGCCACATCAAATCCTCCAGGACTGAAATCAACCTGAATTGGCACTGAACCGGGCAAATTGTCCCTGAGCTGAGAACGCTAGGACCGTCGAATATAAAGCCGCGAACTATGTACTTTATTTCGCTGACCTCCATCAAACGTACATTTCTTGTATCATATATAGCTACATGTACGTTACATGTAGGATCAGCGTACCATTTCATTTGCATTGTTCTGACATCGGCTTACTTTTGTACATGTGGGACTAGTCTAGGACATTTGTACGCTTTAGTTGTTGTCCGCCGCGAAAAAGGAACTCAACCGGCATGGCGTCCACTGGCTCGAAGAAGAGAGTTTGCTATTATTACGACGGTAAGCCTCTAACCATGTTCTTATTTCAACATAATAATATTTCAATCGTATAGATATTGTAGGACAAATTTTGACGTAACTAAGTTATTTGTTGCGATGTTTTTCTCGGATGAAATAGACCCTTCATTTTCGATTCGTTCTGTTTCTCTGTGTACGTGCAATATTACCATTCCCGGTGGTTTGCGGCAGCTGACCCACTCGACTCGTCCACTGCCATCGGCGGCTTTCAACACGGGCTCGCGCTCGGGCCTCGGCTCTTCACTTTCTGTCTTTCGTGTCGCGGCAGTTGATTGCTTGAATTTCGATTGTTTTTGTCATGTTGATGCTAACGCAAATTCTAAATAAATAAAGGAAGGATGAATTGAAATAATTGTACATGTCAGTTGCATTCAAATTGTGTTTAAATTTGGTAAAATTGTAACAGAAAAAATCAGAAGTGAACCGACACTGAAACTAAGTGAAAGGAACTTCATTTTTCAAACTTCAAAGATTATGTTAAATATGAATTGAGAATGAGAGAAAAAAAATGAATGAATCTGATTTTACTATGATCAATTAGTGTGATTTGTTCACTGTTGTAATTTGTATTGCAAATGCAAATGACATTGTTGACTTGGGCGTGGGGATATTGAATTATGATGTTACAATTACATTTTCATTTTCTTTGTCAAACTCAAAGACAAAGGGCTTTGCCTTTGTTTTAGGATTGTCTTGCTCATGGGTAGCAAAACAGATGCAAGTGATATTAATTTGTGCTCAATGTGTGAACGAGTAAGATTATTTATAAAGCAGAGTGGTAAATGGTACTGGAAAATGTTTCATTCCATTATTGGAAGATGAATGTCCAAGGTTTCATGAGATATATGTTGTACATTTAATAAAGACAATTGCATAAATGTACATATTGCAATATAAAAAAAATCATAACTCAGAAAATAATCAACACAATGATATTACTTGTTCCTCTTATTCTCCTTTACAGGTTGATACCAACTTTGTGAAAATTGAACTTCATTCATGTTTAAGGCTGTCGATTTCGGGTATATTTACTACCCGGGACTCGCGATAATTTTTCGGGCGAGTCCCGGGTACCCGAAATTTATCAATTTGTTGATTTCGCTATAGGCATGTCACGCCGCTGGGAAACGATGTTCATTCAAGTGACAAAAATGCAGCGCATTTATGACAATAAATCATCTTATAAAATACAGCAAATTCGTAAATCGATTTTTTGCTTTTTTTTCGGGATATCGAGTATCGATTTTTGCGCCCGGGACTCCACATTTTTCGGCGGGACCCGGGTACCCGGGACTCGTCAACAGCCTTTTTCATGTTACTGTCTAAACCTATTATTTTTCCATTTATATTGTACGTATGTCACACACGTGACCAACCCAAAGTGTCACACACGTGACCAGACATCCTCACACAATTGAATACATTAAATAACAACTATTTGAGATAAAACATTTGTTTTCCTATTTTCTTACTCACAGATTTCAGTTGTCTAATAATAACTATAGCTTATTATGTATTTGTTTTCTTCAAAAGTGCTCTGGTACAAAGTCACACACATGAACAATGCCGTTTGACCTCTGTCCTTTGGTAACATAATCCTGATACAATCTTTTGTGTTACACCAGAAAAACTTCAACATATTTTAGGTCACACACGTGACCAAGAATGGCCCTAAAGGAATTTATGTGCAAAATGATTAACCCCGCATCTGTGTATTAACCGCACCCCCAACTTTGCGTCGTCTTTGTAGAGGAACATTTTTGTATAGATTAAAAATGTGCTGGGAATCATTGCACCATAAATTGGAGCTTGTTGATTTGAAAGAAAAAGAGTAGAACTTGATGAACAGAGAAATGATGGTATTTTGTTCTCTCTGTTAACCCCTTGACTTGTAGGAGTGCTCTGTAGGGGATGACTTGTTGGCAACTGCTACTATGGGCAGGGGCATCCCATGAAGTAGTAATTCTAATTCTAAGACTGCATGTTTAGAGTAAAACGCTCTTACATTCATGTAAGGTTACACAATTATTTACTTATATTGTTTATACATAGGACAGGGAAATCAAATCCTCCTCAGGACTCAAACAATTTTGGAAGGGGGGCTCTGAAAGCGCATATTAGCGCAAGCCTTTTCCAGCTTGCCTCTGTCGGGGGGGGGGGGGGGGGGGGTCCAGGGGGCAGAGCCCCCAGAAGCTCTTTGATTTCAGCTATTTAAAGCCCCAAAATCAAAACTACTGGACGAGGGAGTCTCGAGCCCAGGAGCTACCCTTGCTACGCGAGTGCTCCTTCTCTGTTATGGCTTATGTACATTATACACCTTGCCTTATCATCTATTCCTCAATATTACATTTAGCATTTTTCCTTTAATTTTAGGTGATGTTGGCAACTACTACTATGGGCAGGGGCATCCCATGAAGCCGCATAGGATACGCATGACCCACAACCTCATCCTCAACTATGGGCTCTATCGCAAGATGGAAATCTATGTAAGTCTTATCTTATTGTAAGAGTCAGTTAGGAGCCTTAGCTTAACACAGGGGTCCACACTTACCTTTTTTATCAGTGGCCCGGTCGGGCCAGTGAAATAAATTCTTCCCCTTATCTGGTGGCCCGAAATAAAAATTTACTGGCCAGAAAATTGTATTTCATGAGTAAACTTTTTACTATTCAAAATATCACTCTTTCCTGATCAAACCTGTGATTATAGATAAGCATGACATGAAAGAAAACAAGATTTTTCTAATTTTTTCAATGTCAGGTTGAAAATCTGCTTGCCCGATCGGGCCACCAAAATATGATTTTTATACATATTTGCTGGCCCGAAGTGCAATTTTACTGGCCCCGGGCCATCGGGCCAGTGCGAGTGTCAAGCCCTGCTTGACATATCTAATTTTTATTCTTATAATTGTCTAACTCTTGGGTCTTGAACAAGTTTTATTTGTTAATGTGGCTCATTGTTCCATGATAGTTGCACCTAGCAAATATGAAAAGTTTCCACTGCTGTCCACATATTCATTATTTTCTTTTTAATACTCTTGTTAGAAACATTATTTTAAATGACCTACTTACTTTCAAACTTCATCTTTTACATGGCAAGATTTCTATTAGACTTAACGTATTTGAAAATGATCTTTTTAAAGGAAACTTGGAATAGATGATGAACAATTTACTAACAGACTACTGACAGTGGTGGTATCAAGTAAACGTTCTGATATTAATGAAGTACTGTAAGAAGTTTATCTACCTTTCTCAAACTTATGGATTTCTAAAGAGTGTGGAATTTTTTGTTTTGTTGTCCTTTTATTCTGTGTTTTATTCTGTTTCTTTATATCTCATTTCACTATGAATGAGATACTGGAATATTAAGACAACACACTTTATACAGATATGAAAGAAAATATTTGTGAATTCTCTAAATGTGGGTTACAATATAAAGGAAGAAATGGTTGAGAAATCAAATTACATGAGTGCTGAAGTTTAATGAGGAATAGATAAATAAAACAGCCAGAGTCATGACTTGAATCTTGAGTGTCACTTTATTAAGTGTAAAACTAACAATGCCCAAGAATATTAGAGCACATGTGACATGTCATGGCGTGGTTTCATGCGCCAAACAAAACTTATCACCATAAAATACAATAACACAACAATGAAAACAAGTTTTATATCAAGGTATCAATTGTGAACTGTATGACTTTTGTAACTTGTGTGTTTTTATCACAATATTCAGAGGCCACATAAAGCTGTGATGGAAGAGATGACGAAGTACCACAGTGATGACTATGTCAAATTCCTTCGGACCATCAGACCCGACAACATGTCAGAGTACACAAAACAGATGCAGAGATGTAAGTAAAATATACCAGTTGGTGCATATGTTTTAATTATTTCTATGCTACCCCCATATGTTTTCACTGTTTCTATGCTACCCCCCTCCCCCCCCCCCCCCCCCCCACACACACACAAACACACCCACACACACACGCAGCCAACCCAACTTCTCACCCATTTTGAAGACTCATTATTTGAAGAAGATATGTGACCTTACACCACAAAACGACCGTTATGTCACTGTGGTAGTTTCTCTTTTATTAGCTAAAATAGTCAAATTTTGTTCAAAATATGAGATTTAGGATTTTGGTATTTCCTGAATAAGCATATTTTAATCTAGCTTCTGTAACATTTTGAGCAACGGAAATCATGTTTAAATATTATTTTTTCATCTAATAAATATGATCTTATTACTGCGCTTTAATGGAAACTGATCTTTTAAATGGCCCATTTCTCCCTTATTCTAAAAATGCTTCAGCCATATTCCAAATCTTTGGTGTTCATTTTGAGAGGGTTTGCTTAGTCCAAATATGACGAATGATATACCATTTTAAAGGTTATTACTTCTATTCTAATGTTTTATGAAAAGCAGCACAATCAGTTTTCCCGACTTATTGGTCGTTTTGTGGTGTAGGGTCACATATGAGAAAATACCACAATGATTATGTCAAGTTCCTTCTATCAGACCTGGCAACATGTCAGTATACAAAACAGATGCAGAGATGTAAGTAAAATGTACAGGTGCAATCATTTTTACTTACTACAACCAAACCCACTCCTAAATCAGCCCACGCAACTCCCACACTTGGAAGACTCATTATTTGAGGAGAGGCAGATACTTTAAATGACTTAACATCTTCCTTAGATGGCAGTGCATTCCAGAAATGTGTTTCCTCAATTTTAGACTTGAATTAGAATTTTGAGAACTGTCTATTTGATTTGATCTTTTTTCTGCAGTCAATGTAGGAGAGGATTGTCCAGTGTTTGATGGGCTGTATGAGTTCTGCCAGTTATCGTCTGGTGGATCCGTGGCGGGTGCAGTGAAACTCAACAAGCAACAGACAGACATTGCAATCAACTGGGCCGGCGGTCTCCATCATGCCAAAAAATCAGAAGCCTCTGGATTCTGCTACGTCAACGATATCGTCCTAGCTATCCTTGAATTACTCAAGTGAGTTGATAGTTAATCCTTCTCTCTATTTGGGATCATTCCTACAAGCCTAAATTACTTTTATTACTCCCCACTCCCCACTTCTGTTTCTAGTTGTAGCCAATTGCACATTCATTGCATATCAATTATTGTATGTTTGTTTTGTAAGTGGAAACAAATGAAAAGAAAACAAAAAACTTTGAAACAAAGTAATGATAATTATATTTACAGCGTACACCATCACTAAACATTTCAGCATGAATGTCACACAAATATTTTATTGATTTAGTCATAAGAATGAATGTGAGAAATGCACTAAGCTGTGCCCATTTGTACTAGGAACTGAGGAATATTATTCAAATAAAGGCGGTTACCTCCTACCCTTGATGCAAAAGAATATGGCATATGTAAGAGTGAAACCCATGACTTCTTGATTTATGAGCATACACTTTCATAATTTTGCCTAAAACAACTCACATTAGTCAATGCTCAAAATTAGCACTGGCCATGGGCAACTAAAAATTAGGTTTGGTCCACCAAATATTATTGATACTAAATTCCACTTGCCCGAATAAACAAGAAAATATGACAATGTTTTTCTTTGTTTTGGGCCACTTGAATGTGACAAATTGTGTTTTTCACTTCCCAAACTGGGCCACAAGGCAAAAAAAGGGTAATTTTGAAAATGCATTAACAAATTCTATTTTTGCAGATACCATCAACGAGTGCTGTACATAGACATTGACATTCATCACGGGGACGGAGTGGAAGAGGCTTTCTACACGACAGACCGAGTCATGACTGTGTCTTTCCACAAATATGGAGAGTACTTCCCCGGTACTGGGGACCTCAGGGTGAGTACAGTCAAACATGTATTAGTGGCCACTTCTCTATAGCAACTAACCTGTCTATAAAAAAATGTCAGAAATTGATCCCTTGGGAGGTGTTGCATAATATGTTATTTTTTATTGAATATGGACCATTGTAAATCATTCAAATGTATCTTTATGTCCTTCAGCAAGACATTTCATTAACATTGCTACTTTATACCCAGGAGTGTAAATGGGTACCTTGGTTATGTGCAAACTAGCCCGAGATGCTATAATGATTGCTCTTGGCTTGTATGCTCCCCATGGAGTTGAGAAGGTGCACAAGATAATTGTGTGGATTTGAAATGTGGCCAGGGGTAATCATGATAAGTATGTAGTACAAGTGTCTGGTGACAGATGTGTGTGCGTTATAAATAGAGAATTATTATACTTATAAGGCCATGAAAAATAAATGGTTGGATTGGCGTAACCCGCCCGCCCCTAGAAATACCGGCGCTAATGCACACCGACCCTAGAGGTTTTTTCTGAATTTTTTTTTTTTTTTTAAATAAATAAATAAATAAATAAAAAAAATAAAAAATTGCACTAGAATTTGCAATTGCGATGTGTTATGTGTGTTTTTGTGTATTTGTGTGAGAAAAAAAAAAAAGAAGAAAAAAAAGAAAAACAAATCCCTAACGACCTACCCTAATTTTTGGTTGCCCGTTACGCCAATCAAACAAATTTTTTTTTTTGCCTAATTATTGTTATTATTAACTTTCTCTTATTTCTGGCATTGCAGGACATAGGAGCAGGGAAGGGCAAGTACTATGCAGTCAACTTCCCACTGAGGGATGGAATCGATGATGAATCTTACGACAAGATCTTCAAGCCTGTGAGTAAAACATACAGATTTTGTCTTTCTCTTATATAAATGCACTGCATGTTAAATGACCTTGCTGTGAATGTAGCCCTTAATTTACCAATTCACCTTTATTAGCAGTATTAACTTATTTTGTGTTTTTTTTCTTCTAGTCTTACTCACAAAGTATGTCTGTCCGAGTTGATAATATTGTACAGTGATTATTGTAGTACTTGCTGTTATAAATAAAATATTTACTGTGCCTAATCGGTATGAAAATTGTAGAGTTCTCCAAAATATGGATTTCATGATAACAAAAAGTGTGACGAAACTAGGAGTGCCATTTACATGTATGCTCTTATTGTTTGATTTGTTCAGATCATGACCAAAGTGATGGAGATGTACCAGCCCAGTGCCATTTGCCTGCAGTGTGGAGCTGACTCGTTATCAGGGGACCGCCTCGGATGCTTCAACCTCACTCTCAAGGGTCATGCCAAGTGTGTGGAGTTCATGAAGCAGTACAACCTACCTCTGTTGCTGATGGGAGGAGGTGGATACACGATACGCAATGTGGCAAGATGCTGGACATATGAAACATCAACTGCGTTAGGTGTGGAGATCGCTAATGGTAAGCTGCCCTCTACTCATAGAAATTGTTATTTTATGTGCAGTTGTCAAAAGTAGCACACCAATAAAACTTTTGTGAATTTTTGTTTGGTGCCAAATAAAACTTTTCACTGCAGCTAAAAAATAAAATAAAATAAAGAGGCGGTTACACTAAATGCAATGTGGCTAGATGCTTGACGTAGGAAACATCAACTGCATATGGAGTAGAAATCGCTAATTGTAACTAAGCTGCATTTTTCCAATGAAAATGTTTTATTTATGTTTACATGTGTGTATTAAAGGTTATTGTTTAAAAAAAAACGATCACCAAAGCATTTGTGAAGTTCTGCGATGCCAATGGATATGTTCTCTGCAACTCAAATAAAAGATGATGATTCAAATGCTTGTCTCCAGTAAAACAAGGTCATATTCCTGCTGTTTTACATTTCAAGAGTTAGAAAGAATGATCTACACTATTCTTGAGCATATGATGACAGATTCTTGACAGACCTAAAACAGTGGTGGTATCAAGTAAACGTTCTGATGCTCATAATAGTACTAAATGTTTGCAGAATCTTTGCCCATAATCCTACAATACACTAGCTTAGTTCCATTCACATCCATTTCAGATGATAGGGCCAAGTAATGAAACACACAAGATATTCCATCTAGGCCATTTAGGGTCAACCTGGTAGGAAATGAATGCTTTCCCAGTAAGTGACTATAAACAATTTTTGTGTTGCTTACTTTACTCTCACATCTAAAATAGTTTGAGAATGATACTAAGATAAGCATGGTTTTATGAATATGGATCCTGGAATTTAGACAAATTGAGCTGAAATATATCCTTTCAGGAGCAAACTGCCTTGTTCAGATATAGGGCCTGTCAAGTTAAGAAGTGTGCAAATATTTCATTAGAAGAATATTTGTCTATAATAGTTGGAATCCCATTTTCTTTTCTCTTTTTCATTCATATTATATATTTCTGATCAGTTTCTCTATATGTTTTAATTAATTATACAAAAAAGCTGCATCACTTTGGTGATCCCTCGCATATATCCCCAAGTTGATTTCTATCCTTTGGGTTTATGTCAAGTTCATAATAGCTTCTGCAATGAAAACTAATGGGTTTCAGGGACGAACAACGTACTAGGGTTTTCTATAGCTCAGTCGGTAAGAGCACCGGTCTAGCAATCCGGAGGTCTCGGGTTGTTGTTTATCTTTCTGAGCTTGCAATTTAACTAAGTTTGTATTACTTATAATAAAAACAAAAGATGGATGTAGTTTTTAAAGATTTGTTCAAGACATTTTACACATGGTCTGCAGCTCACTTCTATTAACCATTTGTGATGTTTCTGTTTATTATTGTTCTTGTACAGAGCTGCCGTACAATGACTACTTTGAATACTTTGGACCAGACTTCAAGCTTCACATCAGCCCCTCAAACATGACCAATCAAAACACGGGAGAGTACCTCGACAAGATCAGGTGAATATTAAAGGGATCTAGTAACATAGTCAAAATAAAAACTTACTTACAACTCTAGCCATTCTCACATTCTTTGATGCATTTGTATCATCATCTTTTGATTTGAATAAAAACATAGCCTGTTTAAATGAGAGGAAGACACCGAAAACAGAAAGACAGTTTTGACCTTATTCCAAGGCCCATCACGAATTTGTCATGAACAAATTTTGTTTTTAATGCATAAAATAGAAAAAAAGTTTGACATTTAGAGCTTAGTTATTTGGAGATTGTGGGATATATTAGAATCAAATCTTCATCATTGGATGAATTGCATTGTCATAAAGGCTTTAGTTTCAATTTCAGATAACATGAGCACATGATGACAGTTTCTTGCCATATGTAAAGTGTTCCGTGTTGTACTTGTGGCAAGCTGAACAAAAGTTACGTATTGTTCTGGGAAGGGGCTCACAATTTCCTTAATGTTGTTCAGAGACTTCATTCAGTTAAAGAATATTTCATAGGAAAAAACACTCTGATAAAGAAGGATGTTTTAACTTATCCTCGGCACATTTTGACCATCTAAAAATCAGGAAATATACCCATTTTTTTCTTCAATTTTTCATGGACAATCCAAAAGTTGGGGGTGCTGTTTAAACACGGGGGCGTGTAATGCACTGGGAATTTCAGCTAACTTGAGCACATGATGACAGTTCTTGCCAGACTAACAAGTGATGGCATCAAGTAAACGTTCTGATGCTTACAAAAATGTATCCTTCAATGAACCAGTTCCATGCTAGATGTTAAAAAATCCCCATAGATTCCCTTCTTCGGGAATTTATTGTATAATTTATATGAAGTGTTGTTATTATAAGTGTACTATTTTGGAACTCTTATTTGCAGGACACGTTTGTATGAAAACATGCGGATGATCCCACACGCACCCGGCGTGCAGATGCAACCAATCCCAGAAGATGCCATCCCAGATGATAGCGATGCAGAGGATGAACAAGAGAACCCAGACAAGCGCATCTCCATCATGGCGCAGGACAAGCGTGTCCAACGTGATGACGAGTACTCAGACAGCGAGGATGAGGGCGATGGCGGTAGACGTGATGCGAGGTCGCACAAAGCCAAGCGATCAAAGACGGACGACGGCGCCAAAGATGCAGACAAAGGTTAGTTTTTAATTATTTTTAGCTGAAGAGAGAAATTAGTAATTATGAATTGAATAAATCAAAAGGATCTGGTAACATTGTTGAAATTCTCTTACTTACTTGGAACTCTACCGGTTCTCACATACCACATTGCATTCATATTTCCAATTATGGAAGCGTGTAAACGCTTTTGTTTTTCATAATTTCTCTTGCTTTATAAAGGCATGTATGATTGAAATGTTCAGATTTATCATTATAGCTGTGTACAAAGTCAGTGCAAATTGATAGAAAGTAATCTCTTTTTACATTTGCTCTTTACTTTGTCACATTAATTTACCAGGTAATTTTCACACATCACTCAGTGGACATTTCAGATCACAGAAATACATATTATATCAACCATTTGCTAGTTTGCACATGTCAACAAAGTTACTAGATCCCTTTAATAAATGATGAGCAGAGTAAGGTTGACTGTATTGAGATTTGAACCAGTGGCCTGCAATGTGCTGAACTATCACAACATAACATTTAACAGACACTTAGTACCAATGGAAAAATATATAAGTCTGATTTTCAGAACAATTTGTAGATTACCCATTTCACAATGTTACAGACATACTAACCTACATGTACGTAAGTAATGAAAATACTTCGGTCGAGGTCTATGAAGAATCCATCATATATTCAAAGTGAAACAATTTTTGATGGGTAAAAAAGGTCACTGTTATGCGGGTACTATTCTTATAACTTATGTGTTATAGACATACTAACCTACATGTACGTAAGTAATGAAAATACTTCGGTCGAGGTCTATGAAGAGTCCATCATATATTCAAAGTGAAACAATTTTTGATGGGTAAAAAAGGTCACTGTTATGCGGGTACTATTCTTATAACTTATGTGTGTCGACATTCTTTATCGGTTTCAAGCCATGTTAAGAAGTAAATTTCTTTAATGTTTTGTTATTACTAAAAATGTTGTTACAGACGTGAAGCCAAGCGAGGCACCCAAGGACCCCAAGCCTACAGACCCACAGCCAGTGCCAATGGACACAACTCCTGCACCAGCTCTGCCAGCTAAGAAGAGGTAACTTTAGTCTAGCAAACCTCATTAAAACTAGGACCTTAGGATGATTACTTAGTTATATTTTAGCCTCCTTTGTTATATTTGATGTATTTTACCTGTTGTATTGCTGTTATGCATTGTTTTACCATGTATACTTTCTATTTGTATGTTTTTAATTCAAGTTGTGGAAATAAATGAATTTGAATAAATGAATTTGAATATATCAGGGTTAAAAAAAACAATAGAAAGAGCTTGAACAAGATCATTACCGCGGTTTGAAAAGGTTTTTTTTAATCTATTTACAACACGGTTCCACTGAAGATCAAAGAATATTCTGCAATAAGGCCAGAGAGTAGTTATGATTCAGTTTGTATTGCCCACAAAGCTCTTGTCTTTAAAGAGATGCGTGGCCCAAGAGATAATTTATAGAATTAACTATTTCCTGCCTATGGGTCATCATGAAATGCAACGAGCAGATGATGACAGATTCTTGACAGACCTACTACAGTGGTGGTATCAAGTAAACGTTCTGATGCTCAGTGAAATGCAAACCATACGCTTCAAAACTAACTAATTTGCATTATTCCTTTGCACTGTCTCTTCTCTTCAATATTGAAGAGCAAATTTATTGATGGCTGTGCTAAATATGATTGACCTTACAACAAAGGCCACAAATGTTGAAAGCATTGACACAAAATCTAGTTAATTAACCCAAGCCTCCACACTAAACCTTTTTTCAACCTGCCCTTTTTTTTTTTTTGGGGGGGGGGGGGGGCAAGTAAAATCATACATTTTCAAATTTGACTCGCCCCCAGCAATAGGTCAAGTGCTGTTTAACCTTTATTAGTATAATTTCTTGTTACCGTTTGTCTATAGATGCAATATTCAGGAAGACTATGGATAGGATGTCTTACGATATTAAAAGTTCTTAGATGATTAGTAGCTATTTGAAATTATGTCTAGGTAGTTTTTTTGCTTGTGTTATTAGATATGCATAATATTTGAATACGCTAACAAATCGTTCCATTGTTTTTAGTTGTAATTGTCCCTCAGCACTATAGGCGCCTAAAAGGAGACTGGCTAGAATGATCCCTAGGGTGTGTGCAGGAATGATTGCAGTGTATTGTGTATCTGTTGACCGGGTTAACGATAGTCCTGAAGTGCTGTGATACTCGCGTTGATAGCGCTTTATCAAATAATTGTCATTACTATTATTGATTGTAATGCATTATTTCCTTCTTGTGTTTGCCTTCTTCACCAACAGTGAAGAGAAACCTCAGGAAGCAGCCAAGGTAGCAGAGGTGAAGCCCAAGGCACCAGAGAAGGAACCAGGTAAACAAACACAGAACATTATTGATTTCATATTACATTTGAAAGTGATCCATTAACTTTGTCAAATTTAACTAAACCACTTTTCAGGGTGCAAAAGAAGGCATGGGCCCCGTTGCAGAAAGAGATACAATCGATCGTAAGTTAGGATTGATTGTAAGTCAGAAAATTAGCGCGTTTCAACCAATCAGATTTGCGCATCTAGCACACGTGATCTGACTTACGATTAATTGTAACTTACAATCGATTGTATCTCTTTCTGCAACGGGGCCTTGGACAAATGGGTTTTAACCCTGTTAAAATGATGTTCATTTAAAAACAATCGAAAGTAGTGTTAGCTGTACCAAGTGTTCAACATATGCCTTGAATTTTGTTCCCGTCTTTTCTCCACAGGTGAATCTGGTGCGGCTGATCTGAGCATACAGCCCCCTAAGGTGCCGGCACCAAGTGAAGCCCCCTCCCCAGCAGCAGCCCCCCAGCCACCAGCACCTAGTGCACCTGCGCCAGCCGTGCCTGCCGCTGCAGATAAACAGGATTAATGTCAATCAAAGACTCTAGCAGCTCCCCCTTTTTCCATGTGGATACGCCCCTAGTTCTTATGATACTCCTCTTCTGAGGGGAAGGCATTGTGACAACTTCTGTATTCAGAGATGCTAGTTATCAGGCAAAAGCCTGAAAGTTCACCTAGACTTTCAGGCACATTCTGGCTGCAGGAGATAAACAGGATTAATATCATTGAAGATTGGCAGCCTCCACTTTTTGATGGGATACACCCTAGTCAACCTGCCTACAGTGGCCAATAAAAGTGGTCCCTAACCAAGAAAAACATTGTCATGGAATCTGTATATAGGGGCACCTGTCTACAGTGGCAACTATTCTGGTTTCCCATATGTTGCCACTATACACAGGTTTGACTGTAGGTACCATGACTCTGTTTTCAGGCTGCCATCTTGTAGAAGTATGCAGCAATTGAGTGGAAATGTTTTGGCGTGACCTATCTGGGCCATGTCAAGCTTGGTTGTTAGACTTATTTTGAACAACTAATTGGTCAAAACTCTTATTTCTTTGTGTTTTTCTTGTTTATTTGATCACAAGTAATTCGAGACCTCAGCAACTTTATGCAGACACATATCTTATTGAAATAATTTATTGTTATACTTGATATTCGATGAGATAGCATTACAGTTACTGTTCATGTACGAAAAAGCATACTGTATTTGACTGGGTTTGTCGTTATTTGTGTACGCAATACAGCCTCAAGTGCAGAAACACTGTACAGGTAATATCAATGTATTTCTACAAAGAGTTATATGCAAAGATCTGTACACAATAAAGCCTATAGTGCTGTAAGATGAATTTTGTTGGGTGAGTGTGACAAGGATGGTAGGTTGATTTGGACTAAATCGAGTTCTGTGTACAATCTTGTAGGTCAGAACCTCATGTATGTGTTGCCAAATATTCAGAAAATACTGATTATGATTTTGTGAATATTCATACAAAATTAAAAGAGAGCTAAATTTGGTTTTCCCAAGTCTCCAAAACATAAAAAACATAATTATCCCTGAAGTACAAAAGGTGAATTGGCACCTTTTCAACTGACAAATTATGGCACATACTGTATTCTCTTGGGGTATTTATGATATATATGAAGAAAAAAGGGACTTGATTTGACGGGTGCGGTTCGTTATTCCGAAGGTTCGTTATTCCGAAGGTTCGTTATTCCGAAGGTTCGTTATTCCGAACACGCAAATTTCCTATACCTGAGTGTTCATTAATCCGAAAATGAAATAGGGTTCGTTAATCCGAACATTTGTTGCATTATTCCGAAGGTTCGTTATTCCGAAGGTTCGTTATTCCGAAGTTTCGCTATTCCTAAAATGAAATCGGGTTCGTTATTCCGAAGGTTCGTTATTCCGAAGGTCCGTTATTCCGAGGGTTCGTTATTCCGAAGGTTCGCTATTCCTAAAATGAAATCGGGTTCGTTAATCCGAAAATGAATTTGGGTTTGTTATAATGCTATAATTTCATATAAAGAGATAAAATAAACTTATATGTTTGATTGGTCTGGGCAAGGGAGGGATAGGGGGAGGGGTATGCTAAATGCAGGCTGTAAATTAAATAAACAAAACACAAACTATAGTATTATAACAAGCCCGATTTAATTTTCGGAATAACGAACCCGATTTTATTTTCGGATCAACGAACCTTCGGAATAACGAACCTTCGGAATAACGAACCTTCGGAATAACGAACCTTCGGAATAACTGAACCTTCGGAATAACGAACCTTCGGAATAACGGACTGTAACCGATTTGACGTGGTAAAAAGGGCATTGTGTTTGCAAGCGAATCTCTGTTGATTTTGATAGTATTCAATCATTTATAATTATCGCTTAATTCATCTCTCTTCTCTTAGCCATAATGTGCATATCACAGTTGAAATGAGCTATTGTGAAAACATTTGAGATCAAGAAGATTGTCACTTGCATAGTCTCAATGATATTTATACACTCGTGAGATAAAAAACATTGCAATTTTTCTTTCTCTTTCCCTACCTTTCAGTCCCCGACATTATCAGCTGAAGCTTCTGAAGTAAGCGATAAATATGACCCTGTTAATTACATTTCTGTAGTGAAATCTTATGGAGATGCTCTTCTTTTTAATGTAGTCAAGAGCTTTGTCAAACGATTTGGCAATGCAGTGTCATTCCATGCAAATACTTCTCTCTTGTAAATATAGTGTGAGAGATAATGTGAGTAAATTATGAAGAAGCTTGTACAATGCAAATAGATCAATTGTGTAGTTATTACAGTGGACTGTCGTTATAACAAACTCTTTGCCCCTTTAATGCTCAACAGTGTGTTTAATATAAACCTGGGTTAAAATTTTATTTGACGTCATTTAGTAATCCACAGACTACATTTAACCAACAGACTAGAATTGGTTTGACCAACTGTGTGTTGAATTTAACCTGTATACTAAACTAACAAAGGGTTTATTTTAATCCACTTGAGAATTGGGGCCTTTTGGACCAGTGATATTACTTGGTCATTGCATATCAAGTCAAACCTTTTTCTACAATGCCAGTGGATTTGACTTATAATGCACTATTGGATTTTAATGTTTATTGTTTTGCAACAGTGCAATTACAAAGTTTTTTCTAAATACAAAGTTATTTCACAAGGTCGTAAAGGAGTTTGTTAAAAACTATGAGTCCTTTGTATATTCTGTAGGTAATAGTTATTGAAATGTTGACTTTCAGTTCTTTGTATGTAATATGGTGCATGTGATAACTTTTCTAGGTGTTGGTATATAAATATATAAATATTTTCTACATCATATTAAGTTACCTCTTGTACAGTTTTTCACATTAATCATATTCTTGGTTCATCTTCTGTACATGAATGAAATATTTTGTGGTGTGGGAAAATGCAGGGGGTAGAGATGGCAAAACATTGAACAAAGAAGAGATGATGAAAAGGGGTGTTATATAACTACTTTACCCTCACAGAATAGGTGCAGTGGAACCTTGTTATAAAGACATCTGGGCCCTGTTGCAGAAAGAGTTGCAATCGTAAAGTTGCAATTAAATGAAAGTCTGAAAATATGCACTTCTAAACCTATCAGATTTGCGCACTTAGTTACATTTACTGACTTGCAATTACTCCCAACTTTAAAATCGATTGCAACTCTTTCTGCAAGGTGGCCCTGATGACAATATCAAAACCTTCTCATAACGAGGTCATTTTACTGGTTTGAGCTCTTTATATTCCTTTGATTTTTACCCTGATATAACGAGGTAATTTTCATTTTCCATAATACAGTGGACCGCATTATAACGAGGTACTAACCAAACGTCTGATGCAATCAGCGATGTGCTTTTGAAATTAAATTTTAAAAATGTAGTTAATTTGAAAAGTCAATAATTCTAAATTTTTGATTTTAGGTTCCCTGGGCACTAAATGTAGGATCATGTTAACCATGTTAATGTTATTTTGTCACATGAGAATTTGATGTTCTGAATTTGTTTTTATTTGACAATACCACATTATAAAACCATTGTTTAATAAATAACAAATAAAAACAAAAATTGTCTATGAAAGAGGAATATAGAGGGTAAGAAACAGTTGACCTAGGCAGGTCGGGTATACAATGCCGTGGAACTGGTTTGTTTTTTGCTCATGGATATGATTTAGAAATATCTTTTGTACATGTACATGCTTTTTGTATAAAAACGGATTTGTAATCTTTTTGTTTTGCATGTGGTATTTGTTAGTTTTTTTTTCAACATTGTAAATTAAATTTTCCATGATCAACAAAAAAAATAGAAAATAAATCCAGAGCATATTTTGTGTTCATGCGATCCTCAATTTCAACTACTAATTGTTTTGTTTTACTGTATAAAAGAGACTAGTAGAACTATGGAGGCTGAAAGTGATTCATTAACTTGGAACAAATTTTTATTTTTTTATGTGGGGGGCTACTTTTGCAGTTTGCCAGCATAAAAATACCCCTCAGGGGCAAATTTGCCCCGAGCCCCCCTTGTTTTAACCCCACTGATTTGAGACTTTGATCATATACCAATGTCATTGTAAGATTCTTCTGAACGATGCGAGATAGTTTCATAGAAAAAAGAAACAAAAATGATGCCAGATTTTAACACCTACTGCTGATTGATTTTGACTACAATAAAAAAGCACCCCATTTTTAGGGAGAAATTTGAAAGATCAAATGAATTCTTTTGTTACTATAATCCAAACAAGATACAAGAGATATGTGAAAGCTCCCAGTGATTTTGGTTGAATTCAACAAAGTTAATGGATCACTTTAAGAATGAAACAGTCCTTTTCTGTGTTTTGAATGTGCATGTGGTGTCTGTCTTTGGGAGTGTAGTGGTATATTGGTTCTGGCCTTCCTCTTTCAATACGAGTGTTGTGGGTTTGTTTCCCAAGCATGGCGCGTATGCACGGGCGTAGCGAGTTACGTAATACCTGTTCAACTGGGGGGGATGAATGAATAGCTCATCCCCCCCACTTGAATGGGTATCAATGTCATGTCTACGCCCGTGCGCGTATGTCCTGTAGCAAGACACTTTATCCACATGCGCTGCTCTCAACCCAGGTGTAGAATAAATGGGACTTGGCAGGAATTTACTCCTTGAAATGTTTGAGCGCCCCATCATGGCAGCTGGGATAAAGCCAAGGTTATAATACCTACAAGCGCTCTGAGACTTTGGGACTAAAAGGGATATTATTATTATTAAGATGTATCACTGTTTAGGGGTAATTAGTGCTTCAAGCAGTTCTTATGAAAATGTTCACATTTATTTTGAGGCTTGGAGCATAAACCTCACTTGCCGTCAATGAACTAGTTATAGAATAGTTAAGTTTTGGTTTAGAGGGCGCTTCAAGAAATAATGTTCTTGTGAGGTATTGAAAAACTAAAGTGTAACATTTAAAATTGCACAAAATGTTAATGACTGAATCAACTTTGATCAATCTCAATTTCAAAAATAGCTGAAATATCCGGCATAAGTAGATTGGCATAAATGTTGCGGATCAACTTATATTCAATAATTTAGAAAATATTTGTGAAAATATACCAAAACGGTTTTTAAATTGTTTTTGATGATCCTTTATTGAATAATTATTTCAACCAAACATCACATTTATATTGTTAATTTTTTTAAATGAAAGCAGCCCTGTAACTTAACCATTCATATGTTTTACTACAATTCAAGCGTCTTTGAATTATAAATGTTAGTTTTAATGTTAACTTGACTTTGTACATAGCCCACCCGGTTCCCGTAAGCAATGGGTTAAGTAAATACAATTTTGTCTGATCAAAACTGTATTACCCCATTAAAATGATTTACATATAGCACCTAAACGCAATGCACACACCCAAACATACATGAAAACATCCACAAAGCTTCACCTACATTGTAGTATCTATACATTTACAATACAGTGGGACCTCATTATATAAAGACCTCTGATACATCAAACCCCTCTTGTTGTCTTATTGATAGGAGCCCTTTTTTATGTTTGTCTTTTACCCTGATGTAACAAGATACCATGTTCATGGTCCCAAGTTCCTTGTTGTGAGGTTCCACTGCATAATATACAAATAGGTACACATTAAAATGCACTGGCACAAATTCATGTAAAATAGGTCTATTTTAATAGTAGTTTGTCTCACAGGTGGACACACAAACAGTATACATGTGTTGTGAAAGCCTGTCAGTGATCTGGTGGCAGTCATTGTTTGTTAATACATCGTTGGGTGAGAGTGAGAAGGGCGCTAAATTGAGTTATGCACACCATATTGTAGGTCCGAGCCACATGATGCAACATTTTTAGATAATAATTGGGTCTAATCATTGTTTCAACTGTCATTCTTCCGTTGGACAATTATTTCCATCAGGTCTTCAGCTGTAGAGAGTAGAGATCATTTCTTCTCCCATCCATCATGACAAAACTAACTCTAAATTCCTCCAGAAGAAACTGAATACTAATTTGCTTTTGATTCCACCATAATACTTTCTGAAAGGCTGACGGTGAGACTCTGTACATAGCATTTACAGTGCCTTTCTTCCTATAGCGCTTAGTTCAGGGACTGCATGAAGAGAGGCAATTCCCTCAAGGCCTCAAGCAACCTTCAATATCGTCAGTTGAGAAAGAGAAGGGCGCTCATTCACTTTTAGTACTTGAGAGATAATTATGTTTAAAGTTTGACAGCTATCTTGGGTCTTGTTCCAAGTCTATCCAGGTCTTACTGGAGGATCCAGGATTACTGTGTCTCAATTCCACCAGAAGCTAACAGAGAAGCTGACAGACAGTGAGCGTACATAGTGCCAGCAGCCCGGTGGTATGTAGAGCATCTCTCCCTCAGATATGATGGCCTCTTGGTAGGGGGCCTTGTTGAACATAGGGAACTCTCCTTCATCCACGTTCTCAACATCTACCTGTAATATGAAGATAGGGAGATTGAGAGTATAATTAGCATCAATTAATGTGCATTCAGAAACAGCAGAAAGAGGAAATGGGTGGAACAAGCATTAGACATGAGTCACATGACAGGTTGGGGGGTCACTCCCAACATGACTGGATGCAAAAATCTATGTAGGACATGTCATATGCAAACTTGAGTATGTAACCACAAGGATGGGCAAACAAGCTTTGAAAGTCGATGGCCTAATCTCAGCAGCCCGCATAGAACTTTCAAGTTTCAACTTGAATGCAGTATTTTACGATATTAGTGTACTACCCCTTGGTAGTACAGTTTTGGTAAGGCTGAGCTTTAGTAACCAAAACCTGCACAATAACACTACAAACTAGTAGTTATAACTCCACCATGCTCGAAAGGTATAGAAAATTACAAACGACTAATTAAACGAATATTTAAATAATAAAATCATCTTTGTTTGATCAAAATCGGTTCAGAGACGGCTGAAATATCCATAAATATAACAATTTGTAATAAAGCTGGGGCCCCAGGTTTATTAGAGAATTTTGAACCAGCCGTTCAAAATTCAAAAAAATGCTTCCTCTTTTCAAATAGTTACAAAATAGGTATTTAAATAGTTGTTGGTTATTTCTCTATCTAATCACTATTTCAACAAAGCATCACATGCACAATATTTTATTCAAAATGGTTGAAACCTATGAGTGTTTAGAGAGCGCCCTCTTACGTTTTAACGGCTCTTTTTGAATGATAACATGATCTTTACTACGTCATTTGTAATTTTGTGTTCCTTTCTAGTTATAACTATTAGTTTGTAATGTAATGATGCAAGTTTCACCAAAACTGTACTCTCCTTACCAGAACTCAACTATCCCTTTAAGGTCCAGATTTTCTCATATTAATCACTTAGTTTGGCCAATACAGATCTTTTCCATAACTTTCCAAATGCTGCTTTTTAGCAATAAGGATCGCTCGTATGGAAAGTCAAAAGAAGAGTAATGAGAAGACAAGGATGATGGTGTAAGAGAAGAAGAGGGTGAAATTGATCTGCTGTTGGGACCCCAAAGGAAGAAGAATGAATTGCTACCTGGCTTGTATTGGATAGAAGGCCCTCATGTTTGTACAGCATTGGTGTGTATTCCTTGCCATACAGCCTGATGTACTTCTGCCCTACGACCTGAAAGACAAGAAGAAGATAACAAGCAATAAAAGTCAATTTGAATTTCATTATTATTATTATTATTATTATTTATTCGGCATTTCAAAATAAAGTACAATGTATGATACAAAATGAATAGTGAATTTACAAAACGATCAGAAAACATAAAAGCATAAAAGCACCCCTGGTGAATCTCCCCAAGCTGCCTGGCAGGAAAAAAGAAATCTTGAATTTCTGTGACCCATGGGTCTTTCCTGCCAACTTGGGGAGGCCACCAGGGATGCCTTGTACATAAATATTTAAATATTGCAATATATAGTAATTTTATAACAATTAATCAATACATAATAAATTGTTTTAAATTTTGTTTATAACATCAACATTTGAAAGCATTAACATGTACATCAAAAAACACCATGAAAGTAAGGGCAAGTGAGTGGAGAGCGAGATGCGGAAAACAAGAATAGGGAAGGGAGAAAGGCAAAAGGAGAGAAGATGAGAAAGAGAATAGATGGGATAATGAGAGAAGCAGTAGGAGATAGGGATATAAGACATGACAGATAAGATATAACATGTATAATACATTATGACAATTTAAAATCACTTTTACTAATTTAAACTAAATTAAATGGCAAGAAGTTACAAAAATGTCAAAAGCAAGTACTAATCAAGGCAAAATAATAGTCCATTAATTATATTGCATGAACACAAATATTGAGTCCTATCATAATAATTCTATCAACAACCATTTCAAAATTTCGAACTATATTAAGTACTATACAATTAAACCTATCATCGTTATTATTATCATCATTATTATCATTATCATTATTATCATTACTATCATTATTATCATTACTATCATTAGTATCATAATTTTCATTACATTCTACAGCGTGGGTGACCAATTTAAAATGAAACAACATAATCAAGCTTTAATAATCTAAGCTTTCATGATCTAAGCTTTCATGATCTAAAAGAAAGTTAATTTGTTTGTGTCTCCTTAGATCAAGATTAAAGTTCCTAAATTAAGTCATTCCATCGCTCGATGGCTGCAATGGCTGTCTCATTTACAAGGGCTAGGGGGGTGTTTCATGAAATTTTCAATTATGGGAAATATCTCATTTTTAGTATCTATGTCAAATTTGCCATAATTGGGAATATTTCTGATAATTGACAAAATCTGTTTCATAAAAGCAATGACAGACTATTTGTTATTGCTAACGAATTTGATATAGGTCATCAAAATCGATAACAAGACTGCGGGCAATCCTGAAAATTCTGATAATTCACGAAGATCAATTATGCCCCACAGCGCAACCGTTTCTGCTGCACTCAAGATGTGGTCCATCGTCCGAATCTCCACAGTCACAGAAAGTATCTTCTTCATGGGCATAGCCCTATCTTGCCATGTTTCAGTATGATAAATATAACTGTTTGCAGAGCATTGCGAGTACAATATTTTGCATAGAGACTGATGTACATGCACTTCTGCCCTTCTACCTGTCAGTGAAAATCAAGGACAATCAAAAAAGAGATAATAGAATTTGAAGTTGTAGGCTATAAATTGAAATGATGTAAGACGCACAACTTTAGTATTTATATATCTTTTGTTAACACAATGTTTAGAAACACATGCATTACATTATACATCTGTGCAACAGAGAAAATAGTGCTGAACAGAGATAAATAATTCCCAAAGCAAGTCAAAGTGTTTACCTGGCATAGGAGGTTGTGTTTTGGGTCATAGTGGAGAGGTGAGACTGTGCCTTCAGGCCCAAACCAAGCGTTGATATCAATGTCCTCTTCCTCTTCTCCTCCTTTCTCTTCCTCTTCCTCTTCTTCTCCTTTCTCTTCTTCTTCTTCTCCTTTCTCTTCTATGTTTACATCTCCTTCCTCCCCTCTCTCTTCTCCATCTTGTTCTCCTTCAGCTTCTTTCTCTCCTCCAATTAATCCTTTTTGTCTTCTTTTGACTCCTCCTTCTTCAATAACACTCGTCTCCTTCAACCTTTCCTGTGCACCCAATCCATCCTTTGCAACCGTTTTATCACCAAAACAATCGTCATTATTGTCACCATCGGTGCCATCAATGTTATGTAAGACCTTATCATCAGTTATATTACAAGTTCCTTCTTTTGGATTGTTCAAGTTCTTGGGATCTCGAGTCTTTGATGGCAGATGAAGGCAGCAGTAATCAGGGACACAAATGTCTTGTTTCAGCTCAGGAATCTAGAAAAGTAGGATGAACAATTATTCTAATGGGACAACATATCATAACAATACATCACAATGTGGTAACTTTATTGTAAACATAATTCACTTAAGTAATAAGCATCCCTCTCTAATTTGATTTATAATATGCTATAATGAACAATAGCCTAAAAAGGAGACATAAATCAAACTCAAATACAATAACATTATAATTTCATAAAGCCCTCACATACGTCCTTTGAAAGGTCAATTTGATTGCAATTAAACAAATACAAATGTAATCAATTAGATTTATCATTTTCAAAATACCCTTCTCTATTTTTATCCTGTATCTCTTCCTTCATCTATTGATGTTGTTTCTAATGGATTATATTCAGAACTTCTTTCAACTATTTTGAACTATTTTGAACATGAGGCATGTTACATACCTGATCAAACAGCTGATGTTGAGCCAGGTAACCAACCTTAGAATGTATCGGTGAATCCTTAAGTGAATAGAAGAAAACAATGAGGGATTAAAATAGACATTGAGTATATATGTAAACAAGATGAATTCAAAAGAATATTACTTATATTTTATTTTTAAAATGTTGTTTTACCAAAACAAAAGCCAAACATGTATGTTTTGTCATGGATGAGAGGGCAATTCAGACAGAAATTAGTGTACAGAAGGTGTTTTCATCATCCTTTAATAAGACCGAGTTTGAGTAAAACCTTTCTTGGCTAGGGTATATGGAAAATACAGGAGATCAATGTGTGTATTGAAATTATGTTTAAAAGTCATCGACATTTCTACTTCTAATATGATTTTATAGCATGTATCATGATGTGTATTTCTAAAATTCAATAAATCAACTGATCATCGAATGGTTGATTGATCGTTTAATCAATCAATCAGCCAGCCAGCCAGCCAGCCTGCCAGCCAGCCTGCCAGCCAAACCAACCAGTCAGCCAGCCAACCAACCAGCAAAGACCTACCTGCTGGACATCAATGTGGTGGTCAATGAAGTCCTGAATGGTCATCAATGACTGGGACCATGTGTCATCAGTATACTTGGCTCCTATCTCCACTGGGACAGTGCGCTGACCAGCAACTTTCCCAAGGTACGATAGGCTGGGGTATGCACAAGATAGTGCCAAGAAACAATAAGACAAGCTTATGTTAAACAAAAAGTTAAAGGGAAATGCCAGTAGTGGGAAACGCCCCACACACAAAAAATGAAATGTACGCTCTTATTACCAATCATGTGAAAGAATATGTTTTTACTAATACGGGATGATACAAATTTGGCCTGGAAACTGCCTACTAATTTATATATTTGGTAAATTATAAAGCTATCTACTGCGGATTGATATCTCGCCGATTGTTGTAAGTTGATATACAGCCTCGTGCGATATGTGTTAATCCTATGGCAAATGGGCACATGATAATTCGCACGAGCGAATCGCTCAAACGAGTGTATCTATGTGGCCACCGCAGACGGGCCAAACTGACGGTGAATTTAGGCTCAATGTCAGCGGCTTTCATAAACGTTTTAACTGATATTTCTGCACTTAACGATACTAAGGTTCAGATTTTTCCACACACGCCCCTTTTTATGCTATTTCAACAATACTAATCAATTAGTTTGGCCAATAGAGTTATTTTCCACTACTGGTACTTCCCTTTAAATCTTATGTTGTGAAGTAAAGGAGATTAACCCAGGAATCTGATACAATATAGCTCCAATAAATACTTTTCTTTTAAAGGGACATACTTGAATTAATCATTTTCATATAATGTTGTAATACAAACTTAGCAATTATCCCTTTGCATTTTGGCTCATAACTATAAATCGTTTTCAATAATTTGTAGCTTTTATAAAGGCCCCTGCAATAAGCTAACCATATTAATTAATTTATACTTATGATAAATTATGTATTTTGATTTGTTTATGGTTGAATTAACAAACTTAACACAGTCTTACAACATAAGTTTACAAGGGAATTGTCACACATCCCTCAGTGGACATATCAGATACAAAAATACACATTTTATCCACCTTTTCAGCTTTTGCATATATGTCAACAAAGCTAATAGATCTCTTTAAGAATTAGTTTTGATGTTGTGAATTTTGTTCTGTTCATTACCTCCAATGTCTACTGCTTCTAGCTGGCCAGTGTTCCATAGCCCCTGCAATGATGACTGGTGCTGCAGTCTGCATGTGATCCACTAGGAAGGTCTGAAGAGAGGGGGCATCTAAACGAGGAATCTCCTTCTCTCGGTCGATGTTAATTGCTCGTTTGGAATGGCGAGTCTTCAATCTCTTTGCTCTCTGTGGAAAAAGAAAAAATAAATAACAAAATAATAATAGCATTTATTGAATAAATAGTAATACAACAAGTTCAAGTATTTTAGACATTCGGGTATGTACCCTAGGAGAGGGCGAGGGTACATGTTATATGACAGCCATTAGAATTCTTGAACCTTGCTACAGATTCTGGATGATTTGGTAGGATCTGCAACTGCTTGTTACCTTAGAAACATCCGTAAGGCCCTCTGGGGAATAAGAGACATGGCATGGGCATCCATTGGAAGGAATGCTCCCCAGGGAGTGGAGATGGTACACAAGATGTGTGCGGGCTGGCATTGTGTCCCACGAAACACTTAAAGGGGGGAATCGATACGCCACCCCCTAAACAACAAATATCCTCCACACATTGCCCATTGTGGTCCATAACAATAACAATGACAAAGGCTACCCTTGATAAACTAAACTTATGACTAATTATTTTTCTTCTCATTATCCATCTCCTTTGACCAGGCCTGACTAACCTGTTCTTCCTCATTTCCCTCCTTCTCCCTGGCTCTATCTCGTCCAATGGAGTGAAGACATGATGCCAGCTGCGTCAGGATACCATTCCTGATTGGCGCCCCCATGAGGAGACCTCTGTCACATGCAGTCAGAGCCTCCTGCACAAAAACACATTCAAAGATTGGCTAGTGTAACTGTGGGGATGCTACACTGCAGTTGCCTTTTTTGAACGAGGTTAGTTTGCACAGTGAATAACATGAAGACACTGCATTGATGTTTACGCGCATGGGATTCACGAATCCGAACTACCTGCAAAAACAAGGATAAAATATTATCTAGAAAGGGATACTAGTTGCTACTCTCCAAAATACAATTGCTTTAGTGGTACTTTGCCTGAACTAATGATTATCTTGCTTTAATGCTAGAATGTCACTAACACACTGGTATGAGTTGAGATCTATGTAGAATAATGGACAACAGGACAACATTCAGATTTGTTAAGAAAAACACAATGAGGGAGCATCAAGAGGAAAATTAAAAGTGGAATGTGAATCCAGATATAGGAGTATATGGTCACCAGGGAGTTAAGATGGTGCACACAATTGCATGGGTTTTAACTGTACCCGATGACAAAGCGTAATAATACAGCGTGATATTAATAATAATACAGGTTACTTATATAGCGCTTTTCACAACGTATCATAGCGCTTACAAATATAACAACATAAATGCTATCAATTATCATCTTTGTATACATGTGTACAGCGCTACGATATGAAACCTAATTTGTGCAATTAGCCCTTTAAGCAACTATATTGTAATTGCATGTTGTTTTATCATTATTATATAAGTATGAATAAACTTCAATGTCCAGAAATACGAACCTGAAAATATAATAGTAACCTTTCTTTGTACCTACCGTGTATTTGTGTGAGCGGCTTAGACATAGAATCTTGAGCAATGAGGCATATGAGAACACGTGCCTCCAGGCCAGCTTCACATCCTTCCAGTGACCTGAAGGAGAATTAATCACAATATAATAATAATATATAGCGCATAATACAATGTTTCTAAGCCCATTATTATTACCCTTGGTCATCAGGTACAGGTCAAACCCACACAATTATCTTGCGCACCGTCTCAACTCCCTGGGGAGCATACTAGCCCAGCTGCCCAACGGGCGCTGAAGGCTAATTAACACCCGACCAAGTACCCATAAACTCCTGGGTAGAGAGCAGCAATGTGGATTAATTTTCTTGCTGAATGACAAACGGAGTAGGCTGGGTTCGAACTCGGGATCTCGAGATCCGAAACACGCGCTCTACCAATCTTGCCACACTACGTCCACACATATATGCTTCAAGTCCTGACATAATTGTTTTTAGTTCTACTATACAAACCTACTATGCTAACCAATCATTGATCTATGTCATGTAAGATCTAAAGACTATAACCACACCTTATGTGAGACCAACATTTGATCAATCATAAAGGTTAACTAAACATTCTTCTGTTTTAAAGAAGACAGAATATAATTTACATAAAATAGTGGGACAGTGTATAGGTTTTGGGCTGTGACTGTTACTGTCATATTATTATTGAATACTCAATTTATGCCAGACTTTAGAAATAGGTAAACTGGACTTTTTTGTTTTATATTGTAACTCAGAAAAAAAAAAAAAAATGCAGGACGCAAATAAAAATATTCATGGCATGTTACTGTATAGTTACCAGTATTGAGCTTTTCCCAGGTAACATCTAGAATTTCTTCACACCGCTGCTCTGCACATTCCGGGTTACCATGGAAACACTCATGTATGCACTGGTGCAGAAGACATCTGATGGCACTGGAGCCGGGAATCGTGGACCAGTCGACCTCCTGGTCTAGGTTCAGGCAGTCTGAGTCTGAGGGTAGTAGCTTCTCCATGGCAAACTGTATGTAAACAACAGTGGAAACCTTGTTACAAATAGCTCTGATAGTGATATAACAAAACCTTCAATATACCAAGGTAATTATTAACCTTGGACCATGTTCATGGTCCAAGGTCTTTATATTCTGTTTTGGCATTCTCTTGAAGACATGCCACGATGACTAAAAGCACGGGCGTAGCGAGTTACGTAATACCTATTCAACTGGGGGGGATGTAATCCGATGAATGAATAGCTCATCCCCCCCACTTGAATGGGTATCAATGTCATGTCTACGCCCGTGACTAAAAGAACCCATGCTCGGCAACGGGGCACTTCCCAAAATATAGCAACATAATGATTATGTCCATCGGCTAGGGTGTCTTTTCCAATGAAAAACGATACCAAGATCAGTCATTTTGGTCGTGTAGTTTTTGTTTTAGGGCGCTCTGACTCCTCTGAGTGACACCATGTCAGGTTCCCTTTTTTGTCAATTTTTACCAAGTCAGTGCCTGATAAACCGCACTTACTGCCTGTCATAGCTTTCGAACAACGAGCAATACGCGCGCTATTGTTAGTGTGCATTCAGCCGTGTGCCGGGAGAATGGGCATGGTTGCTCGATGCTATGACGAGCACGAAGTGCGATTTATCAGGCACTGACTTTGTAAAAATTGACAAAAATGGGAACCTGACAAAAACTACACAACCAAAAATACTGATCTTGGTATCGTTTTTCATTGGAAAAGACACCCTATCCAATGATCTTAGTTGTGTTACTTTATTTTGGGAAGTGCCCCGTTCCGTTTTTTGGGGGCCACCCTGTATAATGCATTGTTTTTTTTTCAGTCATGCATGCCAATTTGTGGGCAGGTCTTCAAGGGGAGAATTGGCCTGTTTTTTACCCTTATAAAAATATATACCTGAACTAGGGCCGAGTCAAACTGGATATTTTGATATCCGGATATGAGCCGAGTAAAAACGGACGGATATCGGTTTTTTTCGAAATGTAAAAAACAAAACAAAATTTTTTTTTTTTCTCGGATTTATCCGAAATGTAAAAAAACAAACATGGAGCTTTGATTTTTGATACTTCAACCATGGTTGAACCATATTATTTTATTTTTTTTTACATTTTGGATAAATCCCAATTTTTTTTCCCCCTCTATTTTTTTCTATTTTTTTTCTTTTTTTCTTTGTATATATGGTACCCGTATCCGAGAATTTGAATTCGGTATCCGACCTTCACGGTGGGATACCGAACGGATATACAGTAAGCCCCTTGAATTGACTTGCAGGGGTGGTAACAATCATGGTTCCAAGGACATTGTTATAAGGCCAAATAAAAAAAAAAACATGTTTAGCGTCCCCGCCCGCTTCCTTTTTGGAGGCCGCCTGCTTTTTTTTTTTTTTTTTTTTTTTGTGAAAAATGTTTACAAAAATTTAAAAAAAATAAAATTAATTTAAAAAAATGTAAATTTCGTGATTTTTTTGGGGAAAAAATGATTTTGAAAAAGATTGTACTTTTAATATAGACTCATTCGTTATTTTGGATAAATGGGTCAGTCGGCCATTTTGAAAAAAGTCGGCCATTTTGAAAAAAAAAAAAAAAAAAAAAGGGCCTCCTCCTTCCTTTTTTCAAAAGAGCAGGACGCTAAACATGTTTTTTTTTTTATTTGGCCTAATGATGTTCCATTAAAATTAGTATACTATACTGCACCACTACTTGCCAGGCCCAGAGAATTGTTAGAGAAATGTTCTACCAAAGGCAGAGACAAACAAAGCTAAGCTAGTCAGCAAAATCCAATTCGTTATTGGATGTCTTTTAATATTATCTTGCTCTACAATTGGTCAAAAGTTAATCACGTGATGTAACATAGTTTCGCCCATCATTGATGGGAGAAGAAAAGTTTGTTACACTGTGTACTATATTGGGTGCACTGTGTACTATCTTCGGTGAAAGTGCATTGCACTGTGTACTATCTTCAATGCAGCAGGCGTACGTTGCGTATACATACGTACGTAAGTACTGCATGCACTGTACGTATCGTACACCGTTTGCTAAGCTCTGTTAATTGATAGTTTGCCATCGGGCCGAGATACACATTGCTATACTGTATACACTAACATAACCATCCTAACCCTAACCCCTAACCCTATACCCTGACCCTAGGATGGTGGCTATAGGTCAGATTAGTGGCTATGGGTCAGATTAGTGGCTATAGGTCAGATTCAGTGGCTATAGGTCAGATTCAGTGGCTATAGGTCAGATTCAGTGGCTATAGGTCAGATTCAGTGGCTAATTACAGAATGTGCATCTCGGCCCGGTGTAAAATTCGTTAATTGATGACTTGTTGCTCTATAAAATGGCAGAAAACAGTTAGATTGTCTTTCTCGTAGACCCTACCAGTGAAATGTTTCCGATGTGGAATATAAAGCACAAAAAAAAAATCGTAAAAGAACCCTCCAAACATTTGGCATGCATGTCTGACTAGTAAAGATTAACCTAACCTAACCTATCCAGGTGCCGTGCGAAGCACAGCGCTGATCACAGTTAAACCTAACCATGCTAACCACTACCACTACCAGGCGTCGTGGTGTGCAAACCGCTGATTAATAATAATAATAATAATAATAGACATTTATATAGCGCAAATTGCAAAAGAGCCTCTAAGCTAAGTCTAAGCGCTGAACAATATAATTAAATACAAATCATCAAATGAAATTTCAAGATACAATAAACATACATGCATATACAGACATTAACTATTACAAAAATGCTAACAAGATTTAAAAGTATCTACATTTGGGGAAGATTGTTCCATAGAAAGGAGGCAGCATAGGAAAAGGATCTTTCGCCATAATATTTTGAGGTAAGTCTAAAAGACTAAAGATTGTTTTGTTTTATAATTACCGTGTCAGTGGACGGACGTGGACGGTGATGTTGCCTTCAAGAAAAGCCCAGGCCAGAGTATTAAACAGTCAAATGAAATGAAGCAAACGTATTGTCATCAATATCTGCGCTCGATCACTTCGCTCGGTCATATTATCGCTGCGTATACTTCAAAGCGAAGATCAGAGGCCGCTGCGCCGCTGCGTTGCGCTGCTGGGGCGCGGCGGGCGGCGCGGTTCGAGGATCGGACGGCGTCGGCCCCGTATAGATATTGCAGGCTAGCTAGCGCTCAAGCTAAGCCGCGTACGTGCGCGCGTCCGAAACACCGATCTACACCATGTAGCTCGATGGTCCGGAAAGGGGATTTCCCTGGAAAAAAAGATAATGTCATGTGACTTCTCATCCGCCCTCAGTTGTTGTTGTTGTTATTATTATTGTTAGTGGTATTAATCAGCCAAACTTTACTAAATTGTTGCCAATCATATTATTATCGGTAAAACGACAATTGTTGTTGTTGTTCTTTTTGTTTTATTAATAATCGTTCACTGTGGCTGTGCCAATCGAGTGAAGGGGGGGGGGGGGGGGGGGGGGGGGGGTGCAAATCAAACTGTAGGCCTAGGGCCTACTCTTTTACACTGTTTAGACTCCACGAATATTTACTCATATTACTTAGACCACCTGACCTTGAATAATGTCTCTTGATACAGTCAATGGGGAAACTGAGTCAGATTCATATAGCCTAGCACAAAACGTTGACACTTAATTCCTATATAGCCTACTAACGTCCTGTCACCGCATTTCAGAAGACATAGAGCGCGTATAGGTCTAACAAAATTCCTATATAGCGCATGGTATTGGTAAATCGACCATCATACCAAGGGCCTTGTTAGGATCTAGAATCTGTCTCCCGCTTTTATAGATAATTTTTGACCATTTGACGCCCATGCAGTGGCGGATTTACGGGGGGGGGGGGTTAGGGGGTTTAACCCCCCCCCCCCCCCCCCTTGGGCTGCCAAGTGAAAATGTGATGTGGAAAACATCACTTACGGGGGTTCAAAATAGCAAACAAAATCGCCGCTTTGCGGCTCGTGGACGATGCTCCGCATCGTCATTGGGTCAAACCCCACCTTTAGCATGAAGCTATAGATGGAAAATATCACTTACGGGGGTTCAAAATAGCAAAAAAGCTAGGGTATATGCACCAGATTGCATTATTTCATGTGAGAATTTGCAAAAGCTCACTACCGTGGGAGGGGGGGGGGGGGAACTCCCCTCCCACACCCTCCCCCCTCGGGCGCTACGCGCCCTCGGGCTTGGTCGCTTCGCTCCCTCACAGTTGTGCCCCTCCAATCCGTTGACCCCCGCTACGCCACTGAACGTCCATGAATACCTTCTGTATTTAATCTTTAGTTTTCCAAGTAATCATTATGTCACTTATTAGATTATATCACTTGACAAAGTATTGCAGCGGCATACGAAACGTCGTGATCTTTTAGATTCCTTGTCGACCACACATTGCGAGAAAAAACGAATATCACTAGCGATATTATTTTCGAATCATTATGCTAATTATGATCTGGGATTATGATACTATGATGTGTGTATTATAACGGTCCTACTGAAATACTGCTTAATTTGAACCCTGTCATTTCCCATTTATGTTATTCCTAAATTAACTAATTTTTACAACTTCGCTATAATTAATTGTTCAAATTTCACCCCAAATATAGGATTTCTCGGTCAATTTCGTAAGTTGGCCACACAAATTCATTTTGTGTGCATTCAATTTCGCCGATTTTTTCACCGCAGCTGTATTTTGCAGTTCAAATTCGTTTTTTAACATTCGAATTCATATAATAATCATTCGAAAACATTTTGTTTGCATTCGATTTAGAACGTGTTTCTATTTCGTAAAATTGTCATTCAATTTAAAGCGAGAAAATTTGTGATTACGTAATACCACCTTCCGTGAAATCCGTTGGCGAAATTGAATGCAAATAGCGTGTTTTTTAAATTGAATGCTAAAAATGGTAAATCACTTGACCGAAGAGCTAAATCGTATGAACAAAATGCAATTTTGAACCACAATTGCAAGCCTTCAGCTCAATTTCGCGAAATTGAATGACACGCTTATCAAAACGAATGAGAAGCTTACGAAATTGGCCGAGAAAACCTATATTAAATAGGCAAAATGAAGCACAAATTGAAATATTGGAAGTTAATCGATAGTAAACAATAATAGCATAACTAACCGATGTTTATAAGTATTCACAGCAAATTCGTAAATTGTATGTGTTATTATGACCTCTTTCTACATTAACGACATTTCTTCATACCTCGTTATTTCGTCTTTGCTATTTCGACATTAGTATATATAACGCTGCATTTTATTGTACACACCACTGCGATTCAGCTTGCGTCGCTGGGCTGTTAAAACCTCGTATCTCAAATGTTGGTGAAAATTACTTTTTTTGATAAATGTGAAGTTTAAGGTGTAATTCATCTTCTAATAACCACATGAGTTGCATATCTTTAAAAAAAATGTCAAAATTCATCTTTTCGAAAACCTCGTATCTCATTTCAGGATTTAGTGCGAAAACCTCGTAACTCAATTTCCCGACTTCCAAATTATGTTTCGTGCATTTAAACCATTTCATATCGAATAATTTAAAACATAGTCTTAAGTTCAAATAACATAGCCTACGCACATAATTTGTTAAAAAAAGAATGTTTTTTCGCTCTCCTGAAAATGTTTTTTTTTTTGAGATACGAGGTTTTAACAGCCCAGCGACAAAAACCTCGTATCTCAAATTTTGGTGAAAATTACTTTTTTTGATGAATGTGAAGTTTAAGGTTTTTCTTCTTGCGTATGAGGCAGCACAACTTCTACGCAACATCACGCAAGCTTAAGGTGTAATTCATCTAACTAATAACCACATGAGTTGCATCTTAAAAAATAATGTCAAAATTCATCTTTTGCAAGACCTCGTATCTCATTTTAGGATTTAGTGCGAAAACCTCGTATCTCAATTTCCCGCCTTCCAAATTATTTTTCGTGCATTTAAACCATTTCATATCGAATTGATTATCTAACATAGTCTTAAGATAACATAGCCTATTTACGCACATGATTTGTTAAAATAAGAATGTTTTTTCGCTCTTCTGAACATTTTATTTTTTTGAGATACGAGGTTTTAACAGCCCAGCGACGTTAACATGTATAGCTGGAATGTGACATGTTGTTTGTTGAATAAATACCATTTTACTAAATTATCAGTTTACTATACATTCACACTCAGGTGGAATATACTCGCGAAATTTTAATTGCACACATACAAAATAGACTGACTGACTTCCAACAAAATGCCTTTTTTGGGCGCCAGCGGCTACAAAATAGTAGTCAGCTGAACAATAATTACATTTTAAATTATATATATATATTTTTTAATTGTATTTATCTATTTTTGTTGGGGGGGGGGGGGGTATACCCATCATGGGCGTCGATCTGTAATTGATACCCATTCATCAGGGGGGATGATCTATTCATTCATCCCCCCCTGATGAATAGGTATTACGTAAGTATCGACGCCCATGATACCCATATTTTCTTGCTAAGTGCACAAGTTATATGTTCCTCGCCTCAGCTCAACACTCTCGATGCATTATGCATTGCACGTAATACATGTAGATCAACCCCTTTGCTGATTATCATGGTTGGGTGGCGCTTCTGAAAAGCACACTTTTTGCGTTTACTGAACTTTGCTCACCTGAGTATACAGACCAAAGTAAATGACTTAAAGGAATCCAGCAGCTATGTTGACATAATAATCCGAAAACTGAAAAAGGGTTTAATAAAATGAATATTTAATTGTGGTTTGATAAAAACAAAATTATGTCCACTGAGTGATGTGTGGAAATTCCTTGTTAAATTGATTTCATATGGCCGAGTAATTAGCAAAAATGCACAGTGATATGATATGCTATCTTATTGTTATACGTTTGTACACAATTCAAATGTTCCCCAAGATGTTTCAAATCAAATCAAATACACATATTTCAATAACAAATAGGACATTTAAAAACCGAAGCTTGTTTCATACACTTCTATGAGCAGATGAGTAAGAGGAAACCAACCAGACATGGAAGAATCATTATAATATGCAGAAGATTTTGGTCGATTTAGACAAAGTTCCTAGACCTATTATAGTGCATCCCTTTAATGATTTTCAATCTCCATGGGTCTATACTGACACTGCACGTACACGTACTGGAAACATAAAATTGCGGTATAGCCGGGCTTACGCCGGAGTATCACAGTCATTAGTAATAGTTCATGGTTATATTTCAATAAGAAGTCAACTGGTGAACAACCTCATGAGTCGAGGGTGAACATAATACTTGATTTGTTTTGATTTGGTTGTGTTTGACCTTAGTTGTTATAGTTACATATCTTATGATATCTATACAAAAACAATCGGACAAAACATGGATTATGCATATCAGCACATAAAAAGCGTAAACACAAGTTGGTTTTTTGAACATCTGCAATGGAAATGCGACCTACATGACTTTTGTATGTCAGTTATATTGTAGACAGGACGGTAGAGCCTCATGCACCTGTCACGATATTTTTGAAGACCAGTGAATGTGATCCTTTGCTAAACAGGACATCGAACACGGTAAAATAATGAAACCTTATCACATGATCGTAATACAATATTATGATTAAAAAGTAAACACTATTATTGTATTCGTAGATTAATGAAGATTCTGTCTAACAACAAGCATTTTTCATTTAACAAGGAAGATAAGGAAATAATGTGATTTGTCTGATTATGTTAAAATGCAAATCTTAGTACAGTGTAAATTAAGTAGTAACATTTCTTGAAAACGCTAGAAACATGTCATAAGTTAAGCTCAAAATTAATGTTGATGATTATTTGCAGTAGTCAGCATTGACAATTTATTTGTGCATCAATTGTACATTTCACAAAATAATGATAAATCGTTATCTCTTATCATTGATCTAAACACAACATGTTAGAGAAAGAAGTAAACATGAAAGTAAAACGATGTTTTGATTATTATTTTTGTGATAAATAAAAAATATATTACAATAAAATAGCGATGCATGTTGCCATGAGTATACAACAATTACATTTGTGTATCGCTTGCATTTCAAAATGCAATTAAACATCTTGTTGTATAGGATATTATAGAAAATAGTCAAGAACTCTCCACTTTGAATTATCATAATAAAAACAATTCACATTGATCGTGAAATTGTTCTCATTCTCATAAGCTCTTATCATTGCGTTAAGATGCAAAGTAGTCTACCCCAGTCTATCATCCTTTAAAAAAGCTTTCAGTAGTCAATAAACGTTTATCCTTTTACAAAACTTTAGCATTGACATTCATTCAATACATTTTCCATCTTTAAATAAGTATTGATAAGTCATTCGCTGGCTTTCATTTTGGTTTTGTTTTCACCAACTGTTATTTATAATGAATTATCTTCATCGCCCTCTTTCCTTTCTACTAGCTTGAATCATGGCAACAGGATCTCTTCCGTCCACATCGACAATGGAATCAACCACCACCTCGACCGGGACCGAGGGGATGGACAGCGACATCATGCTGTCAATCATCTTCAGTGCCATCGCGGTCGTCTCGTTCATCATTCTCCTCATCCTCGTGTACTACGTGCAACGAACGACCAGACGACAGCTGGAGCGCGTGGAGAAGGAGATGCAGAAGGAGAGGGAGAGAGTTCGGTTCGAGAGGGAGCGTGAGAGAAGGAGACTGGTCAGAGACAGTTACCCAGAATACACCGCGCAAGGCGTGGCGACTTCGGCCGCCAAAGTAAAAGTTAATCCAAGTTCAAGTTTTCGCTCGTCGAAAGTGTTCGCAATATCACCTAACATAGGCCACTCTGGTGAAACTCCTTGTGGGAGCAGCCGTCAATTGCCACTGGAACAACCTTGATAACGCATCGTGATGAATTCATATACTTATACACGGTCGCTATTACCATGGTAACTGCAACGCCCAACTCGTTGGCTGATATGTGGTTGCCCAATACGACCATGTTCAAATTTTCGCTCGTCTGGAATGTTCGCAATATCCCCTACTATTGATCGATACTTTGGCCAACACCCTCACCGCATGGAAGGACAGCTGGCAGCAGACCCCCAGACCCCTCAATTCACGGTGACTCCAAACACCAAACTTCCACCAGGCGCGGACCTACCCCGAAAGGATTGGGTCACTCTCAACAGGCTCCGCACAGGGGTCGGCAGATTTAATGCCAACATGCACCGCTGGGGACTCAGACCTTCTCCGGCCTGCACATGTGGAGCACCCGAGCAGACAGCCTCCCACATCATAGAAGAGTGCCCAACCCTTCGCCCACCCGGCCACCCAAACCCAGATTTAAACAACTTGGACCCCGACACTGTTCACTGGCTACAAAACTTGCGTGATGTTGCATAGAAGCTGTGCTGCCTCATACGCAAGAAGAAGAAGATACTTTGGCGAGACTCCTAGTGGGACCACCTTAATATATCAACGCAGTGTCATGGATGGTATAGCGGTCGCTGTTCCCATGAAAACTGCAACACCCAACTCGTGGTTGCACAATACTATGAATGAACGCAAACACGCCAAAAAGAGGTTGACAAATCATGACCAGTTTCAGGTCGTCGGCAGTCGGTTGTGCGCTGACCATAAGTCTATTATGACTAGAATTGACTAGAATCAAGACATTCAAATCGAAATATGGAAGCAGAAATAATGAAACTGTCTATTATTTTGATCAAATATTAATCCACATTGGATGAAAAATCGATCGGGATCAGCCGTTGTGCAATTTTGTGAGACTGGTTAAAATGCCACAATGGTAGCCATAATCAGTGATAATGTTAGCTGAATTGCCTTATGGTGAATCAGCTCCCACCCCATCTTTCACTGTGTGGTAGAAAATATCAATTATGATATTTTGTTTATTTTGCTATCTTGTATATGAAATTATTTTGTTACTTTTATAATACAAATGTATTTTTCGTATATTCCGGAAACTAAGTTAATTTTCTTTTTTCTTTCTGCATTCTTCATGTACGAATAGATTCAAAGAGAAAATAATTGAATGTTCATAATGTTAATTACATTTATTATCAGGAACAGTGACACACCTGTACATACTTTGCAACAAGAAAGAAAGATTTTAAAAATGTACCCATGCACGTCATTAAGAAATTATTCATTCCCGATTCAATATTTTGCCTTTGACATAGCTGTATTAACATGCTGTTATGTGATGATATGATATTATTACACATTAAACATTACTATAAATTACACATAATTATATAATAGTGGTTATAGGCACTATTGGTTTTTGCAGATGAAATCGGCGAACTAGAAAATTGTTTGCGTCAACAATTATTTGATTGACAACTGTTTTTTGTCCATGTTGTATAAGTTAGCCATCGTGTTTTTCGCCAACTTTCCTACGATGTATGACTTATATGCAAACGTAATGTATTCATAATTGTACAATATATTCAAAATAACTGACAGAAAATAATATCAATAAAATGAATATTTTATTAGGTGTTCCTAGATATGTTGTTATTGTTGTTTTTATTTCCTAAATCACGTAGGTAAATACAACAATACAGGGTGGCCCCCCAAAACGAAACGGGGCACTTCCCAAAATATAGTAACAACATAATTATGTCCATCGGATAGGGTATCTTTTCAAATGAAATAAAGCACAAGCAAGTAAAGAGCTTGTCAAGCAAAAGATCAAGTTCAAGCAATTGCTTGAATTCGTAATTATGCACAAACTTTTGCTTGTGCTGAAACCTTTTGCTTTCACTGCCTAAGCAATAAGGGAGTTCGTAGTTAGCCCATGGAGCAACGGACGTAACCGGGTTTTCGGAAGATTGTACCAAAATTTACGCTTTACGCGTACGTTTACGGCACAGCCTGTGACCTGGTGACGCACGCATTTAAAGTACAGGAGCTGCAGAATTTCCGCGTGCGTGCGTGAATTCTCCTTGTGTTTCATTACGTTTGAAAGACCTGGGCCCCGTTGCAGAAAGAATATCGGTCGTAAATTTACAGTCGATTTATTGAGTCGTAAGTTTATATCAATTTCAAATGTCCGTTGCAGAAAGGAGGTTTAAATTCAACCGTAAGTGCATTTGACTTGCGCTCGATTTCTTTAGAAAATGCCATTTAAAACATAATTCAACACGGCTGGGATAAAGACAACGACCCATTACCGCGAGATTCAGCGTATTTCCCGCGAAATTTGGCTTGTTGTTATGATATGAGACGCGGCAGACAAATCTAATTTTTCAGTCCTGCTTCGAGTGGTGACTGGTGAGCGGTAAGTACACATTTTACACCTTTTACAAAGATAAATTAATCGGCATTGATATGTAGTGTAAACTTACCTTATTATGTTGCTATGTAATGATCTTAACTGTTGCTCATTTTGTATAGAATCGTCATTATGCTAGCATAATGGTATCTCGAATGCAGATTCGCAACGTATATTATTACAATGTTACCCCATGTGTTGAAATCCATGTTAGTACATAGTATCCATATACCATTTCCAAACTCGAAACTGTTTCTGTGATTTGTGAACTCATTTTTATATGGGAATAGGAAAAATTGTACCTGAACATCAGAGACATCTATGAAACCTGTTTTAATTAATTATTTGTAGATGTTGTATTTGATATATGGTCTATCTTTCAAATATTTGCCAAATACATGTATGACAAATTGTCTTGAAGTAATTTTTACGTTACTTTAATATAAATAATACTATATATCGAATTATCAACTCCCAGTCACACACGGACCCAGTGTCTTACCTTATAACCTCGCTGCCTCGCCTCCCCGGCAGCTCCGGCGGCAGCCCCGGCGTCGAGTCCCTTCACCAGCCCAGCGGCCGTCATGCCCCTGGCTCGTAGCGAACTCCACCCGCTGGCCAACCGTCGATAACGCAAGCCTTCCTCTCGTATCCTAACCTAAAACCTAACCTAATGCCACACAGGCTCCTAACGCCGACCACACAGGTCTAATAAACTAATATCCTAGCTATAACTATGGCCACACAGGCAAATAATACTGCTCCACACAGGAGAAAAGCACATGTAATTCCGGACAACTTTCCTAAACACAACTAGTCGCGTCTAGCGCTTGAGGTTCAACTGCCTGTTCCCTCGGTATTCACCGACGGACACACACGGTATCTCTCTATACAAGCGTTTACGGGACTCGACCCGCTTCCGGGAAACCCGTTTTTAGGTCCCAGGGTCAAGTCCGACACAATACACGGGTCAAAGACCGACAAACTATCGCGATCTATTACCTAAACATAGGGTTTGCAGAACCGGCTGCAAGCAGTCTCGGGTCAATACAAATCCCTAGAAATTCTTGGCACATAAGAGGGGAATTGTAACAGAGACATCTCTGAACTATAGCAGTCCAAATCAGTGACTGCTTCAGTCTTATGAATATGTGTAAAAAATAAGTTAAACTTTTAAAGCAAAACTGAAATACAAAATTTTAAAAAAGGTATACATGCCATGGCCATCAAGGGCAATGCAAAGATGAAATTTGGGCGCTTATGTGGTTTGGTACTCCCTTTTTGGGGTTTTTTCCAACGCTTCATTCGTCTTTAAACTCAACTAAATTAGTTTGTATTATATTATATTACTCACTGCACTTTGACCTTATCCCTCGATGGTCTGTTGTAATATTTTGGTCAACATTTAAGCCCTCTTTTGGGCGACTTTAATCAATGGGTTTTTGCCGCAACGGCACTAGCTTTGCGGTCGCAAAAATTGAAATAGCGGGACTTCGCGAGCAGCTATGCCGTTAGCTACCGGTGACATGAACGTGGAGAGAGTACTACTCCTGCGCCCGTGAAGTCCTGCTATTTCGATTTTTGCGACCGCGAAGCTGGTGCCGCGACGCTTTCAAAGCCATCGATTAAAGTTGCCAAAAAAGGGCTTAAATGTTGACCAAAATATTACAACTGACCATTGAGGGATAAGGACAAAGCGCAGTGAGTAAAACTAATTTAGTTGAGTTTAAAGACAAATAAGGCGTTGGAAAAGAAAGAAAAAACAAAGGGTACACAACCACATTAGCGCCAAAATGTGTATGTTCTCAATGCATGAGAATTTACTGGCAGGTAATATTGTATAACATTAAATATTATGGAGGACCAAATTACAAAATTAGCCTCCTAGCTCCTGTGAGTCCATGCACTGATGCAGTCTCAGTCATGTGTTCAAATTTATGTGGTAATTTGCACTCTTTACTGTACAATTCCACAGTGGTATACAGCCATATAGTCAACAACAAGTGGGAGAGAGGCAGAATAATCACAGAAGAAATCACCAGAATGGACAGGCTGATGAAAGGAGGAAAGCGAAAGAGAGAGGAGGACATGCTGGAGCCATTTGCCTTGGAGTAAGCTGTCGAGCCACTGGTGTTGCCCCCAGGCCAAGCCACAGCAATGGGATAGGTGAGAACTTGACAATCTTACACAAAATGCTTTTTTAAACAAATATTGAAGCTTTTATTTTTCTTTGATACTTATGACGTTAGTTTGTAGTTCAGTTAGCATGAAATAATTATGGGTTAAGTAGGTCACTTGCTAAAAGATAATTAAAAAAATGATTTTGTTGCTCAAAATTAAAATGTTTTATTAGTATGGCATTCTTTACAAAGTCAACGGGCTAACATGTACATGACTTAATTCGTCTCTTTGGGCTCATTTAAAATAGAATGCTGGTTTATAAAATGTAATTGATTACTTATCCCTTGAACATTCCAGTTTGCAGGTGAGCATGGATTGGATAGCCTGTGATGTGACCAAAACAAATGGTTTTAATTAGTATTTTATCTAGAGCTGTGACAGCTTGTACCGTGACATTTCAAGGTGATAGGTATGTCCAAGACATTGACTGTGGGAACAAAATTATTAATCTGAATGATGAAACTGTGTGTCATTGAATATAGTTTAGGTAACAAGACTAAGTATACTCTATTTTTTATTTTCATGTTATGTATTATATTTCAGCTCATCAAGCAGCCTCTTGTGTATGCAGTAGACACCTGGATTTGCGGAGCTAGCTAGCAGATAGAAGACGACGACAGACGGGATCCGCCCAAGCTGGAGAAGGATGACAGAGCAAGACGGTGTGGCAAGATTGGTAGAGCGTGTGCCTTCCAATGTGAGGTCCCAAATTCGAGCCCAAGGTATGTCACCCGGAAGGATGGAAAGGAGTTACGTAGCCATGTCTGCACCTTGGAGGTTGCCTAGCTGGAATCCTCTCCAGGAAGTGGACAATGTGCACTTTTTGAGCTGACTGGGGTGATGCAACGGGAGCGCCGTGGGGGGGGGGGGGGGGGGGTAGCCAGGAAGTCGTAGACAATTTTCAATGCGGAGATCAACCATTTTCGAAGCTGAGACTACGCTTGTTTGCAGTTTTCGAGTCCAAGACCACTCGACCGCTTAAATTTTGTCTCGAGACCATTTAAAATTTGAAAAAAACAAAACAGTAATTTTCAGTCAAAGGGGGGGGGGGGGGGGTTAAAGCCCCTAAACCCCCCCCCCCCCCCTCTGGGTACGCCTATGCGTGCGCTACATTTAAGTAGCCACACTTATTATTAATTGGGGGAAAAGGAGTAAAGGACTGGCATAGTCACTAGAGAATGTATTCATTTCACTACAAAATAATAACATTCTATTTGATGGAATGAATCGAAAGTCATGTGTTGTGTACTCTTTTTGGATTAAAAATTTGAAGAATAAAAATACATGCACTTTGTTGGCCTTTTTTATTCTCAGTCAAGTAAAGCATTACCCTTTGTTTCAATACAGGCCTTTACGATTTAATATAGTAAAACCTTAGTACTGTATAATGACCATTGCAGAGTAACAAGAAAAGTTACCACTGTAATTAGTTTGCTGGTATAGAAAAGTGGCTTCTGAGAAAAGTTTGACTGGATGTTTGTGTGTGTCTGTGTGTGTGTGTTTATGTATGTATATATGTGTATAGTCTGTATTGTATGCATGTATGTATGAAATTATGAATCAGTGTGTAACACTGTATGATTATCTGTTTTATGAGGATGAGTTTTATCTGTATTTATGTGCTTGAATGAGTGTGTATGTTGGTATGTTTGCCCATGTTTGTGCCTTGTGAATAATTAATCGTAAGTAACGCCAAAGAAAAATCACCTGTTAAAGTTACGATCAATTTTAAAACTTACGACCAATAGTTACAGTTAATATCGATCGTAACTTCTTTCTGCAACAGGATTGATCGTAAATCTTGGATTGGTCGTAAGTAAGGCCATTTACGATCAATTTTGGGACTTACGATCGATCGTAACTCTTTCTGCAACGGGGCCCTGACCAAACAAAACTCACCTTAATCCTAAAATATTTAAAATTGAATAAATGTAACCATTCATTTTAATTTTCAAACTTGAAGCAGGCTAAAAAAAAAAAATTGAATAAAAATCTCATCTTTGCCCGTTTTCAACACTTAAAAGAAAACAGTACACACAAATCTACGTACGGGGCCTTTGCGATTTCAATAAAAGCCCAGATACGAACGTTGAAACTTTTGTTAAAATCCGGAAATAAATAGAAAAAATAAATTTAAAAAAAATCAGTCTTATGTATATGAGATGTCTATTATGATTAATTCACAAAAACATTTATGACTTCGAGCCACATTTCCCGTGAAAACACGTTTCCAATGTGACAATAATTGCACGAAAGGTCCATAGAACAACACACAAAATCGATGACAGCGATGACTTCCGGGTACAATCTTGGTAAATAAATTTTCGTCTCAGAAATTGGCGCATGCGCAGTTTGTAAGTACGAACTCCCTTATTGCTTACGTGTTGGACAAAGGATCGTTACGGTTGTGCGAACATCGCACTGCGCCAGTGTTTGGTTATGTTAATAACCCTGTGTCGCTAGAACTTATAGATGCATAGCGCCATCTACGTCCTGTCTACTTCTCGGTTGCCGTGTTCATTGCTTCGGTTATCTTGATCGGCTGGATTTGCCTCAAATAAATGGTTGTCTACCTAAACGAATCCCGACTAGTGTCTCTTTTATTGCGTGGTGGCAGCGTCGGAAACGGCCCTACTCATTGGAAGTGGTTTCACCTGCCCAGAGAGACGATTGAGCTAAGTATCTCTAGTTGACCAACTACATTTTGTTGGTGTAAGTTCGTTTGTTTTTATTGTAGTCCCACCCATTTACTTTCGTAATGGCTTCAGCCCCAAGAGCGCCAAAACAATGGTGCCTGACCAAGCATGAAACGGTGACTTCTTTCGAGAATTGGAGACAGAACCTCGTCTACACACTTACTCTTGATGCTAATTTTGCCCCTTTCCTGGGCGATGGTTGTTTGTGGGCAAAGAAAACAAAGTCTGAACCCCTTCGGGGCTTCACCGATGACCCACTCTCTGTCCCTGCAGAATCTCGAAAATCAGCCCACCAGAAAGCTAGCATGCTAGATCTTATGTTGGGACAAATTGCCAATTTCTGTCCTGTCATTTCTAGGAATTCTATCGTGAAGAATGCCACCTCTCTGAATGACATATGGGGCAAGATACGGCTACACTACGGCTTCCAAAGCACAGGTGCCCACTTTCTAGACTTTACCGACATAAAGCTTGAGGCAGACGAGCGCCCTGAAGACCTCTTCCAGAGGCTCGTAGCCTTTGTAGAGGACAACTTGCTTACTGTCACTGGCGGTATCTCACACCATGGTGACCGCGTGAAAGACGACGAGGAGCTAACCCCCACAATAGAGAATTTTATTGTCCTTCACTGGCTCCAGTTGATTAACTCAGAACTTCCCCGCCTTGTGAAGCAGCGATATGGGACAGAGCTACGCTCTAGGACTTTAGCCTCACTAAAGCCTGAAATTTCACAGGCCCTAGACAGCCTATTGGACGAAATTCACACCTCTGAGAGCTCTCGCGCAATGCGCACCCTGACGTCTCCTCCCCTGCGTTCTCAGCGCCCTTCCATGCCGCGCGGTCGCCGTAACCCACAGCCCCGCGCTCGCATCCCCCAGCGTGCCAGCAAATATTGCCCACTCTGCCGCGAAGCGCACCGCCCGGACAATCACTATCTAAGCGAGTGCACATACCTTCCTGAGCAAGATAGACGTTTTATTGCTAAGGCGCGCCAAGTTGCAAACATTTTGGAATCTGACGAGGAGATCGATGATTTGTGCCCGGTAGAACAAGTTCACTCGTCTGAGGCTGCTCCGGTCAATGATCATAGTGGTAGCACATCCCTGGCTCTGCGTGTCCAGGTTCGCCAGTCTCCTTACTTCGACGTGTTTTGTGGCCATCAGGTTGTGCGTGTAACTGTTGACAGTGGGGCTACAGGCAACATGATTAAGACCTCCACGGTGCAGTCCATCCATGGTGCCATCAATCCTAGTTTGCAGTCTGCCCACCAGGCTGACGGGTCTTCCCCTCTTGATGTTGTCGGTGAGACAAAGCTTACTTTCACCCGTGATGGTAAAGAGTTCGTTTTCGAGGGCCTTGTCATCGACAATCTAGATGTAGATGTCCTCGCCGGCACGCCATTCATGGAACACAATGACGTTTCAGTTCGCCCAGCTAAACGTCAAGTTTGCATTGGTGATGACATAGTCATTCCCTATGGGTCCCGCAAGCCTCTCGACAGTTCATCACATGCTATCCGCCGCGCGCATGTCTTACGTGCTCCCCCTCAATCCACGGTGTTGTGGCCTGGTGATTTTGTTGAGGTATCCCTGCCCAGCGAACTCTCGCCATATGAGGCACTTGCCCTTGAGCCCAGGGTCATAGACCAGAAGGCCACGAACTCGCCTGACCCGTCATGGCCCAGCCCCTGTATGGTCTCAAGCGTAGCAGGCAAGGTGCGCATTCCTAATCTCACCCACGAGCCGAAGGTTATTCGTAGGAATGAACACTTCTGCCAGGTACGCCCTGTGTACGTGCCGCCTGAACCTCTGTCTGACACGACACCAACCACCTTCAAGAATGCTGCTCCAAAGCATAGCACTCACGGTCGTTTCTCAGATGCAGTGTCTCTCGATCCTAGCAGTGTCCTCCCCGAACACACTCGCCACGAGTTCCAGTCCCTTCACACTGAGTTTGATGATGTTTTCGACCCTGCCTTCCAGGGGTACAACGGTGCTGTAGGTCCATTTGAAGCTGTTGTGAATATGGGGCCTGTTCAGCCCCCTCAGCGCAAAGGTCGGCTCCCCCTCTACTCGCGTAGCTCCTTGGTCGATCTTCAGGAGAGATTTGATACACTCGAGAAACAAGGTGTGTTTGCCCGCCCTGAGGATGTAGGAATATCCGTGGAATACCTGAATCCATCTTTTCTGGTGAAGAAAGCCAATGGAGGCTTTCGCCTTGTTACCGCCTTCGCTGACGTTGGACGGTATGCTAAGCCGCAGCCCTCCCTCATGCCCGATGTCGATTCCACGCTTCGAAAAATTGGTCAGTGGAAACACATCATTGCCACAGACCTCACCAATGCCTTTTACCAGATCCCCCTGTCAAAAGCATCAATGAAGTATTGTGGTGTCGCAACACCCTACCGTGGAGTACGTGTGTACACTCGTTGTGCTATGGGTATGCCAGGTTCTGAAACTGCACTTGAAGAGCTCATGTGCCGTGTCCTTGGAGATTTACTCCTTGAGGGTATCGTTGTGAAACTTGCCGATGATCTGTTCTGTGGTGGTGAGACCCCCGAAGAGCTCCTGAAGAATTGGGCCCGTGTCCTACATGCCCTCCGCCAGGCTAGGTTGCACCTCTCAGCGTCCAAGACAGTCGTTTGCCCCAAATCCACAACAATCCTGGGTTGGATCTGGTCACAAGGAACATTGCACGCTAGTCCTCACCGCATTGCCGCCCTCGCCATATGCTCCCCTCCAACATCAGTCAAAGGCATGCGTTCCTTCATTGGGGCATACAAAATGCTTGCACGTGTTCTCCCACAATGCGCGTCGTTCCTAACTCCACTCGACACTGTAGTTGCGGGCCGCCAGTCAAGCGATCGTATCTCCTGGACAGATGACCTTCGTGCCGCTTTCAAGACAGCTCAGGATGCTCTGGCGGCTCCCCGCACCATCACCCTCCCCCGCCCCTCTGACCAGCTCTGGATCGTCACAGATGGTGCTGTCAAGAAGCATGGTATTGGCGCAACCTTGTATGTCACCAGACAGGGCAAACCTAGAGTTGCAGGTTTCTTCAGTTGCAAGCTCCGTGATAGACAGGTCACATGGCTACCATGTGAGATCGAAGCCCTATCTATCGCCGCTGCCTGCAAACATGTCGGCCCCTACATCATCCAGTCGCAGCACCGTGCATGCGTTCTCACTGACAGTAAACCTTGCGTACAAGCCTTCGAAAAACTCTGTAGGGGTGAGTTCTCTGCAAGCCCGCGTGTTTCGACATTCTTGTCAACTGTCAGTAGGTTCCAATGCTCTGTTCGACATCTTGCCGGTTCCGCTAATGTTCCGTCAGACTTTGCTAGCAGGAATGCCCCCGAGTGCTCAGAACCTACATGCCAGATATGCATCTTCATTCGCCAGACAGAAGACTCTGTCGTCAACCGTATTACCCCGCAGGATGTCCTCAGTGGTCAGCGGAAGCTGCCTTTCACTTCCAGACCTGCTTGGCTGAGCATCCAGTCAGAGTGTCAGGATTTGAGGCGCACACATGCTTATCTCCACCAAGGCACTCGGCCCTCCAAGAAACTCACCAAGATACGGGATGTTAAAAGGTATCTCCGCGTCGCAACCATCGCTAAGGACGGGCTCCTGGTTGTTCGCCGCGAACAGGCTCTTGCTTCCCCACGTGAATGCATTGTTGTACCTCGTGGTGTCCTGGACGGTCTCCTTACATCCCTTCACCTCCAGCTTGAGCATCCAACTCGTCACCAGCTGAAAGCAGTCGTCAATCGCCATTTCTTTGGGCTGGACATGGACTCCGCTCTGACACATGTCACAGAGTGATCTGCCACCAGTGTACGTCCCTACGCAACACCCCACGCACGGTCGACCCTCAGTCCGCTAGTGATCCTCCAGCAGTCGTGGGGACTAGTAGATGTTCTCAAACGCTCCAAACAGCTGCTCCTGGTGCTTAGGGAATGTGTAACTTCTTACACGGTCACTTGCTTCCTGGATGATGAACGTCGTGATACACTCCGCGATGCTCTTATTCGTCTGTGTGTTGAACTACGTCCACTCGACGGTCCACCTGCCGTCATACGCACTGACCCAGCCCCAGGATTTGCAGCACTCCGCGATGATTCGCAGCTCAGCCAGCTTCGGCTTTCGATAGAACTTGGCCATGCCAAGAACCCCAACAAAGAACCCCGTTGCAGAGAAGGCCATCCGCGAACTGGAAGATGAGATTCTCCGCCATGAACCCACAGGTGGCCCACTCACGCCCTTGGTCTTATCTCTTGTGACCGCTCGCCTCAACAGCCGCTTACGCTCTCGTGGTCTGTCTGCACGCGAGATGTGGACTCAGCGGGACCAGTTCACACACAGTCAGATCCCGTTATCGGATGCAGATCTCATCTCCACCCAGCATGAGCAGCGTCTTGCCAATCACCCACACAGTGAACGTTCCAAGGCCCCCTCTGGCATAGTCTCTGGCGATGCTGACCTCAACGTTGGTGATCTTGTGTACCTCAGGTCGGATCGTGACAAGACCACCGCTCGTCCCCGATATCTTGTTTCCTCTGTTGATGGCGCCTGGTGCAACATTCGCAAATTTGTTGGTGCCCAGCTCAGGAAGTCTTCCTATCGCGTCAAGACGTCTCAGTGCCTGAAGGTACCTGTCCCGCTCCCACCGATGCCACGGTCACCGCAGATCTGTGAGGACGACGAGCCGGATACATCTCCTGCCACCGGGCCAGATGTGCCCCCTGAACTTTCGTCACCTCCGGACTCGGAAATCCCCTGCATCCCCCTTCATGAGCCCCCTCCCCCTTCTCAGTTGGTAGTACCCGATATATCAGTCCCTTCTCAGGGTTCCGTCAGCCCTCCTACCGTTACCCCCCATGCTGGGCGGCCTCAACGCTCACGGCACCTCCCAGCTAGGTTTAAGGACTTCGCGCTGTATTGAATGTTTATGGACTGATGACATGGTTTTAGGGTGTAGGTCATTATTTTTCGTGTTAAATTAGATCTTCATCGCCACTTCTCGATTCCCCTTTTTTATTATATTGTATTCTCTTCGTTTGTTGTTAGCCGATTAGTTTATGCGTTACTGCATATTAAGACTCAATTCATTACTCAATACTAGGAAGATCCCCATCAAGCCTTGAGCTGTTTTCTTGTATTTGGTTCGTTTGTCAGTAGGCCTATTGTATGTATACAAACATATTTTTTATTACAGGTATGTGTTGATTTGCTGCCTGTTATGGTTACTCGCTTATCTCGTCTAATACACGTGCCTCCAAACCTGTGTAGCTTCCACGTTTTATTTTATTTGGATATATTTATATATTACTCTGTATTTTAATGCTCGATCATTTTTAGCGGCTTCATGAATACGTAGTACATATACTCCACTAGGTTGTTTCGGTGTACTATTTGCATTGCTTTCGTTGCAATTGCCACGGTATATTTTGTATTACGATAATATTCTCTTGTTTAGTTACGTGGTGGTTTATTTCACTCTCATTAGCTTGTATTTCTTCCATAGTTTTTTTTTAAAATTCTATTACGATCATAAGTGTCATTGTTGATTTGTTTATAGGGCATTTGCCACTCCGTTCAATTGTTAAGCCATTGTGTGGTAGCTCTTGTTTTACTATGATGTTCTTGTTAGCCAATTACCTTTTGTTTTTAGTCTTGCTATGGCATGATGCGCGAAATGATTTTTTATATCTATATTGTATAGCTCAGTAGCACTTATTCATTCCTTCACCGTATTTTCCTTTTGCAAGGGAAAAGATGGATAGGCGGTATGCATATTTTGTTTTAATGTTTAATTTATTTTATAGTGCCCTGTAATCTTTACACAATGTTTTGGTAATAGTAGTGTATGCATAGTCTTAAGTTTACATGTGATTATAAATAGGTTTAGAATAATAGGTGGATTATTGTATCGTCCTAGTCGCTACGTAATGTTGTTAGTAGGCCTGCATGAGCTTAATATTATATGTAGGAGTTGTATTGTCCTAATTGCTATGTAATGTTATTTGTAGGCATTAGTTTAATAGTATAGTTTTAGATGTTTTGAAATTTAGGTGTTTAGAATGGAGAAAGGAAGAAATACCCAGGGAGCAAAGGGGGTTATACAGACATGGAATGTTATAAAAGGTTCGGGCCCATAATTGTCTTCTAGGACCTTGTAGAAGCACAACCTAGGTGCACAACCTCGCGAACTAGCTACTGGAAGTCCACAAAACACATATGAAGGATTTTACCCCTACTGTACGTTAAAAGCGCCTTAAATCCTTAGGGTTCGTGAATGTTCTACTCTGCTCTTTTCACGATTACACCCATACGCATGCTGCTATCATCGCATTTCTTCGGATATGTCTTTCATAGATAGTTGTGCATTTTTAAAAACCAAATTGTGCCTTTTTAGATCTATGGTTTTTATGTCACGTGTCTTTATATGTCACGTGCCAGACATAGAAAATGAAATTTCACATGCTCTTATGGACAAAAATGTATGGAAATGTTTCAGATTATAGAATGACACATTTTATATCTGTAAAACCATATACTGAATGTTGAATGGCATTTGATATGATTAAAACACAATACACTGTCAAAACAAATGATAACACAATACAAAAGAATTTGAAACAAGGAACACACATAACAATAATAATTGTAATGACAATGAGATGGCTGCTATATAGCGAATATTTTGTCTATTTGACGCTCACGGCGCATCATCATGTTTATTCACAGAGTCCCAGTCATCGGATACATAGTGTAATAAATCTAGCACACAAAGTACACATTTCCACTCCCTGGGGAGTCTTGCAGCCTGGCAACTTGTATGCGAATACAGTGCTAAAGAATCACTTTCCATCCAACTCGGGACCTCATGATTGAAAGGCATATGTCCTTCCGATTTGTATTACAAGCAAAACCATATAATATATTTCAGGCCTTTGTTAGTATTTTCAGGTCTAGAAAGATATATAAAATAACCATAAAATCAATAATGTTTACAATGATTATAAACCATATTTGCTTTCTTTTTTATTGTGTATAATATTTCAAACAAATCAATTTTGCTATTATAAATTTGATTCAATCTTTATATCCTTATCGTGAGTAGGTGAACAGGTTTGTCTCTTTCTGTTATAAGTGTGTGAACAGTCGAATCATAAATATCGCGTGATTTATCTTCCCTTTGTCAATACATGTATAATCTCAATTGTTGTTAGAAGGTACATAAAAGTGAAGTCAGGTAACAATAAATAACAATGTATGCTGTAAATGTCAATACTGATTGTTGAGGTCGTCATAAATATTTTAAAAAATTGTTATGCCTGTATCATAACACATAATATAGACGGCGTAAAGCAAATATCAAAGTTATAAAAGACACACTAATGTGTGAAAAATCAATTATCATTTTATAGGACCGGCCCAGTTTTGGAGCCACTCTTCGATCTCGTTACATTCCATATTTGATTTGTATAATGATCGGCGAACTTTAACGTTGATAAGCATCAATATAGGTACTAGAAATAAAAGCATACTGTCGCGGGATTTGTGATTATGTGTTTTCTCGAAAGTATGATAATCAAAGCCATTCAACAAATCAATATAATTCATTTTTTAAAGAAAGATGGTTAATATTAATTGGAGATATTTCATCGGTAGAAATAATGTGTTTGTTTCCGATATATTGATGTGTGCATTTTGAATTTAGTGAGCTTGATGAGTGGGGCGTTGTTCGTATATTTGTTTAAAAGGGGTGTAAAAAGACAACTTCATAGATAAATAATAAAGAAGAAAGGGAGATCGCTATAATTGCAAATATTGAATATTTTTACCATCACCATTAGAAAACTTAATTGTGGATTTATATGATTTATTTATGAAGCCACTTCTCTGATAAAATCTAGATCAGCCACCCCCATGCCCTTTCACCTCTCATTAAACAACTTCAGTCTCTAAACGTAACAAACAAGGGAGGATTCTAGATCAAGGATAAACAAAACTTGTATCATCATCATGTAATTATTAATGACCACCTCAAAATAATTGTTTCGTCGATTAAATCGAGACGTGGTCAGTGGAACAAGCACTTTCAAGCTAGGGGTACAGCACCACGAGCGAAGGAAAAAACAAAACAAAAAATAATCAAGAACCAATATGTCATGGGATACGGAACCCCCCCCCCCCCCCCCCCCCCCCCTCCCCTTCCAGCTTGCACCTCCAACTACACCAATGACCTCCGAAGTATCAACCCTAGTTCATTCTCAGGCTAACGCCCTGCCTTATTATCACGCCACTGGGGTCAAGACCTCACAGGCATGCCCTAAGCAGTAATAATATGAGAAACCAGAATTATCATAAAATGAAAGCCCAAGAAAAGGGTTGAAAATTCGGTGCATTTTCGATTTATTATCTCTATTTAACATCTTCACATCCACCATTCATGACATGTTACCTATACTTTGCACATTAGCTTAATTACAGATGAGCTAAACAAGCCGATATATTGATTCGTCATTCAACTAAATGTCAAATTGTATGGATTTACTTTTTTTTATCATTGTCCATTACACCTCAACTTCAGAGTGTATTATAATATAACATTATATTTGTATACAGTGGAACCTTGTTATAATCATGAGATTGGGATCATACAAAATACCTGCATTATGTATTGAGGTCTTTAACATTGAAATAAGAGTGGAACCTTGTAAAAACAAGAAGTTTTGGCTCATTAAAATTACCTCGGTATTTTGTTATATGCAGGTATAAAAGAGGGTGTTTTAAGAGCTTGTACCATAAAATGACCACCTTAGTATATCAGAGCTCATTTTGACGGGATTCCACTGTACATCATTCTCGAGATTATTTTTGTCTAATTTATTCGCTTTCCTTCCAAATACAGTCTCTGTAAGACATCATGTATTACCCAGGGAGCAAAGGGGGTATACAGACATGGAATGTTATAAAAGATTGGGGCCCATAATTGTGTTCTAGGACCTTGTAGAAGAACAACCTAGGTGCACAACCTCGCGAACTAGCTACTGGAAGTCCACAAAACACATATGAAGGATTTTACCCTACTGTACGTTAGAGGCGCCATAAATCCTAAGGGTTCATGAATGTTCTACTCTGCTCTTTTCACGATTACACCCATACGCATGCTGCTATCATCGCATTTCTTCGGATATGTCTTTCATAGATAGTTGTGCATTTTTTTAATACCAAATTTTTTTAGATCTATGGTTTTTATGTCATGTGTCTTTATATGTCACGTGCCAGACATATATGCTCTTATGGACAAAAATGTATGGAAATGTTTCAGATTATAGAATGACACATTTTATATCTGTAAACCCATATACTGAATGTTGAATGGCATTTGATATGATTAAAAAAAACAATACACTGGCAAAACAAATGATAACACAATACAAAAGAATTTGAAACAAGGAACACACATAACAATAATAATTATAATGACAATGAGATGGCTGCTGTATAGCGAATATTTTGTCTATTTGACGCTCACGGCGCATCATCATGTTTATTCCCAGAGTCCCAGTCATTGAATACATAGTGTAACAAATCCAGCACACAAAGTACACATTTCCACTCCCTGGGGAGTCTTCCAGCCTGGCAACTTGTATGCAAATACAGTGCTAAAGAATCACTTTCCATCCAACTCGGGACCTCATGATTAGAAGGCATATGTCCTTCCAATTTGTATTACAAACAAAACCATATAATATATTTCAGGCCTTTGTTAGTATTTTCAGGTCTTGAAAGATATATAAAATAACCATAAAATCAGTAATCTTTACAATGATTATAAACTTTAATTTGCTTTCTTTTTTATTGTGTATAATATTTCAGACAAATCAATTTTGTTGTTATGAATTGTCGCATTTTACATTACGAACCTGCAAACAAATTGGTTGTGATTAGCACTCAATATTATAATACAGGGCTGGGAATACGAGGGTGTATCAAAAGTCAAAATAAAAAAAACTAGATGGATCTTCGACTGCGCGCAGTCGAAAATGATGCCTCCGCCATTACGCAATTTATTTATGTCAAGCCCAAATCAACATGTACACAGAATTAATTCTGTCAACTCAATTTTGATGGTACTCTGTCTTTTAGATCTTGACGTATCACAATTATGAGCTATAAGTGACCTTGACCTTTGCCCTCATGACCCCAAAATCTAATGACTACAATAGTTCCCTATTATACATTCAGGTATCAAGTTGGATTGAAATCTGATATTCAGTTCTTGAGATTTCCAATCTCAAGCTACTTTTACATATAATGAGCCCTGTGACCTTTGACCTTTGACCTCATGACCCCCAAAATCTAATCAGTTCATTGGCTCTCCAAGGAACATACATGTACCAAGTTTGGTCAGAATCTGTAAATCTCTTCTTGAGATAACGCGATCACGAGCTATTTTTGCAATATAATGAGCTCTGTGACCTTTGACCTTTGACCTCATGACCCCAAAATCTAATCAGATCATCGGCCCCCCAAGATACATACATGTACCAAGTTTGGTCAGAATCTGTCAATCCCTTCTTGAGATAACGCGATCACGAGCTATTTTTGCATATATAATGAGCTCTGTGACCTTTGACCTTTGACCTCATGACCCCAAAATCTAATCAGATCATTGGCCCCCCAAGATACATACATGACCCAAGTTTGGTGAAAATCCGTTAATCGGTTCTTGAGATAACGCGATCACGAGAACGGGACGTACGTACGTACGTACGTACGTACGGACGGACGGACAACCCGAAAACATAATGCCTCCGGCTACTTCGTTGCGGAGGCATAAAAAGTATGAAAGCTGACATATCTTTGGGACGAGTCTTTTCCCACTGATTAGATGACATTCGTGTAAAGCTCAATAACTACCATTCATAATAAGAAGAAAAGCCAAGAAGTACACTTATATTCCTACATTGTACTCAATGAAGGGGGTAAGTATTGGTATCAAGGCTAGCCTGATGAAGATCCTAAAAGAGGGGACAAACAACAAAGTGATGCATTTAACAACCATCCTCTTGCGAAATATCACATAAAGAAATCAATTCTTTTTAGATGCCAATATATCTCTATGGTATTTTTACAAAATAATGTGAAATACACTAGCCTATAATTTTGGATATATTGATTTATACTTCTCAAGAATGTCGTGCTGAATGATATCCCTCTAAAACTAAACAGCATACATTTGTGTACAGTACATCATCCGCTAAATAGTAACAATGATGTGCTCGACAGTCATTTAGGTTTTGAACCAAAGATGTTTTGCAGTTTACTACTAACACGAAACGCTCTGAGGTTCCTCAGGGAGAACCGTGTTTGAATAAACCGCTTAATTATCTGCCCTTAATTCAACTTGACAAAGTGAGCAATTAATGGATGGGAATTTCCATGTCCGAATCCTAGTCTTTAATCCACAAATCTGAACTGGTTTCTTGATTATCTGTGGTGTTCGGGTATTGAGTGGCTCACAGAGTTTTCACCAATGTCAATGATGACATCATTACATGTGTCTGAATAATGAATGATCTTAACTCTGGTATACTGAAATGTGAAAGCCACCACCCTAATTTACACATCTTTATGAAATTAGTGTGACTTTTTTATCATTACGTTAAGTGATGGGTAATGCACTTATTATGAAATACTGCTACACTGTTACAAAAATGGGCAATATCTTACCCAATATTTTGCGTTCCAACGTTGGGCCGATATTAACCCTACCAACTACTGGGCAATAGTTTAACTGTTGGGACATTAATGTGCCCAACTGTTAGGTTATTACGTATATTTACCCAATATTTCGCCCCATGTTGGGCTGATAGTCAACCCTACCAACTACTGGGCAATATTTTAACCAATATTGTTGGGACATTAATGTGCCCAACTGTTGGGTAATATTTTGAACTACGTTTTGGGGCCATTAATATGCCCAACTTTTTTAACAAATACCAACGTATATATTACCCAACAAACAAAATTACCAACGTAAATTTACTCTTTTTTACAAAGTGAAGAATGATATTCGTTGTCATTGGCAAGTGAGGCAGTCATTGGCAAGTGAGTCCTGGAAACACATGCAATCACTGACCTAATGTAACCATAGCTGTTTAATCCATCATCCTGACCAGTTCGAGGATTGAAATCTTTAAAAAGCTCCAATATACAAACTCTTAAAGATCCTTTCTCAATATTAAAGGAGATGCTTCTCCGTAGGAGCTGTGATCACTATCAACAAGAATGCAGTGTCAAGGATTCAAGCAGTATAATTATGTTGTTCTAAATTGTAAGGGTTCTTTCATGGTAGATATTATACAGTATAATTATGTATAGGCCTATTACATATTTGCCTTTCATAGTCTATATATTTGCTATATATATCTACATTATGTGCATTTCATTATCAAGATGTGAAATAAATAACTGCGTTTACTTCTATCATAATGATTACTAAAAACATATACTAAAGATACACTATCAAGAACTCATATTTATATGTATTTTATTGTCTTTAATGCGTTATGTGTTATATTGTTTTATTACTTTTATACTTTTATATTATTTGAAAAACTTAATAACACGAAAATAACACTTAATGCCATTTGAAGACTTCCAAATAAAAAGTGTGTAACTTTTTAAATAGTCTCAACATTTCAATGCGTTTTTTGTACAAAACTGAAGATGCAATTTTATGTTTTTTTGTATAACACGTGACTTAAAAATGACACGTGACACATTAAACAAAGATATGATGCGGTCAAATTTGGTATCAAACGATGCACAAGACCCTACAGATCACGAATCTGAAGCAATATGATGGGATATTTGTGCATTTGAGTGTTATTGTGAAAATATCAGAGACAAACCATCGTGAACCCTAAGGCTTTTAAGGCGCTATTTACGTACATTAGGGGTTAAATCATTCATACGCGTTTTGTGGACTTCCAGTAGCTAGATCGCGAGGTTGTGCACCTAGGTTGTGATCCTAGAAGGTCCTAGAAGACATTTCTGGTGCACAACCTTTTATAACATTCCATGTTTGATATCCCAAAAAAGGGGGTGTTTGCTCCCTGGGTAAAAAGTAATCACGCCAGTGTTTGGTTATGTTAATAACCCTGTGTCGCTAGAGCTTATATATGCATAGCGCCATCTACGTCCTGTCTACTTTGCTTCGGTCTTCATTGCTTCGGTTATCTTGATCGGCTGGATTTGCCTCAAATAAATGGTTGTCTACTACCCCCGTCACATATAGCTACGCTCTCGCGCCGCTCCTAATCCCCATAATCCCCATTCATAAATTTGGCAGTGGGAGGCGAAGCATTGTCCGAACGATGATTAAATGACGAATGAATGGGAGGATTATCGCACATAGGTGAAAGGATATCCTCTCATGCATGGACATACAATGGCTCCCTAAACAAAAGAGCAGAACGCCAAAGACTCACGACCGCTTTCGACATGTCCAAAGCTTAAAAAGCGGTCGTGGGTCGGTCGTGGGTCTTTTGCCGACCTAGTCTTTTGTTCAGCGAGCTATTGTCTGTGCATTCATGGAAGGATATCTATTGACACATGTGAGATAATCTTCCCATTCAGATCCTCATTGGACAAAAGACATTTTGCAGATACATTCCAGTGATTGTGATCAGCTATTGTCTAGATCGTGGCCAGAGCGTGGCTCTAGTCTGACGGCACACTACCTAAACGAATCCCGACTAGTGTCTCTTTTATTGCGCTGCACGACAACAAAGGGTATAGAAGTGTATGCAAACGTCGTGTCTCCTTGCATAGCTTGCCCTGGTTGTGACCGACCTGGCAGCAGTATTTTTTCTTACGCAAATAATTTCTGAAGGTCAAATTATAGTTTGAAAAAATGTAATGAAGAATAAAAGGGGCACATGGATGCACAGACAAAAAGGACAATTCATGTAGTTTAATACATGCACTGCAGCAAGTTAGACGCTGGTTGTGTTTTGATTTTATGTGATAGAAGTGACGAGCGAAAACATGGCGTCTGATTGTGAGGAAGAACATTTGCATTACGATCAGGATCTTAAGTCGATTCCATTTTCATAGCTCGCTCTTGTAGTTTATATACTGATAGCATTTATTTTCCCGCAAAATAATTCCAAATATGAATCGGTATAAAAGGAAACAGCAAAATTATATAACATATTTTATACAGACACCCGATCACAATAAAATGATAATCATGTTAGTAGTAATAGTGAATACAGTAGGAGAGGTCAGTTTAATTATCTATTTTAGATACAAAAACAATTTGTAAAATATTAGAAAGTATGAAAATATTCTTATTATGAAACTATGAGGAAACAGTAAAGAGCATCAAGGCGTCTGACTATATGAGGAAGGACATTTGTATGCAGGTGATCAGGATCCCCCTCAGGATCCAACTCAGGATCTTAGTTTAATTCCCTTTTCATAGCTCGCTTTTGCAGTTTCTAACCTGGTATAGCATTTATTTTCCCACAAAATAATTCCAAATATAAAATTGGTATAAAAAGAAACAGCGAAATAATAGAATGTATACAGACATCCGATCACAATAAAATGATAATCATGTTAGTAGGTAGTGAATACAGTAGGAAAGGTCAGTTGAATTTACTTTACTAGATAAAACAAAAAAATGTGTAAAATATAAGAAGGTATATGAAAATATTCTTATTGTGAAAATAGGGGGAAAACAGAAAAGAGCATCAAGGAGTTTCCTGTGTTAGTTACAAATACCAGCTAGTGCAGATCGATGGACAACAAGCATATCATGACAAGATTGCCTACATAGGTATAAATGTCTAAAATAACATCCATTTGATTAAATATGAAATCACAACATAACCTCTGGAATTAGGAGCTCGTAATCATCCTGAAACGGTATGAAACCCTGATCCTAAAACGCGAGTCCTGAGTAAGCAAGAGTTCATGCTGGTCTGTAGGTGCTTGAAAAAACGCAAGCAATTGATTATCAAGACAAGTAAAAGGTTCGTTTTCTGCATACGGTTTTAAGCAATTGCTTGTTTGGTTAGCAATTGCTTACGAGCAGTAAGCAATTGCTTGTGCTTGTAAGCAAATGCTTTTGCTTGCAAGCAATTGCTTGTTTTTATTCATACCGATTCAAGGAAAAGGCTAGCACAAGCAATTGCTACTTTTTATACGGCCCATTATAAAGGAGGCAACATCTTTTCAAAAGACTATAACGCGCGGCGTGCCACAGGGGTCAGTATTGGGTCCTACATTGTTTGTTGTACTAACTACTTTAATTTTTAGATTGTTTGCAGACTATTCAAATATTTGTCATACTTTTGATGAGAGTCAAAAGGAAATTGATTTAAATGAAGTTAATGAGCAATCAAATGCAGTTCAAAAATGGTGTAATTGAAAGAAAACTAATTATATCATTATCAAAAGCAGTCCTTAGACTATCTGGTACAGATATTAATGTTGTAAGTGTGGCATCGTTTGTAAGAGTTCAAATTGATAGTACTGTACATTGATATGGAAAAATCACATTGACTTTGTAAATAAGTGTATTCGTAGAAAAGTGGGTTTGCTATTTAAATTGAGATATTTTGTGCCTCAATATATTCTTGTGCTTTTGTATAAATCGTTAATACATCCTCACATTCTCTATGGAATTGAGGTATGGGGAAGCAGTTATAAATCTCACTTGAATTGTATTCATTTAGCTAAAAAAAATGGCTATGCGAGCTATTACGTTTTCATTATTGGGGAAATCCTCGAAACCACTGTTTAAACAATTGGGGATATAAGATGTTTAGTTTGCATGAACTTGCAGTTTCAACATTTGTATATGATTTGTACTTAGGAAATTTACCACACGCATTACTATAGAATATTGTCAGATTTTACACCATACTTATGAAACAAGAGGGAAAAAAAACTAAATGCTGCGCTTGCCAATGTGTAGACGACACAAGGTACACTCTCCATTTCTTTTGTTGGACCAAAGCTTTGAAATAGCTTAACCCATATCAGATTAAAGAACAAACAACAATATATTCATTTCGTAAGACCCTCACAATTTATTTGTTGAACAAATACATTATCTTGTACATAAGTTATGATTTCATTTTAATGTATACGATGTTATTTTAGGAATTATTATATAAGCTTTTGTAATACTAGATAATAGAGAGAACCGATCTCGACTAGCGTTTGTGCTAACTGTCGGTTCTATTTAAAGGGACAGGTCCACTTTTACAAAACGTCTGAACAGTTTTCAGTTGACGGATGGGGATCAATGTAACACGCAAACAAAAAATCAGAGCGAACAGCCCTCTAATTTGGATTCTACAAATGAAAAACGAATGCGTCCCTCCATTTAAACTATATATCGGTCAATAAAGGAGTTCAACTGATTTAGCATAATATTACAACAATATAGTACTAATTCTCGTAAAGGTATTGTGAAGCCGACATTTGTTAACGTATGTCACGGAAAAAGATCTCAAAAAGAAAGAATATATAATTACATGTAGTCAGTTTAAGCGATGTTTGGGTATTTTGCTTGGTAAACGCTCACACATTAGTACTTATGCGCGGGTCACGTAGCTAGCGCGGGTCACGTAGGGGTCATGCATACCGATCTGGCACTCCGTGAAATCTATGTACGAACTTACTCACCGGCCGAAAATACGTATGTACCTAATTAACCGAGGTCCCTCAGTTTATTCAGTTTTAGGTCTATAACTCCACGAAAAAGAGATTTCAAGCCCTAATTTTTTCAAGTATGCTATTAAATGACATTTCCTTTCATATAAGACAATAACCTCGCAACTTTTGAATTTTGGCTTGCAAAAGTGGATCTCTCCCTTTAACAACAATTTTAACTTTTGTATAAATATAAAGTAATCGTTCACAGTTCGTATTTTAATAATATGTATCATTATGTATCTTATAATGTACATACGATATTGTTTGTGTAGTTGTTAATAAACTTCAAACTTCAACTGTATTTATGAGTGCAAAGTGGATTCCAAGCATTTCAATGTTTCTATAAGGAACAGGTTAATTGAATAGCTTGTCTCTTGGGACTAGTAACTATTAACACAAATACATTTCAGATGACTAGGGCTGATAATTAGATAAGTATAGGACAAGGAAGTATTGTACTGTAGTTGCCAAATATGATAAGTTTATCATATCACAGTTACTGCAGTAACGTAGCTGAACAGGGGGTGGTGGGGGGGGGGGGGGAGGGGGGCACCTCCCCCAATTATAAAAAACATAACAAGGACAAAAATAAGGAGACATTTTTAAAGAAAAAAATAAAGCAAAACATAAGGTGTGCCCCCCCCCCCAAAAAAAAAAAAATTGTGTGCCCACCCCCCCCCCCCCCCCCCCCATCAGTCTGAGCATGCCAATATGCCATGCACTATATACATTAGCGATGTAAGCCAGTGGGTTCATGGGTTCATGTGATCAGGAGAGGTACCCGGATATATATGATTTGTTTATTATAATTAAGTGAACGATCTATTGAAAATATTCCATAAAACGTACACTTTGATAATACAAATTAGATGTCCTGACGCGATTCTATTTTTTTTATGCTTCGTCTAAAAATGAATAAGAAAAAGAAAACGCGCAAGCATGCACGTATAAAGAATCCCCGGAAAGGATCCGCTTCTCTTTGTCACATCCGGTACCGTCATTATATTAATGCAAATTAAATGTTTCATAATCGGATTTTTTTTTTCTCAAGTACCCGCATACCACGTGACCAAGACAAGCGAGAAACCATATGTGACAGTTGTATTATAGGCGGCAGTGTGCATTTCTGCATAGCATTCTACATATACCACATGCTTTATGTTTTACAGCCTACTTAGATATCGTCATATTGAGGAAGTTGATTGGTCTAAATCACTTTAGATCAGAATTATATTTATGTAGCTGACATCATTTGAGGGGGGAGGGGGAAGGGGGGGGGGGGGGGGCGCCGGATATTACTTATATTGAGCGTAAGAAAATTGAAATGTCAAAGTCATTTGATATCCTCTGCCTCCCCCCCCCCCCCCCTCCCTGAAAAGGTAAAAACCCGTCTAACAATACAAAAAAGCGATACATCAGTACTTTTAATTGTATTAATAATTGTAATAATATTTGATCGGTAGTTCCTCTTCCGCCACTTCTTCATTCGAGAAAATGATTCAACCGCGCAGCCATAGGCGCCGGAAGTGGGGGGCAGGGGGTGGCCGCCCCCAGTCCAAAAAGTGTGTGTGGGGGGGGGGGGGGGGGGGGGTGGCAAAAACGTGTTTTTGCCCCCCCCCCCCCCCCCCCCCCAACAAGCCCCCCTCCCCAAACAAAGAAAAAGAAAAAAGAAGAAGAGTGGGAAAGAAAAAATAAAATGTATGAGCTAAGACTTGTTAATTCTAACGTTCAAAAACTTATTATACATCCATTTTAAGTGTTCGCTGCGCGCTTCGCGCGCGAACAGATTATCTCAGTTTGTTGTGTAACTTGCGTATGGTCTGGGGTGAGTACCGGGCCACGTAGTTCTCGTGTAGGCTGGCATTGATCTGGCTGCTTGTGTAACGTGCACCAAATCGCACCATTTCAAGTATATAAATGCAAAATCTTCACCGTGGGAGGGGGATACCCCCTCCCAAATCCTCCCCCTCTGGCTCTGCCCCAGCCCTCGGTCGCTTCGCTCCCTCGGGACTCATTCTTGGCTGTAGGCTATGTTGTTGGATCATACATAATGTGGCATATGGTTCATGTTGGAACTGTGTATGACACTAAATACAATATTTGTATGTGTGTTGGGGTGCATATTTATTAGTGTGTCAATTATTTGTTTTCTTCGTGAAAAATATATTCAAAACTTCTGGTCGATCATATCATAACACGCTTTCCCAGATACAGTTAATCATAAGCCCGAATTTCCTATCTAGGTATGCACCAGATTGCACAAATTTAAGTCCAAAAATGCAAAAGCTCCCTACCGTCGGAGGGGGGACACCCCCCTCCCACACCCTCCCCCCGCTAAGTCAATTCGCTCACTCGGGCTTGGTCGCTTCGCTCCCTCGCAATGTCTCACTCTCACCTCTGGCTCAAAGTTGGCAACCCTGTGTGTGTGGTTGGGCATGAGCCCCTACACACACACACACACACAAATCGTGAGCCCCCTAAGGTCTTTGCCCCCCCACCCCCCCCCTCCCCAAATCCATAATGCTTCCGGCGCGTCTGCGCGCAGCCTATTCAATAAAAAAATATCCCAGTCGCCTATCATGAATCCATGACGTCTGCAAGTACAGAGTTACGTACACGTTGACACGGAACTGTATTTAATATTACAATTTTTACTTCACTGTTGTGTATTGGTCATAACCAGAACTTATGTTATTGGTGTTTTCGAATGTCCTTACACGTATTGCGCTGCACAATGTTGATGAGGACCGTTATCATACTGAACACATTTTTATCGAAATGTTGCGACATGACTTAAATCAGCATTATCGCTGCTAATATAGAAGTCATACAAGGAAATAATATTTATGTTTCTGGAATATTGTACCGAACTTTCCTGACGTTGTATGTTTGATGTCCCATATGTGATCCACATCTCTTGTCTGAAGACTGGTGACACGTTGATTATGATATAAGTACGATACGCAATGGAACCACCCTGTATGATTATCTTGAATAGATTTATAATCACTATTGTTACAATGTTTGATCACGTTTAACTCCAGCTCTTGCTTCATATTAACCAAAGACAAGCTATCAGCAAACATCTTGTAATAACTAGAATCATACTTACCCAATTGTGGCGGACACTCCGATGCATCTCACAACTGTTGGCTCACTGACATGACATCTACGTATTTCTGGTCGTCTTCATTTGTTAATTTAGAGTAACAGATACGGCAAGAAAACATGGATAAGCATTTCGTCTTCTCTTCACAAATGTGCAACCTATTGGCAACAATCTTGCTCAGTTGCCTTCTGCTACTAACCTGCTACATACGACCTTCTCGAGCTGAATGCACCTCTAGCGGTAAGACATTGTGGAAATCTGAATGGTTGTTTCAATATTTCTACGCTTGCCCTGCCATGCCTACTGTAAATATTATACAAATAAACGTGCATAATGTGTTGATGTTACGATGTTACTCTTAATATCGCTTTAATTGTACGCTCTTTGAAAAGTGAGAAAAGGATATCAAATATAATATAATTATATTCAAATAACATTATTCTCTGACGTTATATCAAGTTACATATTTATTTCCCCATGTCTTTCCAACTGCTAATACATAGGATAACTTTCGACTTTCCTCTACGGGATCATTGATTCCCGGTTTATAATTATGAGCAAGCCCCCCTTTCAAAACCATTTGTTATGACGGCCTAAAGTTTCTCTTTCATATACTCATGACACTAATTTCGATTCAGTCCCATCAAATATGGCAAATATCCTCATAAAGTAGCTTCAGACCCTCATAAATTATCGACCATCATTCGTCGTACAATATCCATGCTATACTACAGTATGTTTCTCTCTTTTATGGCTTTAAAATAGTATTAATATCAACATATTTTGTCCATCTCATTCAGGTACTAACTCACTTTCACTTGGAGGGATTGTAACAATCACTTGCAATATACCTACACTCTCTGTTCCTTTCATCTGGGAATGGGATGTTCACACTGTGGATAATTCGCGAATGCTGGTAAAAATTGTAACACCAGCACGTGATATTATGGTTGGCGTTGTGGAGGGATCCAGTCCACTCATACCGGTGTTACCGCGAGGCGTTTTTCTCTCGAATGGACCCAACATAACATTACACATATCTAGCTCCATACCCATGGCAGCAGGCCAAGTGGTTATACACGTGACAGCCGTACATGTTGCAGGTACACTTACAGTCATAGTGTACTATCATTGTAGTTATCATAATATTCACTTCATATGATTGTGAAAAGTAAATAGAAATATAATTATTTATGACTAATTGTATTGCATAACACAAATTAAAGCTAAATAACAGTTTTGGGGAAAGTTACCGAAACATCTTCGTGGCCAAACTAATTGATCAATATTGTTGAATAAGTATTTAAAAAGGGCTTGTGTGGTAAAATCTAAACCTAAGCATCGTTAAATATGCAAAAATATCGGAAGAAATCCAATGGCCGCCCGTAAAATGTATAAATCCACCGCTCGTTCGCACCTGTCCGCGCCGCTAGCGCTGGTCTGGAGATATCGACGAACCCGCCTACCGGACTCCACGTGGGGACCACGTGGTATTTTGCACGTAGCGTATGTGCGATTCCGCGTTGGCGATATCAATTTGTGGCAAATCAGTTTTTATAATTTTGCAAATGTTTCAATTTTCAAAATTTTCAAAATTGTTAAAATCCCATATATTAGTTAAATTATATTATTTCACATGCATGGTTGGTAATTAGAGCGTACATTTCATTTTGTTTGTATGTGGGGCGTTTCCCACTGTGTCATTTAGCTTTAACTTGCATTATACATACCCGGGGGGGGGGGGGGGGGGGGGTACTCACGTATATTGGGTATACGGGGATGTGCCGCTGGGAAGGGTGACTTTTTCAAGAAAGATCCTTAGACATGGGTCCCCTTTTCATCAAAAAAATCCTTAGACATGGGTCCCTTTTTTCATATTTCCCCTTTTTTATACGGGATTTTGGGATTTGCCGATGTAAAATTGCCAAATTTTTCAAGCTCGCTACGCTCGCTAACTTAAAACCACAAAATTTGCGGGAAATACAACCAAAATATGCGCCGCAGGCGAAAAAAAATCCTTAGACATGGGTCCATTTTTCGCAAAAGGACCCTTAGATGTGGGTATGGGTTTGGAGGTCTCAGCCGCACACCCCCGTCCGACTATAATCTGAGTACCCCCCCCCCCCCCCGGGTATACATACAGGAATAACTCCCCACCAAACACACCCCTAGAGCCCTCCCCCCTTCCCCTAAATGGCACACACAATTCGGGATAAACAGCTGTACTATATTAATTGTATATTGAATTCACCTTAATAACGGGTCTACAGACTGTAGATTGTGTCAAGAGAAAGATCAAAATTACATATATTCTGTTTGCATTTGTTTGTGATTTCATGTTTGTGATAATTTCTTGTAATGTTTAACAAAAATAATGAACTATAATGTTCAGCCACGGAAATGTAACATCTCAAGTATACCGTATACGTATCATGGTTCATTCTCTGTTGGCTTAAGAAGTAATACCATATTGCGCGTTATAATAGATTGGTATACATTTGACAAAGTGTCAAGTTGACACAATGATCTATTTAACAAACATTTTCTATTACTTCAAGGTATGGTTGACGTATCAGATAGTCAGCTCTGTGGTATTATATATGACGGAGATTGGACCGAGCCCCGTAAGTACAAATAGTAAACAAATCATTTATGTAGACAACATTGAAGAAACAAAAACGTATAACCTAACTTTCTTGATAGAAGGCGGGATATTACCATCACACTGTTTACAAAAAAATAAGAAATAATGTGTTAAATGTTCTCTTTCGTTTTCCTGTGTTACAATTGTATTATGATATACTTTTTCAATAAAGTGATTGATACAAAAATGTTTACTAAAATAATGGTAAGAACTATAAGGCTACGTATTATATTTTATTATGTACATACGTTCATTTTATAAGATATGACTGCAGTATGTCCGGAATATGCCCAAACATATATCTAAACCTGGGCCCCGTTGCAGAAAGAGATACAATCGATTGTAAGTTACAATTGATTGTAAGTCGGAACATTTGTGCGTTTTCAACCAATCAGATTTGCGCATCAAGAACACATGATCTGACTTACAATTAATTGTAACTTACAATCGATCGTATCTCTTTCTGCAATGGGGCCTCTATCAGCAAGTAATAATTGACTACACGGGCTGAACTGGGGAAACATAATCATGATAATAGAGGGTACCAAATCATATAGGGTATACTCTAGCCTGATATGAGTTTTCTGTAATTGATTCCTGGAATTAATTGTTGCATGCATTCTTCTATCTTAAACAATTCTCAAAAATTAAGATATGAATCTGCTTACCAGATGCGTTACTCTTTAAGATGACACTTTTTAGCATGTTCAGGATGAAAAGGTATCCTAACCATCAGATGGATTTCCAGCTTTCTCCACAACAGGAAACAACAAGTTGTCCTGGATGGATGTACCTCATCTGATGCAGAAGTCGGGTCCGGTGTACCCCAATGATCTGTGCTGGGACCTTGCCTCTTTCTCTTCTACATTAACGACCTACCCGACCAACACTCCTCCAAAGCTAGACTGTTTGCAGATGATGCCATCATGTACATGACCATCCAAGCTCCAGAAGATGCTAGGCTGCTCCAACAAGACCTGGACACCCTAAGTAGCTGGTCAAGGAAATGGATGATGGAACTCAATCAAAGGAAATGCCATGCAATAACAGTCACCAGGAAGAAGACCAGATTCATACATCAGTACTCTCTGAACGTTGAAATTCTGGATTCTGTGTCATCGGCCAAATACCTTGGAGTAACCATCACCTCTGACCTCAACTGGAAACGGCAAACAACACCCTAGCATTTCTCAGAAGGAACGTGCGAGTTCATTCAACCCAACTCAAGACAACAGCATACCAGGCTCTTGTACGCCCTCTCCTTGAGTATGGATGCACCGTCTGGGACCCGTACACAGTGGGATGCATACAACAGTTGGAGATGGTCCAGAGACGAGCGGATATGTATGTGCTGAGTCGCTACCACAACACCAGTAGTGTCTCCGATATGCTGAGCCAGCTTGGATGGGCCTCCCTTCAAAATAGAAGAGAAATCCACCGTCTCACAATGCTGTACAAGATGCATCACTCACTGGTAGACTTCAACACAAATCAGTACATCCAAACAGCAGACATCAACCGGACGACAAGAGCCACACGACTGTTCTGCTACATGATCCCACATTCCAGAACTGATCAACACCAGCAGTCCTACTTCCCTCGAACAGCTCGTCAGTGGAATGCCCTTCCCTTAGAGGTTGTCCTGGCGCCATCTGTGGAGGCCTTTCGTCGCCACCTGACGGAAGGAACGAAGTAAACACCAGACTAGACTTTTACTTGCACTTTGTAAATAAGCACCTGCGCACCCTGTGTAAGCACACACACACACACACACACACACACACACACACACACACACACAGTATCTGCAAGAATCTTCAGGATTGAAGGAGGCAGATTAACCCGAAGAAGAGAAGAAGAAGAAGAACTATAAATGCAGAAATCCTCACTTATCAGTAGTTTATAAGGCAAAAGCAACCTCAGCTGGTTATTAGATACGCTTAAAGTTATTTCGGAGATATAAAGTAACACATTAATACAACCTTGGATGTGTCGTTTGTCAGTTTTCCTTTGTCTTGTCTGTTTGGCACATTTGTGTTAAATATAGAACGTATATGTCTGAATGACTCAAGATATTGGAAGCATCAACAATAGCATTTCGTATCCAAACATAAATAATATATATAATAACTCACAAATTGAACAATCAAGCAGATATGAAAAATGTTGACACCATAGTTTATAAGTTAGTTAATATTTCGTTGTCTTTGTTCTAAACAATTATTGTGTTTAGTGTATAGCGGGCAAAGTACACAAAGCGATGGGATGACAATATATAGCTGCAACCAGACGGGTGTCACTGCTAAAGCTGGCGATGCCATCTTTCTGTCGTTCAGGTTCTCCTTCAATCGCCCATCGACAGCCGCTACAAGACGACGTCGGGCTTATAGTTTTATTTACCATGGTCAGCGTGCAATAACAGTCCCAGGCCAAAACCCCGCAGTGTCATACACCGTTCCTGAGCCATCTGGCGACGATTGGATCGTAAGTACTAGTAATGAGGAGGAGGACGAGCATTAATCATGTTCGTGTTAATTTTGTTCCAAACGCGGATCGGAGAGGGCAATACTACCCCCTAACCTTATACTAGGCCCACCAATTACGTCAATTTAAAAAGTGTTATTTACTTTCTAAACAAACATGAAGAAAAAATAATCAATCAAACAAACAAACAACAAAATCTTAGGTATGGTCTAAGATTTTACAAGTTTTACATAATACAAACAAGAAAAAAAAGTAATAAAAAACAAATATAAAACACTATTTACAAGTACAGATAAAGATAAGAGTTACGTCTATGGCGCGCCATTTGCCCAATAATTGCTCGATAAACACTGTTTATCACTTGAAAAACTCTGTTTATTACTTGATAAACAGAGTTTATCGCAATTAACTCTGTTTATCAAGTGATAAACAGTGTTTATCGATAAACACTGTTTATCGGACTTATTGGGCAAATGGCGCGCCATATACGTCTCTACAGTATGTTCTGGAGCAGGAAGAAATGTATAGCAGACATGATAAAAAGTAAATACAGGAAACAGAAAGAGAGAAAAGAAAAAAGTGGGGGAGAGTTGAGAGAGAGAGCAATGAGCATGCGTTTGACTGCATTTTTAAAAGAGTAAATTGTAGGCAAATTACGTGTTTCAATTAACAAAGAATTCCAAACGTCTGGACCAGTATGTCTTACTGATTTATATGCCAAAACTGTACGTGGATAAAATAAATGCAAGTTTGCTGCTTGTCTTGTCGAATAAGAGTGAATCGCATTGTTTTTCAATAACAAAAGTAAACGAGGCAGGCAAAACGCTAGTATTATAACGCAGGGGCGTCGATCCTGGGGGGCAGGGGGCGGTCGCCCCCCAATGAAAATATTGGGGGCGAACATATCGTTTCGCCCCCCAATAATTCCGAAAATGAGGAAGAAAAAATCGACTGATATAATGCCAAAGAGGGGAAAGACACATTTACCAATAATTAATCTTCAAAATAGCTGTTTTTTAGTTTGAAAGGACTGTAAATCTCTTTTTTTTTGCCGCGCGCTTCGCGCGCATACAGTTTCTCATATTGCAAGTTTCATTTCGGTTGCGGGAACTCACCTTTCGAAATGTGTTGGGCAGTGTAATTTCTCAAACGCACACCTCAAACGAGGTGTTTATTAAACCCTCATCTATAGCACACCGTCACTGAAAATGAAATAATCTGAAATAATATATCTTTCAGTCAATTCGGTCCATATGCGCTGAACGCAAATCAAATTGGAATATCATGTCCCCCCCCCCCCCCCCCCCCCCCCCCCCATTTGAAAGTGGAGGAGATTGTCCCCCTCTCTTTGTCATTATGTATGTTTGGTTCAATACTTATATACTTCATATTACGTGAAATTTCTGTCTCAGGTGTGCACCAAATCGCACAATTTCACGCCCAAAAATACAAAAGCTCCCTACTGTGGGAGGGGGACCATCCCCCGGTCGGTCGCTTCGCTTCCTCGCAATGTCTCCCCTCCACTTTTGAGAAGTTGTTGACGCCCTTGCTTAGTTTCATGGGAGCTCAATGCCCTAGACTATAACAAACAAAGGATCTGTGTTCTCATGATAACCAACTCCGGCACAAATTCTTAAAGCACTTTTCTGTAACAAGTGAATGTGATCTGTTGCACTCTTTGAGACTGCCCATAGAATATTACAATACGAAATATATGGCAACATCAAGGCACAAGATATCTTACTCTATATCAAATCCCAATACTCCGAGAAATTAGAGTCATTATTATATTCCGGTGGTCATCCCAGTCTAGCTTCTCGTTAATATGAACACCAAGGAACTTAGTACAAGCCTTTCTCTCCAAGACAACACCATTCAGTCTAACAACTAAATGTTGCTCATTGCAAATCTTTCTTCCTTTAAAATTAATATAGTTTGTTTTTGATACATTTAAAGCTAACATATTACTTCGAAACCATTGTGTTAACTTAGGAAGCTCAATGTTAATTCTAGTCTCGACTGTTGTGATATGGGTGCGAAATATGGAGATATTTAAAATTGAATTTGAAAGCGTTTATAGGCGCGTTCCAACCATAGTCAAGAGTATCTGCATTCAGATACATGTACTCGATACTCCATGGTATCTGTTTTCAGGTACCAATTAACGCGCATGAGCGAGATAAAATAAGACATTGATTTTCTTTCACTTTAAGTAAACATTATCTTTTTATGAAAATATTCTCACTAATTTTTGCAACAAAATTTGTATATGATTGAAGTGTAAAATATTTAATTTGGGAAAAAAATAATCTTAAGTTAAAGGAACACTTTAATGATGAAGTACAATGTAAATTAATAAGTCAACTTAACCCAAATTCACATTATCCATATCGTCTCGATACAAATCTAATAATTATTTGTTTGTTCTCCTACATAATAATGTATGTATTGCGACAGGTACGTTTCAGCGTTAGTAGAAGGGTCGAGCTGCGTGTGTTTAACGTGTCTATCCATGTCCTGTCGTACGTACTCGACGTAGCACTACCGTCTTCAACAACCTTGTCAACGTCGTCTGATGCCAGCTCTGATTTGACAACAAGTAAGAATACAGTAAGAGATAAATGTGCTTGGGATCCATCCAGTGCCACACACTCGTATTTCCTAACCGTATTACATTAAAGGGATCTAGTAACTTTGCTGACATGTGCAAAAAGTGATGAATGGTTGATGCAATGTATATTGTTGTTATCTCATATGTCCACAGTGTATTGTGTGAACATTTCAAGTCAAATGGACATTGCATGGCCAAGTAATTAGCCAAAGTGCAAAGTTATATTCACTAACTCACTGCACTCACTTTGTACACGATAAGAAAAACTCCGGGGAGTTTTTCTTATCTGAATACTTCGATCGTACATATCTTTGTAGCGAAAGGGAAATTTGAAAAACCGAAACCTGTCCCATGATTTTTTTGTTAATACGAATACAACAAGATATGAGGGACCCGCTAGAATTAAAATTTTATTTTGAGGATTCGGACAATGTTACTAATTCCCTTTAACGTACGACCTTGCTAGCCTTCGGTTTTCTGAAAGAACCACAAATGTAACAGTTCATAAGCACACTCGAGAATGCAGTAAATACTAAAGAACGTAAACAATTTCGAAATTAGAACATTATTGTCGCCATCACCATCACCAATATAATCGACTTCGTCATAATCATCATCATCAGCAGCATCTTTAGCATCCAGGGAAAACATGAAATGACGTGAAATGATAGGTTAATTTTAACTAATAACTGAATACATGAAATAGGTCTCAAAATGATGAAACATTGTGTGACATATTTATGTTCAAGACTAGGCCGTATATAGGTGTTTACTTCGTGTTCATTATCAGCATCGCCGAAGAAAAATAAATTATTTCCTCAAAACTAAAAAAACATAAGAGGAATATCAATAAAGTAAATACATAAGTTGGGACTTCCAATCTTCCGGGTGCCTCCCCCAATCACTCTACGCCTCTGATAATGCATGTAGTTTTAATTGCCTCATTTCATCTGTATTTCGGTTTGGACAATTTCTACCATTCATCAATATCCCACGCATGTATCATGATCGATTTTTAAAGTTAAATACGAGACTCGTACCAATAGTTCAACATCTTAATGTAACATAGATGAATTAATCATTGACTCAAATTATACTCACATCGACGTAAAGGGCCTTTAAACAATGCCAGGATAAGCAGGCATTGAGATCTTGATGAACATGACAATGTAGAATTACACTAATGTCATGTCTTCAATAAATTGTTTTTTACCTAAAGGCCCATTTGGTGTTTTCGTTTCAATCGTCATCGTCCTCATCATTGTTGTCATCGTACTGGCCATCATTGTTGCCTGTTTCGTGTACAGATACAGGTATATCTTAAACATGTTAAAGGGATCTAGTAACTTTGTTGACATGTGCAAAAAGTGATGAATGGTTGATGCAATGTATATATTGTTGTTATCTCATAATTTGTTCACAGGGTATTGTGTGAAAATTTCAAGTCAAATGGACATTACATGGCCAAGTAATGAGCGAAAATGCAAAGTGATATTCACTAACTCGCTGCACTCACTTTGTACACGATAAGAAAAACTCCCCCGGAGTTTTTCTTATCTGAATACTTCGATCGTACATATCTTTGTAACGAAAGGGAAATTTGAAAAAAATGAAACCTGTCCCATGATTTTATTGTTAATACGAATACAACAAGGTACATTGTATGAGGAAACCGCTAGAATAAAATTTTTTTTTTTTGAGGATTTGGATGGTGTGTTGCTCTTCTTCACGAAAAGAATCCAGCCTAAATCATGTCTTTTTGATTAACGCCATACAATTTCATGCAGAAAGTTGTTACTCCAATCTTCCAATTATGAACATCATGATAATTTGACTGATCCCAAACAAATGAACAAACTATTCAGGGCGAATTCTTGAAAGAGCCACATTTATTTGGTCCAGGGATAGCTCTCTTCAATCCCTACGTCAACATACTTAGTTGAATACTGCCCTCTAACGTAACTTTTCACCAAGTAACAAAAGTAGTAGACCACGTCAATTGATGTTTACTATCATTCGTCACGATATTTTTGACATTCAAACCCGTCTTTGTATATATTGTATTCTTTTCCCCCCTAATCATTCTCTTAAATTTCTCCATTTTATGTTTTGACATACAGACGGAAGCAAAAATCTCCAAACCAGATCGATGGTCCAGGTATGGCTCTCCACGCAGTGTCACCTTTACATGGTCGTGGTTCTGCTCAGCATCATGACTATGAGGACACGGACGACCGAAGGGGCGGACCGAACGGCGGTTCCACGGTGTATGCCGAGATTCAGGATCGGGATTACAACAAGGATAGCAAGGGGCGATCTGGCTACAACGTTGCTAACCCCGAACTTCCAGGCATGAACCCCATGAAGCTATTTGGATCTGGACCTGCACTCCCTGAACCAAGAGGTGGTGCTCGCTACCATGACGTGGTGGCGCCTGGTGGTCGACCGGTGGTTGGTGCGCTAAAGGACTCCCAAGCAACATCTGAAATCCATACCTACGAAGGGCTGCAGAAGCCCGATGATGAGCTCACCTCGCTGCTTCCTGATCTGGTCACCAACGGAAACAAGACATCGAGACCGATGGGCGATGATCGTGGCCAAGACAACGACGTGTACAATGAGATAGATGAACATAACTACAATGTCCTTGACAGCGGGAAAGAAGTGTCTGGGTACCATGAGTACAACGTACCTGTTGAGAATCCTGGCAGAGATAAACAAGGTCAAAACAAGCCTCCCGCAAATAACACCAATACGAGCGGACCCTACCAAGCTTTGGGTAAACCTGACGCCAAGACAAGTAACATCAATTCGCGTGCTGGGACAAATGACCGCGAACAAGCAGGCATACAGGAGCGTGCTAGCACTAGGCGGTCAGGTCTTGATGGAAGTGGGAACCACGCGTACCAGGATCTCAGACAGGGTGGGGACAACTACACACCGCTCCATACGGGGGATGCAGGGAACGAGACCCATAGTGTAAACCAAGGATTACACCAAGACGAAGGAAGTCCTGGTTCGGACTACCTTGGACTCAAGAAGGAAGAACCGAACGTTGCCGTCCTAGAATCCAGCGATCCAGAGCGCTCGGAGTGTGACTCACCGAGAAAGGACCAGGATTCCAGTGACTACTTGAGTCCCAGTGATAGTCAAGTTAGTAGGAAGGATGACCATGCCAAGCCTATGCGGAAACCGTTATCGACAAACCAGTCTGATGAATCGAAAGCTGGTGCAGGCTACACATCACTTCAGCTGGACAATCAAGGTCCTAATTCTGCAGTCCTGGATCCGGATGACTATCAGGTCCCAGAATCTGCGAAGGCGGCGAATCTCCGATATACAGGGGATGAGCACGATGATTATAACGACCCTGTCCAGACAGGCCTGCATGCTTCATCGGAGGGACCTTACGACCACCTCCAACATCAGAAGAACAATCATGTCAAACCTGGTCGGGAACCTTTCGCGGGAAACCAATCGGATGGATCGAAACCTGATGCAGATTACGGGACACTCAAACTGGACGCCCAAGGTCCTGGTGCTGCAGTCCAGAAACCGAGCGGCTCTGGTGATGACTACGCGAGTCTTCAAGCCACTGGTGATGACCACGATGATTACATGGATCCTGTTCAGAATGCCCCTGCATCAGAGGGATCCTATGATCATCTCCAACACCAACGAATCACTTCCTAAACCACCTTTGTCTGCAGCTTTATAGACGCTTCTCTAAGATTGTCAACCAAGGGATGCCACACTGCGAATCGCCATTCTGAACTGGGCTAGCTTGTGAGCTCTGTATTCTACACCATGCGCAGGGCGTACGTTCGCAATCAATCCGAAATCAATATAAAATCATCCTTGATTCTCATTTCAGAGGTTTTATTAAATATACTTTCAATGTTTCAAATGGATCCAAAACCAACCAAAACCCTCAAAAAGGAAATTTCGGGAATAATCAATACTCAAGTACATGTATATCTTTAACGTGTCAAGTCTTGGCACCAAGACATGCTAGGCCACTGGGTCACTACATGCGTAAATGGCGCATCAAAGCGATGAGTCCTGATGAAGCTACGCGAGTCTCCGAGTTACTGGAGGGAGCTAAAGAGGGAGCTTAATGCCCAGGAGCAGTACTCCCGAAGAAACTGCCTCCGTATTTTCTGGATCCCTGAGCGCCAGGACGAGGTCACAGACCAGGCAGTCATTCATCTCGTGAATGATTCGCTTGGTGTCTGTCTCGACAAGAATGACATCGAGAGAAGTCATCGCCTGAGAGTCCTGACGAAACATCCAGGAAAGGCCAATTCACCTGCCCCAATCATAGTCAAATTTCTGTCTTACAGGAAGAGGAGTGAAGTCTTGGCCAACAGACGAAAGCTTGCCGGTACCAGAAAGTCAATCCAAGAGGACTTAACGCAAGATAACGCGAGGCTTTTAAAGGCGACCCGGGACAACACAAAGGTCAAGGCTACATGGACCAGGGATGGGCGAGTTATTGCCCTGGTCCCTGCCACAAACGGCAAAGAACTAAAAAGGTCCATCAACTCTCTCGAAGACTTGAACTTGCTTTAAGATGAACTAACGGTGAACTTACTACCTTCTCTTGCCATGGTCAGGTAACCATGTCTGGTTTAATAGTGTGCTATATATATATATGTACAGCTTGTACTGTGTTGACATGCTTTGTTTTTTTTGTATTTTGTATCTTGTATATTCTATGCATTTTTCTATATGCTTAATGTAACAGTTTTCCTTGTTTTTCATTGCACTTCTTTTCATTCCTCATTTCTGAGATTATCCCAGTTTCCTTTTCCTTTTCCCCTTTTCTCAGCACCCTATACATGAACTGCTAAATATATGTTTCTTTCACATTATCATGCAGTTTTTTGTCACGTTGTTTCCTTTTTTTGCATGTTTGTCTGTATTGCCAGCCACCTACTATACAACACTCTTGTGTAATGTTGCACATTCAGTTTCAATATGGCTCAAATGGATGATGAAATTTGTAGGTTTTATGAAGACAATATGAGCAATTTATATGACGGTTATGATACCCCTAATGTTAATTGTAATTATCATACTGAAGATCAATTTTTTGAAACGGCATCTAAATATAATCATGCGAACAGTGGTGTAACTCTTCTTCGTATAAATATGCGTAGTGTTTGTAAGAATTTTGATAAAATGTTAAGATTCATTGATAACATTAGTCCAGGACGTGTAATACTTGGTGTCACTGAGACATGGTTTACAAGTGAAGCTGACAGGATCCTTTTTTCTATTTCTGGTTTTAATCTTGTGAACAACATTAGAATAAGCAGACGTGGAGGAGGTGTTGCTCTGTACATTCCTTCCCAAGTAGAATACCAGATACATCATGATCTTGATATAATGTCAGATCATATAAATTATATAAAAAAACACTTTTGTTGAGATTGATAACCCTGGTCAAAAGAATCATTTTATAGGAGTTGTATATATGCCTCCAAGTGGTAATTTTTTATGATTTTGTTAATGAAATTCAGTCAATCCTAGACAATCCACGTTTAGTTGGAAAGTCACTGTATCTTATGGGAGACTTTAATTTGAATGTATTACTTTGTAATAATTATAATCGAATCGATGTTTTTTCTAAATATGTTAATGTCTTTCTCTTTATTGCCCCTAATCACTAAGCCAACAAGAATAACAGAAGTTTCTAGTACTTTAATTGACAATATTTGGGGTAATGTACAATCATATGCACCCTGTGGAATTATAGTATCTGACATGTCTGATAATTTTCCTGTATACTGTAGGTTATCTTTGGGGAAATTGAATTGTGAACCTAGAGGGAGCACTAAGAGAGAGAAGCATTAATTGTAACTGATTGGAATGATGTTCTTTCAGACCAAAATGTTGAGAGTGCTTTTGATAATTTCTTTAATAAATTTATGTTGTTGTATGATGATAATGTTCCATTGGTTGCATATAAAAAGAAAAATTATAATAAAATTCCTCGTATGCCATGGATAACTAAATCAATATTAAGGTCAATTACTAAGAAAAATAAGTTGTATTATCAATATAAAAGGAGAAGCTCTGATTTTATGTGGAGAAAATATTCTAATTATAGAAATACTCTTACTTCTGTATTGTGTGTTGCTGAGAAAAAATATTATCCTGCTCAATTTCCAATGACATTTAATAATATGAAGAATACATGGAAAGTTATTAGAAGTTCTTTTAAACCATCAGTACAAACTACAAATATTAAATGTATAAATGTGAATGGCTGTTCCGTAGAAGATAGACACATTATTGTGGACAATTTTAATGATTATTTTTGTAATGTTGGGTTGAAACTTCGGGACTCTATTCCTAGATGTCAGAAAAGCTTTATTGAGTTTATGCAAGAACCCAATATAGATAGCCTATTTGTAATGCCCACGAATGAAATAGAATTGTTTTTTAGTTTTTGATGATGTTAATGTTGTGAGAGTAACTTCCACCAAGTTTCTTGCGCTACACATTGATGAGAAGCCGTCTTGGGCATCTCATTGTAGTAATATTTGTAAAGTTGTGTCTAGAAATACTGGTGTAATTTATAAATTAAGTTCTTTTGTCCCACAAGAAATTTTGCTTATTTTATATTCTACTTTAATTTTGCCTTATCTCAATTATGGAGTGCTGGCATGGGGCAAGTCATTAAAAACGCAACTAGATAAGATTTTTGTTGCCCAGAAAAGGGTGGTTAGAGCTGTTTTTAATGTAAATTATCGTGCTCATACTAATGTTTTGTTCTATAGTAATAAGTTATTAAAGGTGGAACACATTTTTTTTTTGCAGTTAGGCGCAATTATGTATGGTTTTGAAAATGGTATTCTCCCAAATGCGCTAGTACAAATATTTAGAGAAAAAAAAAAAAATCGAATTCATAGCTATAATACAAGACAGGCAACTGCACTTCATATACCACGTATAAGAACTACTTTTGCTCTGAATACGCTGGCTTGTACTGGTCCCAAGTTTTGGAATTCACTTCCTATTGATGTAACTAGTTCTGTCAGCGTCTTTGTTTTTAAACGCAAATTGAAATTACATTTATTGAGTAATTATGCTAAAAATTATTAATGTAAACATGATATTACCACACATGATATTAAGTAATTATTATTATTTGTTGTTGTTATTGATAACATGCATTGTTATGTTTCGTTTGTTAGTACTTTTTTGTCACTTGTAAATGTTTGAAGTTCACATTCTCTCTCTCTCTCTTCTATTCTTTTCCTAACACTCTATTTATCACAACAACCCTTTCCCCCTACATAGAACCTTCTTCTTTCTCTGCTTTTCTCTGTTTGTTGTTTTTCTTGTTACATTTTGCTTTTTCCCTCTCCATTCTTTTGTATATATTTTCCTCCTTCTCTCCTTTTCAAATATCAGGCTATCCCTTTTGTAAATATATTTTTCCCACGTTTAATCATTTTTTGTCTTATACGGTAGTTTTACTTACTGTTTCAAAGTAATTATAACATTGATGTATTATATTTTCTTCGGGGACCTTGCTCTTACAAGCCCAACTTCGTTATGGTCTCCTCTTTCTTTCATGACTTGTTTAGAAGAATCTGTGTGGGTTGTATATTGACTAAATAGGGACTAAATATTGCACTTCAAATTATGTTTATGCTGATTATTATATTATTCTATGTACAAATGTTTTTTTTGTGAAAGAAATAAATAAAATGAACCTTAAACCTTGAACCTTGAACTGGTAATGAACATGATGATTTCATGGATTCAGTAAAAAAAAAAAAGGTCCTTTCAGTATCGGAGGGTCCCTATTGATCATGTTGATCACCATCATCATCATCATCATCGGACAATCGATTTTTGGGGTAAAGAGTCGATATAGGGCTGAAATAATCCTTGAGTGGGTAAATGATTCATTTAAAAGATAAGATAAAGATTGAACCTGTTGGCCGTGCTGCAGCTGTGTACACTCAAAAAACAGAAGTGCTGTTTTTAGCACTTGGAGGGCTACATTCAGCACCTTTTCGGTGCTCGCATAGGGACAGCACAGCGTGTGCTGGTTCGGCACTAGTACAAGTGCTAGTTAAGCACCACTTGAGGTGTTACCGAATTTGCACGTTTGGTGCTAAGAAATCCACATTGTGTGTGATGAATAAAAACCATAGTGCTAAAAGATAATACGGGGGGAGGGGTGGCTTCCGTTAACTCGGAACTTAATTTAGCTCATATGCATTTCGTGGTAAAAGAAGCATGATAAAGATGTCCGATAGTAGGATTCGAACCTTGGATCCCACGCGCCCAAGTCAGACGCGATACCGACTGAGCTAACTCGCATCACGGGAAGCCGAATGCACTCTAAGGATAATATCCTACAGTCTGTATTGTTGCGAATTTAGCACGTTGTGGTGCTGTTCTTACATCACCAGTTTTCAGCACCGATCTTTTAGCACCTCGCAGACTTTTATTCACTACTTACACTTGTGGTGCTAAATTTGCTCCTCCAGGTGCACGTTCGCGAGCAGCACTCGTTTTTTAGCACCTTCATTTTTAGAGTGTAATCAATGTTTTCTGCGATTCTAGATGAAAATAGTTTGTATAATATCTTTCTTTTATCATATATCTATTTTCCCAAATCATATTCATTTTGCGGACTATAATAATGTTATATTTACTTCGATATCGCACTGGACCACTTTGGTAAATCATGTAAATAAAATCATGTAGGTATGCCCGGTGTCACGCTAAATCTGTACGTACTGCGAAATCCGTACGCAGTCGCAAATGCGCATGCGCACCTGTGGGAAAATTGTCTGCGAAATTCGTACCCCGTCGTAATAAAGCATGCAAAATGCCTCCTAGAGGCTCCTTGCGGGACAAAGTGTTGTCAGAACCCGACGGTTGATTAAGAAACTCCATGTGCACGCCATCTAAAGGTCTTTTAAAGATTAATTCTTGGGAAAGAAGCCGAATACATCTATATTGATCATTATTGTTGAATACGTATTGAAATAGGGCTTTGGTGGTAAAATCGGAACCTAAGCATCGTTAAATACAGAAATATCGGAAGAAACCCAATATCCGCCTGTGAAATGTATAAATCCACCGCCCATTCAGACCTGTCCGCGCCGCTAACGCTGGGGGAGATATCGACAAGCTGGGGACAAGCCCGTATAGCGCGAACACCTCGTGTACTCGCACGTGGTCATTGTACGTAGCGTATGGACGATTCCGCGGTTGGCGATCTCTATCGTGTAGATCAAGTTATAATTTTGCAAATATATCAATTAGTAGGCGGTTTCTCGGCCAAATTTGGATAATCCTATATTAGTACAATTATATTCTTTCACATTATTGGTAATAAGAGCTTCCATTTCATTTTTTTGAGAGGGGGCGTTTCCAAAACTGGCCTTTACCTGACATGCGTCGATTTTGTATTAGCATTAAATTGCGGCGTAATAATGGTCACGATTTTCGCAAGACACGCACCATTAAGGCCTGGTCACACATGACACGACTAGACCCACGAATGCAGTACGCATTGGTACGAATCTATGGCAAGCCGTTTTTAACATTTATTCCCATTTCTTGATATCAAGAAATCGAATATTTGATATAAAAAATTTATTTCTTGATATCAAGAAATACCTTTTCTGTTGTTAAAGGGATAGTAATTAGTTGAGTTCTGGTAAGGAGAGTACAGTTTTAGTGAAACTGAATTTTAGTAACCAAAACCTGCATCATTACATTACAAACTAATAGTTATAACTAGAAAGGAACACAAAATTACAAATGACGTAGTAAAGATCATGTTATCATTCAAAAAGAGCCGTTAAAACGTAAGAGGGCGCTCTCTAAACACTCATCGGTTTCAACCATTTTGAATAAAATATTGTGCATGTGATGCTTTGTTGAAATAGTGATTAGATAGAGAAATAACCAACAACTATTTAAATACCTATTTTGTAACTTTTTGAAAAGAGGAAGCATTTTTTTGAATTTTTAACGGCTGGTTAAAAATTCTCTAATAAACCCGGGGCCCGGGTTTATTACAAATTGTTATATTTATGGATATTTCAGCCGTTTCTGAACCGATTTTGATCAAACAAAGATGATTTTATTGTTTAAATATTATGCTCTTTCAAATTTTACACTCAGTTTTTCATTACCTCACAAACCAATTAAGTAGTCTAGCGCCCTCTCTACCAAAACTCAACTTTCCCTTTAAGCATTGATAATTCTTGATATCAAGAAATGCATTCTTGATATCAAGAAATGCATTCTTGATATCAATAATTCAATTCTTGATATCAAGAAATAGGAATAAATGTTAAAACGGCTTGCCATATATTCGTACCGATGCTTACTGCATTCGTGGGTCTAGTCGTGTCCTGTGTGACAAGACCTTAACTGTCTAAGCGCATGCGCATTTGCGACTGGGTACGGATTTCGCAGGTCACGGGATTTAGCACCACACCGGCACGTCGCACATAATACGACATACATGACTTGACTTATACAACATTGGATAATTGTTTCTTTCCGAAAGTGCGTATTTCCTACAGGATTTTAAATCCCAATGTACATCATCTTTCCACATATTTTGTCTGCCACACGACACTATATTAAATTTTCAAACGATTTCCAAAATGATATTTTGCTCATTAAAATCTCTTGTATTTATGGTATAATAGTATATTATTATATTAATTATATTCCGGATTGTAACATACTTCTTCTTCTTCTTCTTTAATCTACTGGCTGTATACCCAGAGGGTGTCGCCGGAAAGAATAATACAGTTTTCTCTGCTGAGCGCAGTGGGTTGCCTCAGCCAGTGTCAAATTCATGGTTCCACATGTCTTCTTAATTCCATCTATCCATCTACGTCGTGGCCTTCCCTGCGGTCTGTTCCCTGATTTCATCTGACTGTATGCCTTTATCGCTGGCTCGTCAGTTTTCATCCTCGCAATGTGACTAAACCAGTTCAGCCTGTGTCTTTCAACATGCTGGGTCATTGGTTCAACCCCTACCATTTCCCTGACTCGTTCGTTTCTTATCCTGTCCCTCCTTGTTTTGTTGACAATCTTCCTGAGGCACTTCATTTCGCAAGTTGTTACCTTCCTTTCTACTTTGGTGTTGGTTGTCCATGTTTGAGCCTGATATGTAAGTGTTGGTGTGAAAAGTTGATTATAAATACTTTTCTTTGCCCCCATGTCTACTGCTCTGTGTGTGAGTATAGGTGAAAGAAGACCGGTAATGCTGGTCGCTTTCTGACATCTTGCTTCTATCTCTCTCTTCATTTGCCCATTTTCCATGAAGTAACATCCCAAGTACTTAAATTCCCTCACTTGCTTTAGAGGTTGACCGTCAATGTGGAGTTGATGGGTCCTTTTCTGTCGACAAACTAGCATTGTTTCAGTCTTTGAGGTGCTGATTGTCATCCCATGTTCTTTACATGCTGCATTGAGTTTGTCAAGGTGGTGTTGCAAACTGTTTTCTGTGCTGTGGATGATGGTCTGGTCGTCGGCAAAAAGTAGTTCGTTGAGTTCGCCATCTCCTGGATTTGCTTCTCTGGTTATTCTATCCATGAAGACAATGAACAGTAGTGGTGAAAGCACGCATCCTTGACGAACCCCGCATTTTACTTCAAACCATCTCGTTTGTCCTGATCTGGTGCGAACAGTACATGATGTGCTTTGGTACAGCGCTCTAATGTTGTCAAGCAGTGCCCCCTTTACGCCATATTCTTCAAGGACCTTCCAGAGCTTGCTCCTGTTAATACGATCAAAAGCCTTCTCCTGATCAATGAAAGCAATGTGCAACTCCTGGTCAAACTCTATGCTTCTCTCACAAAGTTGTCTGAGTGCAAAGATAGCATCTGTGCATCCTTTCCCTTTCCTAAAACCACATTGATTGGGACTAAGTTGAGCTTCTACTATAGGTCTCATTCTCCTTTCTAGAATTTTGGCATATGTCTTACCAGCGTGGCTCAAAAGTGAAATCCCTCTGTAGTTTCCACATTCTCGCTTGCTTCCCTTCTTCTTCCATATGGGGATAATAATTGCTTTCTGCCAGTCGTCTGGTGCTGATTTGTCTCGCCATGCTGTTTGGTATACCCTTGTGATCCATTTGATACCGATGTCACCACATGCAAGAATAGCCTCAGTGGTGATGCCATCAACCCCTGCTGCTTTCCCTTTCGGTGCCGTCTTTAGTGATGCTCTTACTTCTGATTCCATTATATCTGGTTCATAATGGTCTGTGTGTGCTGGATGAAAGATGTCAGGTTGTCTGTCAGCTCCGATCTGGTTTGGGTTTAACAAAGCCTCAAAGTACTCTGCCCAGCGATCGCTCTGCTCAGTATCTCCAGATAGGGGGTTGCCATCTTCATCATTAACTATTGTAGAAGGGTCAAAGGGTGTGTCCTTTTGTTGAAAAGCCTTCACTGCTTTATAGAATTCTTTGGTTGACGTCTTTTTCTTGTTGGCTAGCTCATTTCCGAAGTCATTCCATGCTTCATCTTTGGAGTCCTTCACCACTTCTTTAGCTTTCTTCCTAGCGTCCTTGTAGACATTGTAGTCGTCATCCGTTCTTGTCCCTTGCCATTTATGGAAAGCTTCTTTCTTTTCCTTGACTGCTTTCTTTACGTCCTCATTCCACCATGCTGTTTTCTTCTTAGGGCTGGTTCCTTTCTTTGTCATCCCACATTCAGCCTTTAATGTTTTGTTAAGAGCTTCTTTGAACCACGACCATTCTTCCTCGACAGTGCCATTTTTGTGTTTGATTGTCTCAAATTGATTCTCCATTCTTCCCTTGATTTTATTGCAAACATCGGGATCATTTAATTTCTTCAAGTTCATGACGAAAATTGATGGACAGCGTTTGTTCTTGTGTGGAGGATTATTGGTAATTCTGTCCATTACTACTGGCCTGTGGTCGGTAGTAGGTGTGATCTTAGGTAGAACCTTGGCATCCATGATGTTGTGTCTGTCCGTTAACCTTGAGAGGATGAAGTCGACCTGAGAATTGATACCCAGATCATTCCATTTGTACCAGGTAGCAGTCTGACTCTCTCTGTGCTGGAAGAAGGTGTTCGTAATGAAGAGATCGTGTTGGGCACAGAGTTCAAGTAGCAGTTGACCGTTGTAATTTCGGTTGCGTCTGTTGTCCCCATGTGGACCCAAGTATCTTTCCCATGGTGCTCTATCTCCCCCAACATGTGCATTGAAGTCTCCCATTACCGTCAGGTTATCTGTGTCTTTGGTCTGTGTTATGAGGTCTGAGATTTCTTCAATGAAGGCATCCTTTTCCTCCTCTGTTGTTGAATCATTACATGGTGCATACACCTGTATGTATGTATGATGAGTGTCGCCTCTGCAGATTCTCACCGCCATCAGCCTCTCTGACAAGTACTGCACGTCTGTAATGGAGCTTGCTATGTCTGGATGTATCAGGAAACCCACTCCATGTATTGCTCTCCTGCTTGTGTTCACTCCGCTCCAACAAAGGACATAGTTGTTGTGTGTCTGGGTCATACCTTTCCCTTTCAGCCTTGTATCTGATATCCCTAGAATCTTATAGTTGTACTTCTCCATGTCTAGTATTATCTCTGGTTCTTTGTCTTTTATTCCGCAAATGTTCCAAGTTGCCACTCTTTCCATTATTCTAGTTCGTCGTCTATGTTCGTTCCGAGGTCGTGTTCCGTTGTAATCAGTCCGTTTATTCTTACTTATTCGACTTTGAGCAAGGGTAAAGATCCACAGGAGACTAGCCAAGCCATGCCCTGCTTCACCATTTTCCACCGTTTTTGGACGAGTGGCCCCATGGATGGGGTGCTATTTAAGCCATAACTGGCCTTCCACAACTGACATGATGGTTGCCAGAAGGGGACTGAACTGGTAGTACAGGATTACAGCTTGACCTGTAGCAGTCTAAGATGTTATAAGACTGACCAGACATTGTTAACAACAACAGCATAGTATAAAAACAGTAATGCAGTGGTTCAGTGGTGTGACCAATAATCAAAGAGTTGTTGTTTCGAGACCCACCAGGGGTACGTTTACGTGTTAGCAAGTAGAAGGTACTTCACACTTCTCATAATTATGGGTGCAGTAACTATAATGACCTGAAAGGAATTCGTTTATTATTACGACCATAGTATTATTATCAACTATAACGCTATGGTAAGAATAGTGCAGAGCTTGTTTGATGTATACATTTGTTAATTGTTCACTATCTGTGTATACTATTTTCCCTATATCCAGAGTACTACTTTCCCTCAGCATCTTCGTTCTAGCAAGTATGTGTGAATTCCACGATACAACAAATCATGTTATTCGCCGTTAAGTTATTTTCTACATTATCATTTTGAAATAAATTATAAGGAAAATACTACCCTTTTTGTCAAAGTAATGAGAACAATTAAGTATTATGTAAAATTCACCACGCAATGCAAACTTCATGATTAATTTCCTTAATGAGGAACATAACAATCGGATATGTGCCATTTCCCCCAGCTCAAAAAAACAAATGCCACCGTTTAAACATTGAATTACATAACAGACTGTCTAATTGGGGACTTGGCCTTGATGTAGAACATGTTTTGTTTGTGAGTGCGGATGTGTTTCCCTGCCAGTCACGTCTGTCCTTTGATCGACAGGATATGACGTAGGTCAGGGGATATAAGAGGGAGGGGGCAAGTAGACCCTGTGGGAACATCTGCCTCCACTATACCCCCCCCCCCCCCACCTTCCCCCACCTTCCCCACATCCCAACCTGGTCAAAGCAATCATTTGAAAGGGGTGACAATGATGTAGCGTGGTTGGACTGAGTTGGGGGGGGGGGGGGGGGGGCACGTAATTTGTTTTTGTTTTTGTATTGTTCTTAACCCAAATACATTTTACTATTTGGTTTGTCACATCTAGTTCAAACACGAAATAAATTGACGGATCTGCAGATCCTAGACTAATTAAGCGGTCGCAGCAAAAAATTCAAAACGATATTTGCTAATTCATGGCACTTACTTTATACACAATTCAAAGTCTCCCATAGAGCCTTTCAGATCCGAACACTCCAATCATGAATGTCTTTATAACGAAAGAGAAATCCGGAGAACCGAAACCCGATGAAAAGCTTCTTGCGTAACATGATCCATAATGCAACCAGATTTGTGATGTAACAGGTAGATATAGATATTATAGATAGATAGATAGATAGATAGATAGATAGATAGATAGATAGATAGATAGATAGATAGATAGATAGATAGATAGATAGATAGATAGGTAGATAGATATTATAGATAGATAGATATACACCGTGTCCCAGAAAAAACGAAACCGGGTTTCATGGCAGAAATTTTCTGTCATAATGAATAATTTAATTGATGATATATATATGCCTGGGAAGCTCTGTGTCTCTTCTTTCATTTGATGTGCAACAATATGGCATATACTTCAAGCATGACTGAATTAGAACAATGGAAAGTGGTGTTACCAATATTCAATTTGCACGCATAAATTTGAAGTTTGGGTGAGTTTTAAGAGTTGTAAACGTACTTATTTTTAAAAAGGACAAACACCACATAAAAGTTCATATTTGTATATTTTACATGACACCTCATGCTCAAAAAATAAATGATTTATGCCAGAGAACGAGTACAATGAAAACATGCCTGATTTCTGCCCGAATGAGTCAAAGTTGAGTAAGAAGTCGCTCAGCTTTCCTGACTAGCAGCTGACAATGGACTTTGATGCATGAGTGAATTTACACAAACATGGGGATCAGGAAACAGGCTAGATCAGGAAAGTTACTCATTTGGGCTGGAATCAAGCATGTTTTCATTGTATTCGTTCTCTGGCATATATAATTTATTTTTTAATCATGAGGTGTCATATTAAAGATAAAATTATGAATTTTCATGCGGTGTCTGTCTTTTTTCAAAAATAAGTACGTTTACTACTCTTAAAACTCTCCCCAAAACCTCACCCAAACTTGCAATTTCTGCGCGCAAATTGAATTTTGGTAACACCACTTTCTATCGTTCTATTTCAGTCATGCGTGAATTATGTGCCATAAGTTGTATATCAAATAAAAGAAGAGACACATAGCTTTTCAGACATATATATATCATGAAGGAAATTATTCATTATAACATAAAATTTCTGCCATGAAACCCGGTTTCGCTTTTTCTGGGACACGGTGTATAGATAGATAGATAGATAGATAGATAGATAGATAGATAGATAGATAGATAGATAGATAGATAGATAGATAGATAGATAGATAGATAGATAGGTAGATAGATAGATAGATAGATAGATAGATAGATAGATAGATAGATAGATAGATAGATAGATAGATAGATAGATAGATAGATAGATATAATGTTTATATAGATTTATTTTAACGAAACATTTACATTTGTTGAAATTCTTTTAACTTGCTCAAAGGATAACACCCAACAATCCAGTATTAAAGAATATTGTAAAGATTCAGAAACAAAATCAAATGAGCCTGAGAGTTATACTACAAAGTGAATCACATTTGCCGCGTCTATCGGAGGGTGACGATAAAGGGTGGTCCCAGACGTAAATAATCATAATTGATTGAACGCGTCTGCAAAAAACAAACAACCAACCATCCAATCAACCAACCTTGTGAACGTTAACATGTCCCAAACGTGATGTACGCAGTATCCTTGTGGTTTATGGAGTATTGTTCACTGAACTTGAAGATGCCCGCAAAAGAAGAACGCTATCTTTAATGATCATGTTAATATATATATTATCGTGCTTGCACCCACACTTAATCAAATAACTTGAAGTTCAGGGTTGATTTCTTTTTCAAATTAATCCAGTTTTATTGGGCTTTGTACATTATCTTGACGTCACTATCCAATATGATATTCTTTAGAAATCGTGTTTATATCAGAACCTTATACACGCTTGTGGGCACCTCGACCTCGCGCCCAAGATTAAAATCAAGGAGCTTGAGTATGCTCGACCCTCTCAAACATGTTCAAGAGAATATAGGTCGTCACGCAGTGGTGTATAGCGTGGTCGGACTGATTGGGGACACGCAAATGATTGGGGGACGCCTTATGTATTTCTTTATTTTGTGACAGACTTCTCCTTATGTGTTTTTTTTCTGGGGGGGGGGGTCAGATTATTGCCCCCGTGCCCACGATCGACCCCCGTAGCTACGCCAATGCCGTCACGTCTTCAAAACCCGGCTAAATCGTAGGTGAGCGCGTATGGCAAGCCGTTTTAACATTTATTCCTATTTCTTGATATCAAGAATTGAATTCTTGATATCAAGAAATGAATTCTTGATATCAAGAAATCCAATTCTTGATATTAAGAATTCAATTCTTGATATCAAGAATTCAATTCTTGATATCAAGAATTGAATTCTTGATAATCAAGAATTACCATTGCTTTACAACAAAAAATCATTTCTTGATATCAAGAATTCATTTCTTGATATCAAGAAATCAATTCTTGATATCAAGAAATCAATTCTTGATATCAAGAATTCATTTCTTGATATCAAGAATTCATTTCTTGATATCAAGAATTCAATTCTTGATATCAAAAATTCATTTCTTGATATCAAGAAATCGAATTCTTGATATCAAGAAATCGAATTCTTGATATCAAGAAATCGAATTCTTGATATCAAGAAATGAATTCTTGATATCAAGAAATGAATTCTTGATATCAAGAATTCTATTTCTTGATATCGAGAATTAAATTCTTGATATCAAGAATATTATAGTGATTGATTTCGAGCGCGAAAGTATTGCAAGAATTCATTTGGATATCGAGCTCTAAAGTTGTGCAGAAATACATTTTGATTTCGAACGCAAAAGTTGAGCAGGAATACATTTTGATTTCGAACGCAAAAGTTGTGCAGATATTCATTCTGATTTCGAACGCAAAAGTATTGCACGAATTCATCCTGACCGGTGGGGTGTCTAGTCCAGATTTAGGACGTGCTTTGTGAATACACACCATATAGGAAAGAGCTCTATGACACACACAAACACATGTACACACCACGCTATACGACTCAATGCGCGCTAGAGCCAAAGTCAACAAAACCGCTGAGTATCTGAGCCCATATATCGGCCACGTGCGTTTTTATCATTTCGTGATATGTTGCCAATAAACGTTGCGTAAACCTGTTGTAAAGATTGTCCCTTGTGCATTAAATATGTCCACGTGTTTTTCTGAATGATCAATTGTAAAATATACTTGTATTTTAGTTGAAATAGTAACGTCAGATGTGATATTTTTAAAGCAAAATAACCTCTAAAAAGACTTACAAAATACGCATTGTAAATGCACAATTTGGCAACATATCACAAATTCATTAGTTCCGCATGAATTCTTGATATGTTGCCAATTTATCATTTTTACAATGCGTGTTTTGTATGTCAATTTAGATGTCTTTTTGCTGAAAATGATCAGATCGGACAGTATTATTTTAACTGACGTGATCAAAAATATTTTAAAATAAATTGCGCAGTAAAAACTTGAATATATTATTACACACGGGGTAATCTTTGCTACAGGTTTGCGCATTGTCTATTGGCAACATATCACGAAATGATTTCTTGATATGTTGCCGTTTTACGTTTTTGAAAGACGCGTGTTTTATAACAAGTAATTAAACTGGAAAATCACATCCAACATTTTCAATGTAACATTAATCAATGGTCTAAAAAAACATATGTTTAAACAGTATGAAATGAAAATTTTCTACAAGGAATATCACAGAGACAGTAAATGCACTGCAAACTGGCAACATGAATTCTTGCATTAGTTGAATTCTCGCGATACATAGACGTTCGACACCGCACCGCTCAGGCAGGATGTATTCGTGCACAACTTTTGCGTTCGAAATCGAATCACAATGCATTTGTGCACAACTTTTGAGCACGAAATCAGAATTAATTTCTGCATTACTTTTGCGCTCGAAATCAATTGCGAATTTATGCAATACTTTTGCGCTCGATATCCAAATAATTCTTGTAATAGTCTTGCGTTCGAAATACAAAGATATCAATAATTGAATTCTTGATATCAATAATTCTATTTTTTGATATCAAGAACTGAATTCTTGATATCAAGAACTGAATTCTTGATATCCAAAACTGAATTCTTGATATCCAAAATTGAATTCTTGTTATCAAGAAATGATTTCCTGTTGTTAACAAATGGCAATTCTTGATATCAAGAATTGAATTCTTGATATCAAGAAATGCATTCTTGATATCAAGAATTGAATTCTTGATATCAAAAAATAGAATTCTTGATATCAAGAATTGAATTCTTGATATCAAGAAATAGGAATAAATGTTAAAACGGCTTGCCATAAGCGCGACACTCAAGCCGCGTATGGTCACGTTCATCATGTTCATGGTCAAGTTCTAAAAGTCTATCGCATGTACAACGTACAGGGTGCGAGGGCGGCGTGAGTAGCCTAATATATATATATATATTATATTAAGCTGACGCTTCCCCGTGGGCTCTTTGAATAGCGACCTTTGCATGACGATCGAGTTTCTATTATAAAGTGGACTACCAGGCAAAGAACAACACAAAATATAATGTTTCGGTATCGTTGTGTGATATTGATTAAATGCCAAACACTTTGCAAAGGGTTGTTTAATTCATAAGCAATAATAATTAATGACCATTTACGGAACCAACATGGGCTCACGCTTCCGTAAGCGCAAAACGGTTGCTAGTGCGCCAATTCAGTACAGGCGTACGTTTGGATACAATATCGGATGCGTGCGTCCTAGACAAAAGATAGTCTTTGTCTGCACACCCATGAACACATGATTTAGTATGGTGATGCGTTTTCCAATTATATTATCTGTCTGGAAACATATTTTTCTGAACTTGTTGGTGGAATGGACTACTAAAATGTGACATTTTACGTATAAGAATATTATTTTTGGGTGTTGGTCCCCTAAATAGTAACAGCCCCGTGTTGTGGTCAAACGCTTTTTCAAAACAAGATGATGTGTTCAAAATCCACACAACTTACTAACAACTATAGCGGTTATATCACATATTCATATTTACCAATAGAAGCATGAAACCGGTTTCGACTGTCCGGACTACTCGTTCGTTTCTAAAGATATTTATAATTGAAGTGCTTCGATTTGAAATTCTCCCTGGGAGAATGTTAACTGTGTACAAAGTTAGTGGTATTAGATACATATCAATTTGCACAATACGCTTATCACCGTCGGTCATATTGATGACATTCATGCCATGGGATTTTCACACGTCACTCAGTGGACCTATCAGATCACAGAAATCAACACTTCGTCAATTGTATAGCCAATGTCAACAAAGTGACTAGATCCCTTTACTCGGATAAGTAAACCAGACACGTGGTGCTATATTGCGAATGCAGTGTAATGCAGTGCATGCAAATAGTATAGCTGAGCGTTGTGGTATACAGGGTGGCCCAAAAAACGGAACGGGGCACTTCCCGAAATAAAGTACCAACATGTTTATGTCCATGAAAAACGATACCAAGAACAGTAATTTTGGTCGTGTTTTGTCAATTTGTACCTAGTCAATGCCAGTTAAATCGCACTCCCTGCCCGCAATACCATTGAACGAACATGCCCATTCTCTCGGCACACGGCTGAGTGCACACTAACAATGGCGCGCCTTGTTAAACACTATGAAAGGCGGTACGTGCGATGTATCAAGCACTGGCTCGGTAAAAATTGACAAAAAAGAGAACCTGACATGGTGTCACTCCCAGCGCCCTAAAACAAAAACTACGTAACAAAATTGACTGTTCTTGGTATCGTTGCTCATTTGAAAAGACACCCTATCCGATGGACATAATACATTTCTTACTATATTTTGGGAAGTGCCCCGTTCCGTTTTTTGGGGCCACCCTGTATAGTGCTGTTTTTTTTTGTTTGTTTAAAGAAGGCGAAATGTTTATAATAAACACATACATTGTAACAAAGACGAGAGTTGCGTTGGCATTGCGCTTACGCACAAACCCACGTCATGAAAAAATGGCGCTGTCCCCTGGGTCTGGCAATAGCGCCACCAAGAAACGGTGACGCAATCTTATTAAAGGTGTACCTGTAAAGTGTCAGATATTGCCCAAAATGACAGCTGAGACTTAAAGGGACAGATCCACTTTTACAAAACGTCTGAACAGCTTTCAGTTGACGGATGGGGATCAATGTAACACGCAAAAAAGAAATCAGAGCGAACAGCCCTCTAATTTGGATTCTACGAATGAAAAACGAATGCGTCCCTCCATTTAAACTATATATCGGTCAATAAAGGAGTTCAACTGATTTAGCATAATATTACAACAATATAGTACTAATTCTCGTAAAGGTATTGTGAAGCCGACATTTGTTAACGTATGTCACGGAAAAAGATCTCAAAAAGAAAGAATATATAATTACATGTAGTCAGTTTAAGCGAAGTTTGGGTATTTTGCTTGGTAAACGCTCACACATTAGTACTTATGCGCGGGTCACGTAGCTAGCGCGGGTTACGTAGGGGTCATGCATACCGATCTGGCACTCCGTGAAATCTATGTACGAACTTACTCACCGGCCGAAAATACGTATGTACCTAATTAACCGACGTCCCCCAGTTTATTCAGTTTTAGGTCTATAACTCCACGAAAAAGAGATTTCAAGCCCTAATTTTTGCAGGCATGCTATTAAATGACATTTCCTTTCATATAAGACAATAACCTCGCAACTTTTGAATTTTGGCTTGCAAAAGTGGATCTCTCCCTTTAAATCCTATACCAAAATCATTTTAAGATAATGTTCCAATGGTGTGTAAAAGTTTCATTGAAAAAGAACTCTGCTTTCCTGGTTAAAAAAACGAAAATTACAATTATAAAACTAAGTATAGGTATGACGTTATCGTCATACTAAAAAGGGGGAATTTGAAAAAAATGTAATCATATTTTATCATACTTCTCTTACCATATATATAGCCAAACAACACGAGAAAAAAGTGGAAGCTCAAATACATTTTTGTGGAGTTAGACACTTTACAGTTGCACCTTTAAAGGGACAGACGCTCTTTTAAAAGCCAAATTTCAAAAGTTGCGAGGTTGTCTTATATGAAAGAAAATGTCATTTAATAGCATGCCTGAAAAAAATGAGGGCTTGAAATCTCTTTTTCGTGGAGTTATAGATCTAAAACTAATAAACCGTCGTCAAACATTTAATTGTGCATTATACGTGTATTCACCCGGTGAGAAAGTTCGCACACGGATTCCACGGAGTACTACATTGCTATGCGTGACCCCTACTTGACCCGCGCTAGCTACGTGACCCGCGCATAAATAACAACGGCATAAGCGGATACTAAACAAAATAACCAAACCTCGCTTAATCTGACTACATGTAATTACATACTGTATTCTTCATTTTTTAGATCTTTTTCCGTGACATACCTTTACAAATGTCGGCTTCACAATATACCTATACCAGAATAAGTACAATATTGTTGTAATATTATGCTAAATCAGTTAAACTCCTTTATTGACCGATATATAGTTTGATGGAGGGACGCATTCGTCTTTTGTATTCGTAGAATCCAAATTACAGGGCTGTTCGATCTGATTTTTTGTGTGTGTGTTACATTCATCCCCATCCGTCAACTGGAAACTGTTTAGACGTTTTGTGAAAGAGGAACTGTCCCTTTAAATTGTTAACACCTGTAAAAACTCCGATGAACAAGTTTTAGTGATGCGGAGCATGTTATTTCGGCAACAGATCAGCGCTCTGGTATCGCTGGCTAAGACCCCGTTTACAGTGAAAAAAGGCCGGGCCGAGACGCGTCTCGGCCCGGCCTTTTTTTCACTGTAAACGCTCAAAAGGCCAAATTCATTGCAAATTACGCGCCTTTGTTCTTTGACCCCGTCACGCCTACAAAATAATGGTTTGTTTACATGCAGAGCGCCACTACGACAAGATATTGAAAGGGCGGCCGGGCCGCGAGGGCCGAGACCGCCACTGTAAACGCACCAAAATTGGGGGGCCGAGTACCGCAATTTAAGCAGGGCCGAGACGCGTCTCGGCCCGGCCCTGCACTGTAAACGGGGTCTTAGACGCTGTTTATGAATCATATGACTGTGGACGCATGGCACACAAAGTATGTCACATTCTCCCCCGAGCACTAAATCATTTTCCTGAATCGATTTGCCGCACTGCATCCCCGACAGTTTTCCTTGTACAGCAGGTGGTATTACATCCGTGACATTGCTGGGACATCGAGAAATCACCGGCAATTACATTATGATCATGATAATGATGTCGACACTGTACTATATTATGGGTCATCTCGGGAGAATCTTATCTTGTTGCATCCACGCATCGTGGGCGTGGTGTGGCAAAATTGTTAGAGGGCGCACTGTCGAATCGTCAGACACCGAGTTCGAACCCTGTGTATACCCATGACGTCCTTCAGCAAGACAATCCACTATTGCTGCTCTCTCGCTCTACCAGGGGGTGAAAGATCCTAAGTTGAACTTACTCTAAATTGGACTTAAACAGTATGGAAAGCCATTAGTTTCTTTGAAAATTGTTGTAAAAGTCTTTTTTCAAGGGCATAAAATATTGATTCAAATCATCAATATTGTATATTATGAAGAAGATTTCATGCCTTTGATGCAACATTTATGAAAAGTCAAACATTCTTGCTTTGTTGCTTTTGAATATTTTGTATTCCAATGCTGCAAATGGCTTTCCATAATTTTAAAGTCCAACTTAGAGTTAAGTTCAACTTAGGATCTTTGTGAAATACCCCCCATGGTATAGATAGGGACCTGGTAGGAGTAGAACTTGCACATGCAATTATTATACTTGTTTACCGTTGTGTGCACATTGTGGCTGCCATGCAGAAAGCCTTGCTCCCAACATGCACAAGGGAGTAGAAAGTGCCCGTCATGTGTGGATTGATTATGAGCTAGTGCGTCCAATAACTTGTCCATGAATATATAATCTCACTGTTATTTTCGGTTTGAATTTTCTAAGAAATATATCATCTAAGGTCAGGCGTCATAAGAAAAACTTGTCTAATATGCATGATAATTATTTCGGGTGGACGATAGGTAGCCTACCTAACTACGTAATTATATATGTCAGATTTTGAATATATCGATTTATAAGTATATCTCATCGTTATGTTGGCAGACGTTAGGACCAGAGACATGCAGTCCGCGAACAAGCATATCTATTCGAATGGCAGGTACTTATGTCAAAATGTCAGAATGACAGATTTGAATAATGTCGATTTAAATAATTATCTCATCGTTATTATTATATATGGTTGGGACTTAATAAGTAATGGCAGCCGACGTCATCTTCTGAAGACAAAACTGTCTAATCGTTGGAAATGATAACTGGGACATTCCCTGCAAGGTCTTGCATATACTAGCCCCGAGAGCGGCACTGGAAAAGCGAGATGAATTAGCTTGTTTATAGCACATGTATAGGGTATAATGTTAGGGACTATAATGTTGGGACTTAATAAGTAATGGCAGCCGACGTCATCTTCTGAAGACAAAACTGTCTAATCGTTGGAAATGATAACTGGGACATTCCCTGCAAGGTCTTGCATATACTGGCCCCGAGAGCGGCACTGGAAAAGCGAGATGAATTAGCCTGTTTATTGCACATGTATAGGGTATAATGTTAGCGCCTAACTCTCCTTCGTATAAAGATCAACTCCACGGCCAGAACGGTATTATGATTCTCTTGACTCCGATCCCCGTAGCGAAATGCAGTATAAGTGTCACAAAAGATGTACGAGGATTTAGGTGGATGGTAGGCACATGGTGTCAGGTGTCCGAATTTAAAGCCACATTCAGGTATTCGTCCGCTCAAAAATTGATGGCACCTGGCCCAGTCGATCTAGTTACGTTGTCAAAATACCCAAAACTTACTTGGTACTTAGCGGTTCTCAATAAAGTGCGAATGCCGATTGTATTCGCTTTACCAATAGAAGCATGAACCTCTTTCGGTTTTCCGAATTTCTCCAAATATCAGTTAAAAAGGTATGTACGATTAGAAAGTTCAAATTCATAATTATCTAGTGGATAATTACAACTGTGTACAAAGTCAATTCAATGTGTTAGCGAATATCACTTTGCATTTTACTCATAACTTGTTCATATTCATTTACCAAGGAGTGTTCACACGATCCTCAGTGGACATAATATCACAGTAATACACATTTTATCAACCATTTCCCAGTTTGTTTAACTAGATCCCTTTAAAGGGACATTCCCTCTTTTACAAAACGTCTGAACAGTTTCCAGTTGACGGATGAGTATGAATGTAACACACACACACAAAATAAGATCGAACAGCCCTGTAATTTGGATTCTACGAATGAAAAACGAATGCGTTCCTCCATCAAACTATATATCGGTCAAGAAAAGAGTTTAACTGATTTAGCATAATTATATATTACAATAATATTGTACTTATTCTTGTAAAGGTATTGTGAAGCCTACATTTGTAAACGTATGTCACGGAAAAAAATCTAAAAAATTAAGAATATATAATAACATGTAGTCAGTTTAAGCGAGGTTTAGTTATTTTGTACAGTATTCGGTCATGCCATTGTTATATATGCGCGGGTCAGGTAGCTAGCGCGGGTCACGTAGGGGTCACGCATGGCGTTGTGGTACTCCGTGGAATCCGTGAGCGAACTTCCTCACTGGGTGAATGTACGTATAGTTCACAATTAACCGTTGGACGATGGTTTATTAGTTTTAGCTCTATAACTCTTCGAAAAAGAGATTTCAAGCCCTAATTTGTATACGCATGCTATTAAATGACATTTTCTTTCATATAAGACAATAATCTCGCAACTTTTGAAATTTGGCTTGCAAAAGAGGGGCTATCCCTTTAAATGTGATTATAGCAGTTAAATGGGCATAAGACGCTAGACTAAAACATTATGGGGGAAGGTTCAAGATATGCCCCAAAATAGGGTTAATCCTCCCCACAAGGAAGAAGAAGGAAGGGGGAGTTCCTACTCAAAAACGTCTGATGTGTTGTCTTACGATTCGCTATGCACTAAACCGATTTGTGAAATACGAGAAGGCCTGTTAGCCAGGATTTTTGCAAGGGGGGGGGGGGGTGCGTAATTTATCAAAACGGGACCAATTAAGACCCAGACCACTGGTTGAGAGTCGTGTAAGTGGGGAGGGAGGGGGAGGTGTGTTCGTCGCCAAAAATGTCGAGGCCGAGGCCAAAACCACTGGTTAAAGGACCTAAAGAATACAACGTACTTTGACACTTATTCCATAGTTGATGACTTGAAACATAGGTCTGCCAAAAAGAAATCCATGAAAATAAACACAGTAGTGATTTAAGACTAGTTTTCTGATGCCAAATCTCACTTAGCAGCCAGTTTACGCCCCACCCACATTTAGGGTCCGGAATCGGCAGCGTGATCGACATATTGTGATTGACAATTCATTGGCTTACGTCATGACGCGTCATCTACAGAATTTAGTTCATTAGTCCGTTCTTTAGATGACGTCACATTTTGGCGATTTAAAAGGGGCGTTCCCAGGACAATTAGATATTTACTAATTACCCCAAAATTGATTGATTTCAGGAGAAATGACTGCCAAATTCTTTTTCTTCGGGAAAATTACATATAGAGAGCCGAATTGTGAAAATTAGGCCATCTAGACGCTGTAGTTGTATAATCAGGGGGCCGAGACCCGAGACCGGTATAAAGTGGACCTGGCTACGGGCCTGTGTTTAATTATGATGAACTGGAACATGATTGTATTGGTCAATGTTTCCAAATTGTAAATGTTGGTGTCGTTACTATAATTATTATACATGATATACACCGAACTCCTGCATCATTTTGAACATTCTGAGATGATTTGCTATATGCTGGGCCACTTTAAATTGCTGAGCTCCCGGGCTGGGGATCGGTGATGCTCAATTCGGGATCATTGGATCAACGTTACACAATGTGATACCCCTTCAGACGTACACGGAGACGTCACGCCTGCCAGTGCCTGCGCAGGTTCGATCTATACGATTATTCCCCAGGGGCCCTTTTCATGAAAAGGCCTTAGTTAAAGGTGCACCTGTAAAGTGTCAGATGTTGCCCAACATGACATTTGAGACTTTCAATCCTTTACCAAAATCATTGTAAGATAATATGTCCTAATGATGTGTGAAAGTTTCATTGTAAAAGAACACTACTTTCCGGGTTAAAAAAAAACTGCGTCAGCTTTACCATCTAATTACAGTATGACGTTTATGACCGTTTACAAGCGCTCTTGAGCTGGTTGATTATCAATGATAGATATCGTCATACTAAATGGGCATTTGAAAAAAATCTAGCCATATTTTATTCTTCTCTTACCATAAGCGAAACAACACGGTAGAAGAGAAATGTGGAAGCTCAAATTAATTTTGGTGGAGTTAGACACTTTACAGGTGCACCTTTAAGACCGTCTTAACTGTCACGTCTTTGCTTCCAACCTTGTCCCTTGTGATCGAAACAAACGCCATCCATATGTCCGTAGATCAGTCACAGTCACGTGACAGTTAAGACGGTCTTAACTAAGACCCTTTCATGAAACGGGTCCCTGGTACTCATCCAGGGGGATGTTTCACACAGATTCTAAGTTGAACTTTACTCGAAGTTGAACCTAAAAACTATGGAAAGCCGCAAGTATGGGGTTGCCAAAGGTGTTGTCAATATACAGTATGTACACTTAGGAGGAGGCATTTTTTTTGCTCATGTCAATAAAGTTACTAAATCCATTTGAACAAACGATGATATCGTCACGTTGGTTTTCATATCTTCCGTAGATTTCATTTATTCACGTAATGTCACTTTTGTATTCGAATGAAAACAGCCCTCATTGTTAAAAGTTAAAACTTCTACCAAGAATGGATCGATAAGAAATACGCGATTGTCATGTTTTAGTAACTCACAATTGAGCTAGACCTGGAAAAACAATTTTAAAAAATCGATTTTAACAAAACCAACAATTTACCCCTCTTTTCATCCCGCTGTGTGTTAATTCTGACTATGCCACTGAGTGTACGAATATCCCGATTTCCCTGCCGATTGATACGAGAAATTCGTAAATTGATTTTAAAATGTTTTGTAATCCATTCATTTTTTGTAGATCTGATGATCGAAGTGGCTTGTATTAGTAAACCACCTACACAAAATCCATGTACAGTACGTTAATGAAATTCAATATTAAAAGTTTGATTTGTTATGATTTTTATCTAAAATGATGCAATATGAATCTTAGTGGGTGTGCATCGGTGTAATTGTTTCACAAACGTACACACCAGTACTGGTACACACTCATACGCACACAAACGAACACTTACGCATGCACACGCCGGGACACACAGTCACACAAGCACACACACGCACGAACATACACATACACAGGCACATTCACGCATACACATACAGACACACAAGCACCCACACGTACGCACATTCACAGACAGACACACAAACACACGCACACACGTACAAGGTAAAATATACATATATATTTATATATTTACGTATTTATGTGACGCTGTTCTAATGAAAACAAAATTTAAATGTAGATTTATCCAGACGTTGGTTAGTTCCCATGGTTACTGCTAATTACATGTTCCATGTTTTGTAAATCCGTGGATCTGGTGCTGCTTCGATAAATCGGTTGAAGTATGTTGATAAAAGAAAAAAAGTAGAAAATGAACACTTACGCATGCACACGCCGGGACACACAGTCACACAAGCACACACACGCACGAACATACACATACACAGGCACATTCACGCATACACATACAGACACACAAGCACCCACACGTACGCACATTCACAGACAGACACACAAACACACGCACACACGTACAAGGTAAAATATACATATATATTTATATATTTACGTATTTATGTGACGCTGTTCTAATAAAAACAAAATTTAAATGTAGATTTATCCAGACGTTGGTTAGTTCCCATGGTTACTGCTAATTACATGTTCCATGTTTTGTAAATCCGTGGATCTGGTGCTGCTTCGATAAATCGGTTGAAGTATGTTGATAAAAGAAAAAAAGTAGAAAATGTAAGCTGAAATTGTATTTCTTTTTATTTCTTTTATCTGAAACATGTTTTTGACAAAAATGTATAATTATGTCATCGTTGGATATAGGTAACAGTTATTTGTATTTAACACACAACACACCGACACGAAACTAGCCGGGAAACCGATCTTCTTTGCAAATTTGTATTCACATGTATTTATTCAAAATAATTTACAGATTCATTTCTCCAAAACTGTCTCTTCAATTTCTTTCAAAGATTCACAATTACAACAGAAATACGTGGTGTGGCGAGATTGGTAGAGCGCGTGCCTTACATTCGTGAGGTCCTGAGTTCGAACCCAATGTATGCCCATCGCGATATTCCTTCAGCAAGAAAATTATCCACATTTGCTGCTCTCAACCCAGGTGTATAAATGGGTACCCGGAAGGATGGAAAGGAGTTACTTAGCACTGTGTGCACCTACGAGGTTGCCTAGATTGAATGCTCCCCAGGGAGTGGACAAAGTGCACCTTGTGTGCTGGATTGAGTGCAGTATGTATCCGATGACCGGGGTAATACTAGTGATGTGCAGCGAGCGTCAAAAGACGGAACGTGCGCTATATAAGTAGCCACCATTATTATTATTATTATTATTATTTAATAATAATAATAATATCCATTTTTATATAGCGCTTATAATCACTGAAGTCCCAAAGCGCTCGGAGCATTATTACCTTGGCTTTAGCCGAACTACCATGATGGGGCGCTCAAGCATTTCAAGGAATAAATTCCTGCCAAGTACTCATTTACTACACCTGGGTTGAGAGCAGCAAATGTGGATAAAGTGTCTTGCTGAAGGACACAGGTGTCGCGCCTGGGAATCCTACCCACGACCCTCGTATTGAAAGACGAAGGCCCGAACCAACATAACACGACACTCCCACAAAATGCAATAATCTTCAACAAACATTCACTGTCAATTCTGTACTGTAAAATATCAATTAAGTACTGTAAAATAATAATTATGTTCTGTTCAGGCAAGTAACAACGCACAACATCAAAGTGATTAGAAATTAGGCGAATAAGGAAAATTGGAATGCAATTTCAAAGGTGACGCACGCACGCACAAACAAAAACAAAAACACACATACACTTTCTCTATCTCCTTCTCTCTCACTGTCTCTCTCATTTCCTCTGATAAACAACTTCACATGAATGTAAGTACTGACAATTGTGTAATTAAAAGTTTACACAATAATATAATTTCATTTAAGCTGCAGTACAATGTGTTCATTATGGTTAACCAAATAAGACTAGCTATCCACCCATTGAAAATTATTCAAATTTGGTATAACAGTCACTCGTATTCTATAGACCATGGACGGACAGGCACATTTTGCCTGGGGCTTTAATAGGTCTTTTGCTTGAATACCATCTTTTCTGTTCCTTTCCGTTTTCACCTGACAAAAAGAACAAAAGTTGTCGCCACTTCATTGCCCTAAAATTAAACAATATTGCTAAAATATGGCATGATTTTGGCCCAAATATGGCATGATTTTGGCCCAAATACGACAAGATTTTGCCCGAATATGACACAGATTTGCCCAAACATGATATGATTTTGCCCCCAAAATGGCATACCGTAATGGCATGGTTTTGCCCAAATTTGTGATTCTTTTTCCCAAATATCAATGCCTTTAAAACTCTTAGTGGGGGGCTGCAATCCCCTTTAATAGCACTTACCCCTCATAAGCCTATGCTATACAGTAGCGCGAACTGTTTTTTTTTTCTCTCAGGAAACCTGTTCTGTATGGGTTAACACTGCTGAATTACTGTATACAAATTAACCATACGAAGATAAGGGTGAAAACTCACCATGACAACCAACAAAATACAGTAACATGTACTCATATTTTATTTAGACTTGTCATACGATTCAGCTTCCATTCTGGCATAGTAATCTTATCGATGGCCATACATTATACCCACCCCAGAACAAGAACAAGAAAATAACATAATTTCAAGAGGGAAAAAAAAGAACAAAAGATGTTAAGCCCATGTTAACAGCACACTCTGCGGAGCGCTGCCTGAGAAATGCTTCATTGTAAATGGTAATCAGTCCACTTTCATTGAAGAGGACTGTAGGAAATAGGTAAATTACATTAAAAAACGTATTGTTACAATGTAATTCTGTATCAGTATCAAATTTCTGTAAAATTTTTTTGCAGCACTGATATACAAAAAGCCGTAACAAATACATTTCACAGGTCTAAATTAGTTTTTCATTGTCATAGTTTACTGTACTGCATCATTAATGGACTTGAATGGTTTTGTAATACATTTATTTGTATTATTATCTCCGTAAAAATTATCTATATACATGAATACTATGAATTTGTACAAAAAACAAATAATACATATGGCAAAACTAGACAAAGTCTTTCAATTTCAAATATTGTCAACTACAATAATTACCGGTATATAAAATATGTATATGCAAACATTGCATAATCACAACAAAGTCATACAGATACTGTAAAAGTTATAAAAAAAAAATTTTTAAAGCTTATAGTGCATGGACGGACGACCGAACAAGTAAACGTCCCTACCAATTTACAACACTTATACAAATATACAACACTTGTTAGAAAATAGCTTATCTTTGGTAGTGGATTCATAATCATGAGCATTAAAGGTGAATGACAGTATTGGGAAACGCCCCCACCCCCTAAAAATGAAATGTACACTCTTATTACCAACCATGTGAAAGAATATAATTTTACTAATATGGGATTATACAAATTTGGCCAAGAAACCGCCTACTAATTGATATATTTGCAAAATTATAAATTGATCTGCTGTGGATTGATATCGCCAATGCGGAATCGCGCATACGCTACGTGCAAATGACCGCGTGCGTGTTCGCTATACGGGCTTGTCCCCAGCTTATCGATATCTCCAGCCCAGCGCTAGCGGCGCAGACAGGTGCGAACGGGCGGTGGATTTATACATTTCACGGGCGGGTATTGGATTTCTTCCAATATTTCTGTATTTAACAATGCTTAGGTTCGGATTTTACCACACAAGCCCTATTTAAATACTTATTCAACAATATTGATCAATATAGATGTTTTCGGCTACTTTCCTGAAACTGTTATTCATCTTTAAAGAATACTTTGGTAACATTGTTGGATGAAAGTACAATCCAGATGTAAAATATGGTAGTAGTTTAAAATCATGAGCTTTAAAAATACTTCGGTAACATTGTAGGCGTAGCATTACTGTTCAAACCGGAGTTAAAAATATCCATAGTTGGGTGTGTTTGTACATGTACTTATTTATGTCTAAGGGTCTAGTAATACAGTGGAAACTCTTTACTCTTCATAATGAGCTCTGTTTTAAGGATGTACCTGATATAGCGAGGCAATTTCACAAAATACTGATTATATGTTTTAATTCCATGATACAATGCGATATACCTGAATTATAAATGAGGTAAATTTAACGGGCCCAAGGTGCTCGTTATAATGAGGTTTTACTGTACTGTACAAGATTTGGCAAACAATACAAACAAGAAACCACCTGTCGGTCTATAGAGACCATGTGCCCTTATAGACGACTCATCTTCATAGCATAGGCGTAGCTCTGTCATTGATATTTATTCATCAGGGGGGGATAATCTATTCTTTCATCTCCCCCTGATGAATAGGTATTACTTAAAGGGATAGTTGAGTTCTGGTAAGGAGAGTACAGTTTTAGTGAAACTGAATTTTAGTAACCAAAACCTGCATCATTACATTACAAACTAATAGTTATAACTAGAAAAAACACAAAATTACAAATGACGTAGTAAAGATCATGTTATCATTCAAAAAGAGCCGTTAAAACGTAAGAGGGCGCTCTCTAAACACTCATCGGTTTCAACCATTTTGAATAAAATATTGAGCATGTGATGCTTTGTTGAAATAGTGATTAGATAGAGAAATAACCAACAACTATTTAAATACCTATTTTGTAACTTTTTTGAAAAGAGGAAGCATTTTTTTGAATTTTTAACGGCTGGTTCAAAATTCTCTAATAAACCCGGGCCCCGGGTTTATTACAAATTGTTATATTTATGGATATTTCAGCCGTTTCTGAACCGATTTTGATCAAACAAAGATGATTTTATTGTTTAAATATTATGCTCTTTCAAATTTTACACTCAGTTTTTCATTACCTCACAAACCAATTAAGTAGTCTAGCGCCCTCTCTACCAAAACTCAACTTTCCCTTTAAGTATCTACGCCCATGCTTCATAGGATCCCTTGATTGCAGGGAAACAAAATCTGTCTATAAAGAGCACCTGTTTATACATACCACTGTTTCTGTCTCCCTTAAAGGGATAGTTGAGTTCAGGTAAGGAGAGTACAGTTTTGGTCAAACTGAATTTTAGTAACCAAAACCTGATTCATTACATTACAAACTAATAGTTACAACTAGAAAGGAACACAAAATTACAAATGACGTAGTAAAGATCATGTTATCATTCAAAAAGAGCCGTTATAACATAAGAGGGCGCTCTCTAAACACTCATCGGTTTCAACCATTTTGAATAAAATATTGTGCATGTGATGCTTTGTTGAAATAGTGATTAGATAGATAAATAACCAACAACTATTTAAATACCTATTTTGTAACTTTTTGAAAAGAGGAAGCATTTTTTTGAATTTTTTTTTTTTTTGATTTTCAAAGTTGTTTGCGCTCATTTTATAAAACAAATGCTGCACAGGCATATTTCATGGATCGAAAAAAAAGGAAAAACAATTTATATCATTTAAAAAATACAAAAAATTGTAAAATTTACATTATATACAAATTTGTATATCATTTAAAACATAAAAAATAAATAAAAAAATTATATTTAAAAAAACTAAAATAAACATTTTTTAATTCATATAAAAAAATGTATATCATTAAAAAAAAAAAAAAAAATTGTTAAAGTGAAAATCTAGTTTTTCCCCAGCTTTTATTTTTAAATTTAGCCATGCGTCGGTAAATTTACAGGCATGCGTCGGTAAATTTAGCCATTTAGCCATTACTGGGAAAAAGTTTGATTTTCACATTTTGTTTGCGCCCATTTTATAAAACAAATGCTGCACAGGCATAATTCGTGGATCGGTAAGAATTGGATGCACTCTTTTAACTTTGGAAATGGTCTAAAACCCACTCGCTGCGCTCGTTTAAACCATTCCAAAGTTAAACTCGTGCATCCAATTCTTACCTATCCACTCATGCCTGTGCATCATTTGTATACTGTCCACTGGATAGCCATAAATGCGTACACAGTCAGTGCAATGTGTTAGTGACTATCACATTGCATTTTCGTTCATTACTCGACCATATACCATCCATTTAACGTGAAATGTTCATACATTACTTAGTGGACATATCAACTCACAACCAATCATCACGTTTTGCACATGTCAACACAGTTACTAGATCCTTTAAATGCTGTTATTTGAACGAACGATGATATCGTCACGTTGGTTTTCATATCTTCCGTAGATTTCATTAACGAAATTTATTTACTTCATTTAATTGTTTGTATTCGAATGAAAACAGCAGCCCTCATTGTTAAAGGTTAAAACTTCTACCAAGAATGGATCGATAAGAAATACGCGATTGTCATGTTTTAGTAACTCACAATTGAGCTAGACCTGGAAAAACAATTTTAAAAAATCGATTTTAACAAAACCAACAATTTACCCCTCTTTTCATCCCGCTGTGTTAATTCTGACTATGCCACTGAGTGTACGAATATCCCGATTTCCCTGCCGATTGATACGAGAAATTCGTAAATTGATTTTAAAATGTTTTGTAATCCATTCATTTTGTGTAGATCTGATGATCGAAGTGGCTTGTATTAGTAAACCACCTACACAAAATCCAAAAAGTTTGATTTGTTATGATTTTTATCTAAAATGATGCAATATGAATCTTAGTGGGTGTGCATCGGTGTAATTGTTTCACAAACGTACACACCAGTACTGGTACACACTCATACGCACACAAACGAACACTTACGCATGCACACGCCGGGACACACAGTCACACAAGCACACACACGCACGAACATACACATACACAGGCACATTCACGCATACACATACAGACACACAAGCACCCACACGGACGCACATTCACAGACAGACACACAAACACACGCACATACGTACAAGGTAAATATTTACGTATTTATGTGACGCTGTTCTAATAAAAACAAAATTTTAATGTAGATTTATCCAGACGTTGGTTAGTTCCCATGGTTACTGCTAATTACATGTTCCATGTTTTGTAAATCCGTGGATCTGGTGCTGCTTCGATAAATCGGTTGAAGTATGTTGATAACAGAAAAAAAGTAGAAAATGTAAGCTGAAATTGTATTTCTTTTTATTTCTTTTATCTGAAACATGTTTTTGACAAAAATGTATAATTATGTCATCGTTGGATATAGGTAACAGTTATTTGTATTTAACACACAACACACCGACACGAAACTAGCCGGGAAACCGATCTTCTTTGCAAATTTGTATTCACATGTATTTATTCAAAATAATTTACAGATTCATTTCTCCAAAACTGTCTCTTCAATTTCTTTCAAAGATTCACAATTACAACAGAAATACGTGGTGTGGCGAGATTGGTAGAGCGCGTGCCTTACATTCGTGAGGTCCCGAGTTCGAACCCAACGTATGCCCATCGCGATATTCCTTCAGCAAGAAAATTATCCACATTTGCTGCTCTCGACCCAGGTGTATAAATGGGTACCCGGAAGGATGGAAAAGAGTTACTTAGCACTGTGTGCACCTACGAGGTTGCCTAGATTGAATGCTCCCCAGGGAGTGGACAAAGTGCACCTTGTGTGCTGGATTGAGTGCAGTATGTATCCAATGACCAGGGTAATACTAGTGATGCGCAGCGAGCGTCAAAAGACGGAACGTGCGCTATACAAGTAGCCACCATTATTATTATTATTATTATTATTAAATAATAATAATAATATCCATTTTTATATAGCGCTTATAATCACTGAAGTCCCAAAGCGCTCGGAGCATTATTACCTTGGCTTTAGCCGAACTACCATGATGGGGCGCTCAAGCATTTCAAGGAATAAATTCCTGCCAAGTACTCATTTACTACACCTGGGTTGAGAGCAGCAAATGTGGATAAAGTGTCTTGCTGAAGGACACAGGTGTCGCGCCTGGGGATCCTACCCACGACCCTCGTATTGAAAGACGAAGGCCCGAACCAATATAACACGACACTCCCACAAAATGCAATAATCTTCAACAAACATTCACTGTCGATTCTGTACTGTAAAATATCAATTAAGTACTGTAAAATAATAATTATGTAATATACTGCTCAGGCAAGTAAAAATGCACAACTTCAAAGTGATTAGAAATTAGGCGAATAAGGAAAATTGGAATGCAATTTCAAAGGTGACGCACGCACGCACAAACAAAAACAAAAACACACATACACTTTCTCTATCTCCTTCTCTCTCACTGTCTCTCTCATTTCCTCTGATAAACAACTTCACATGAATGTAAGTACTGACAATTGTGTAATTAAAAGTTTACACAATAATATAATTCATTTAAGCTGCAGTACAATGTGTTCATTATGGTTAACCAAATAGACTAGCTATCCACCCATTGAAAATTATTCAAATTTGGTATAACAGTCACTCGTATTCTATAGACCATGGACGGACAGGCACATTTTGCCTGGGGCTTTAATAAGTCTTTTGCTTGAATACCATCTTTTCTGTTCCTTTCCGTTTTCACCTGACAAAAAGAACAAAAGTTGTCGCCACTTCATTGCCCAAAAATTAAACAATATTGCGAAAATATGGCATGATTTTGGCCCAAATATGGCATGATTTTGGCCCAAATACGACAAGATTTTGACCGAATATGACACAGATTTGCCCAAACATGATATGATTTTGCCCCCAAAATGGCATAATGGCATGGTTTTGCCCAAATTTGTGATGTTTTTTCCCAAATATCAATGCCTTTAAAACTCTTAGTGGGGGCTGCAATCCCCTTTAATAGCACTTACCCCTCATAAGCCTATGCTATACAGTAGCGCGAACTGTTTTTTTTTTTTTTCTCTCAGGAAACCTGTTCTGTATGGGTTAACACTGCTGAATTACTGTATACAAATTAACCATACGAGGATAAGGGTGAAAACTCACCATGACAACCAACAAAATACAGTAACATGTACTCATATTTTATTTAGACTTGTCATACGATTCAGCTTCCATTCTGGCATAGTAATCTTATCGATGGCCATACATTATACCCACCCCAGAACAAGAACAAGAAAATAACATAATTTCAAGAGGGAAAAAAAAGAACAAAAGATGTTAAGCCCATGTTAACAGCACACTCTGCGGAGCGCTGCCTGAGAAATGCTTCATTGTAAATGGTAATCAGTCCACTTTCATTGAAGAGGACAGTAGGAAATAGGTAAATTACATTAAAAAACGTATTGTTACAATGTAATTCTGTATCAGTATCAAATTTCTGTTAATTTTTTTTGCAGCACTGATATACAAAAAGCCGTAACAAATACATTTCACAGGTCTAAATTAGTTTTCATTGTCATAGTTTACTGTACTGCATCATTAATGGACTTGAATGGTTTTGTAATACATTTATTTGTATTATTATCTCCGTAAAAATTATCTATATACATGAATACTATGAATTTGTACAAAAAACAAATAATACATATGGCAAAACTAGACAAAGTCTTTCAATTTCAAATATTGTCAACTACAATAATTACCGGTATATAAAAAATGTATACGCAAACATTGCATAATCACAACAAAGTCATACAGATACTGTAAAAGTTTTTTTTAAACATTTGTTAAAGCTTATAATGAATGGATGGATGGACGACCGAACAAGTAAACGTCCCTACCAATTTACAACACTTATACAAATATACAACACTTGTTAGAAAATAACTTATCTTTGGTAGTGGATTCATAATCATGAGCATTAAAGGTGAATGACAGTATTGGGAAACGCCCCCACCCCCTAAAAATGAAATGTACACTCTTATTACCAACCATGTGAAAGAATATAATTTTACTAATATGGGATTATACAAATTTGGCCAAGAAACCGCCTACTAATTGATATATTTGCAAAATTATAAATTGATCTGCTGTGGATTGATATCACCAATGCGGAATCGCGCATACGCTACGTGCAAATGACCGCGTGCGTGTTCGCTATACGGACTTGTCCCAAGCTTATCGATATCTACAGCCCAGCGCTAGCGGCGCGGACAGGTGCGAACGGGCGGTGGATTTATACATTTCACGGGCGGGTATTGGATTTCTTCCAATATTTCTGTATTTAACAATGCTTAGTACCCAGGGAGCAAAGGGGGTTTTTCATACATGGAATGTTATAAAAGGTTTGGGCCCAGAATTGTCTTCTAGGACCTTGTAGAAGCACAACCTAGGTGGACAACCTCGCGAACTAGCTACTGGAAGGCCAGAAAACACATATTAAGGATTTTACCCCTAATGTACGTTAAAAGCGCCTTAAATCCTTAGGGTTCATGAACATCCTACTCTGGTATTTTCATGATTACACCCAAACGCATGCTGCTATCATCGAATTGCTTCGAATATGTCTTTCATAGATAGTTTTACATCGTTTGATACCAGATTTGGCCATTTTACTTCTATTATTTTTTGTCACGTCCTTTTTATATGTCACGTGTCAGATATAGAATGTGAAATTTCACATACGCCTATTGACAAAAATATGTGGAAATGATGCAGATTATAGAATGAAACAAATATTTATATGTTAAACCCTATACATGTTCGATGACATTTAGTAAGATGAAAAAAAAACCAGGTAATTAGCAAAACAAAGGATAAAACAATACAAAATAACAGAATTTGAAACAAAGAAATACATAATAATTACATGAAATAATTATAAGGATAAAATGGATGTTATGATTTAGCGAACATATTAATGTATGACGATCGCGGTGCGTCGTTATGTTTATCACCAGTCATTGGATACATACTGCAATCGATCCAGCACACAAGAGTGCACATTTCTAACTCATATGGGAGTCTTCCAGCCTGACACCTTGTATATGAATACAGTGCTAATCAAGGAGGTCGATTTCTTCTCGCCATTCTGGAGGGGGGGGGGGGGGGGGGATGAATCGTCATTTTGACCATCTCTGGCGAGGGAGCGAAGCGACAACCCAGCAGCGTGCCCGGGTGTCATTGCTGGGGGGGGGGGGGGTGGGGGTGGAGGTCAGCTATTTAGAAATTGGAAGATTATTAAGTGCACACTGCAAACATCATGTTATGAGCTGGGCTTTCTCCAATATGAACTTAGGCCTGATAGATACATATATTGCAAGCATTCTAATGGAACCCTGAATAGCATCAGTCATGGGATACCCACATTGGGAAGCTTATTGGGGGTCCAGGGGGCAGAGCCCCCGGAAACTTTGGGATTTGTAATATCCAGATCTTCTTCTTTCGTATCCTACATGATCTACACTAATCTAGAATATTAAATATTTGGCCATGACTTTGCACATCGCAGGGCTGTCTCATTCGCAGCCACCAGATCTTCTTGACTACACTGTTCCTCAAGGTTAGGACATTGAAGGAGGTGTTGCATGGTTTGTGATGTGCCACAGTCGCAGTTAGTGTTGTCATCATCTGTATATCCCCACTTTTTCATGATGACTTTGCATCGACCAATCCCTGTGCGAAGTCGGTTGAGGGACTTCCATGTCGGTTACTGCTGCGCCTCTCCTCCCAAAGCCTACGTCTGGCCACCTGTGGGGATTCGGTCAGCGGTTGGACAGAGTGTAGGAAGCTTTTCCTTGATTTGAGCCGTTTCTGGGATGGTTGGATGTCATAACAAGGATGGCGACTATCCTGACTTTGTCTGAGACGCTCCACGCTACTGGCTACTGACCGGCGTATATCGGTTGGAACAATGCCGGACAGGACATACATTTGTCGGCTTTAGACAACCAGAGATTGCTCTGCAGTTATCGTTGAGAATTGGGTCAAGTTTCTTCGAGTGCGAGGATCTTTCCCAGACTGGGCACGCATACTCCGCAGCAGAATAACAAAGTGCAACAGCTGTTGCCCGTAGTGTAGATGCCCTGGCACTCCAAGAGGAGTTTGTCAGTTTCCGGAGGAGGTTGTTCCTGGTCCTCACTTTCCCTCTCACCTTTCCGATGTGCTGCTTGAATGAAAGTGTCCGATCCAGGGTAACGCCAAGGTACACTGGATGGTCGCAGTGGTCAAGGGGGGTACCATTCCATGTGAGTGATAGTTTCTTCCCAGCCGCGCGGTTGCGTAGATGGAATAAGCAGACCTGGGTCTTGGTAGGGTTTGCTTTCAGCTGGTTGCATGTCTCTGTAGTATACTGTCAGGTTGTCTAGGGCTGATGTTAAGGTGCTCTCTATCTCATTGGTATCGCTGTTCTGAGTGGCAATGCCGAGATCGTCAGCATAGATGAAGCTCCTTGTGCCTGGAGAGACAGGTTGGTCATTCGTGTAGATGTTGAACAGGACTGGAGCGAAGCACTGCCCTGTGGGAGTCCATTCTTATGTATCCTCCTCCTGCTGCGCTTTCCGTTCAGCTCCACAAAGAAACGTCTGTTTCCTAGTAGCAGTTGGATGAGTTTGGTCAGATGAATGTCACTTGTCATCCTGTACCGCTTATTGAGGAGTAATCGATGGTTCACTGTGTTATAGGCAGCCGTAAGGTCTACAATATCCAGATAATTTATAAAGATGTTGTCTATATGTATTATAGAGTTAACTATTTTTTAGTTAATTGGCTTTTGAATTAGCTGTTTAGAGATTGGAAGATTATTAAGTCACATTGCAAGCATCCTGGTATGATGAGGGCACTGTCCAAATATGGATGAACTTTAGCCTGATAGATAAATACTGTCGATTGCAATCATCCTGATGGAACCCTACATAGAATAAGTCAAGGGGTACCCACATTGGAAAGCTGAATGGGGGTCCAGGGGGCGAAGCGCTACTGACTTTGCCGCTTCATTTACTTTCCCTTATCTTTCCCTACAGGCTACACCTACACAATATTTACACTCATTGCTGACGTCTTCTGTATTAGTTCCATGTTAATATTGGCAAAATACGTAACACTAATACAAACAAGTATATCAGTGCATTGTTGTCAGATACATCATTAAACTGTTATTAGTAAGTAAATCCCTTTATTAAATGGTTCATATTGTATTATATTCTGTATTTAGGTAGTTTGTATACCTGTACTCTATAATCAATATATACAAATGTATATGTCCTCATTGTACAATATGTACATTTCATTATAAAACCTATTTTACGATTTTTACCTCTATTATAATGATTTAGTAAAATCAGATACCAACAATACACTATTATGAACTCATAGTCTAATATATTTTATTGTTTTCACATGGTTATGTTTTTTTATTATTCTATTGTTTTCGTTTATCATTTCAAAAACTTAAACAAATTAAATTGAATGCCATTTGAAGAACTTCAAGTACAAATTGTGTAACGTTTTAAATATCTTGAGCATTTTAATGCGTTTTTGTATATAACTGAACGTGCAATTTCAAGTCGTTTGTATAACACGTGACTTAAAATGACACGTGACATATTAACCAAAGAAATTATGCAGTCAAATTTGGTATCAAAAGATGCACACGACTCTACAGAATACAAATCTGAAGCGATCTGATGATATCATAATGCTTTGGAGTGTAATTTCGTAAATAGCACAGACAAACCTTCATGAACCCTAAGAATTTAATGCGCTATTAACGTACATTATGGGTTAAATCGTTTGTACGCGTTTTGTGAACTTCCAGTAGCTAGATCGCGAGGTTGTCCACCTAGGTTGTGATCCTAGAAGGTCCTAGAGGACATTTCTGGTGAACAACCTTTTATAACATTCCATGTATGATATCCTAAAAAATGGGGTGTTTGCTCCCTGGGTATAGGTTCGGATTTTACCACACAAGCCCTATTTAAATACTTATTCAACAATATTGATCAATATAGATGTTTTCGGCTACTTTCCCAAAACTGTTATTCATCTTTAAAGAATACTTTGGTAACATTGTTGGTCAGATGAAAGTACAATCCAGAGGTAAAATATGGTAGTGGTTCAAAATCATGAGCTTTAGAGGTACTTTGGTAACATTGTAGTATTACTGTTCAAACCGGAGGTAAAAAATATCCATAGTTGGGTGTGTTTGTACATGTACTTATTTATGTCTAAGTGTCTAGTAATACAGTGGAAACTCTTTACTCTTCATAATGAGCTCTGTTTTAAGGATGTACCTGATATAGCGAGGCAATTTCACAAAATACTGATTATATGTTTTAATTCCATGATACAATGCGATATACCTGAATTATAAATGAGGTAAATTCAACGGGCCCAAGGTGCTCGTTATAATGAGGTTTTACTGTACTGTACAAGATTTGGCAAATGATACAAACAAGAAACCACCTGTCGGTCTATAGAGACCATGTGCCCTTATAGACGACTCATCTTCATAGCATAGGCGTAGCTCTGTCATTGATATTTATTCATCAGGGGGGGATAATCTATTCTTTCATCTCCCCCTGATGAATAGGTATTACTTAAGTATCTACGCCCATGCTTCATAGGATCCCTTGATTGCAGGGAAACAAAATCTGTCTATAAAGAGCACCTGTTTATACAGACCACTCTTTCCGTCTCCCTTTAGTGATCTACATAATTATAGACAGGTTTGACTGTATTCAAGTACATACAGAATTTGTATGAAGGCCTTACATGAACATTAAACATACGTCCCTCTTAAACACATGGTCTTATTATTTGTTCGTTTATCTCTTAGACTGCCAGTGGGAAAAAGAAAAGCTGGTCTTCATATTGGTGGAGGTTCATTTACGTATAAACCGTCTCTAGGGAGTCACGATTAGAGCCCCATCTTTATCTTCTGGTCCCTCCACATCCTCTTAAGCAGCTGCTTAACGTCTTCGCCCCCAAAGATGCAGTCCAACGCCCCCTCTGTCAGCCCCCAAAGGTCCTCCGGGGTCAGATCGAAGGTGGTGGCTGCGAGCAGGTACTCTTCGGACAGGCTCGTTGCAAACACGCCTTTGTCATCCGTCTAGAACAAATTTTGAGAAAGAAACATGAGGCGACTTATATACTGTAAGGTGGTGATCCATACATTTTCTATCCCGAAATTTGACAAATTATTATCCCACAGGTCATCTGGGGTCAGATCGAACATAGTGGCTGCGAGCAGGTACTCTTCGGACAGGCTCGTCGCAAACACGCCTTTGTCATCCGTCTAAAACAATTTTTGAGAAAGAAACATGAGCCGACTTATTTACTGTAAGGTGGTGATCCATACATTTTCTATCCCGAAATTTTTCAAATTTGATCCCACAGGTCATCTGGGGTCAGATCGAACATAGTGGCTGTGAGCAGGTACTCTGAGGACAGGCTCGTCGCAAACACGCCTTTGTCATCCGTCTAAAACAATTTTTGAGAAAGAAACATGAGCCGACTTATTTACTGTAAGGTGGTGATCCATACATTTTCTATCCCGAAATTTGACAAATTTGATCCCACAGGTCATCTGGGGTCAGATCGAACATAGTGGCTGCGAGCAGGTACTCTTCGGACAGGCTCGTCGCAAACACGCCTTTGTTATCCGTCTAAAACAAATTTTGAGAAAGAAACATGAGCCGACTTATTTACTGTAAGGTGGTGATCCATACATTTTCTATCCCGAAATTTGACAAATTTGATCCCACAGGTCATCTGGGGTCAGATCGAACATAGTGGCTGTGAGCAGGTACTCTGAGGACAGGCTCGTCGCAAACACGCCTTTGTCATCCGTCTAAAACAAATTTTGAGAAAGAAACGTGCATGGTGTAAGATGGTGATCCATAAATTTTCTGTCAAGAAATTTGACAAATTTGACCCTATACTGATCCTCTGGGACGATTTTAAATGTAGTGGCTGTGAGCAGGTACTCTTCAGACAGGCTTGTCGCAAACACGCCTTTGTTATCCGTCTAAACAACACATTTTGAGAAAGGGACATTAGTGGACTTATTTACAACATTTTTTATCCAGAAATATGACCAATCTGACCCTACAAGCCGTCTGGGGTCAGATGAAACGTAGTGGCTGCTAGCAGGTACTCTTTGGAGATGTCGCAAATACGCCTTTGTCATTCGTCTTAACAAATTTTGGAGAAAAGGAGGTATTAAATTGATAAAAACAATCATAAACAATGTTTAATTCAAGATATTCTTTAATGGAATCGGATCGATTGATCAAAATTTTGTACGAAATATTATGTTCTTATAAGTATTTTAAAATAAATAAGACCACTGATGTGGTTAAAAAACGCTCTTGGTGCAGTTCTAATTCACCCAATAACTTAAAGCACCATCTCAACTCCCCAGAGACCTTACTAGTCAATGGCATTCATGTAACGGTTTGAATACACACAATGATCTTATAATTGCATCAGTTAGTAAACATTTCCAAAAATAAAATAGGTCAATGTTTTGCACACCATTACTCACTGTCAATTGACCCGACTGATTGATTTTGCTATAACATGTATTCTCCATACACCCAAGCAAGTGGCCATGTCTGTATATACATGTATATATGTTTTTTCAGGACCAGTCCTAAATGGGCTAATTAAAGTTAATCAAAGTTGAAGCAATACAAGTACAAGTACTCCATAAACTAATAATTGCTGACGTCAATCAGATAATTATCATTCACATTTAGAGGAAAATGACATACTTAATAAGCATGCATAATTACCCTTACTCTACTTATCTAACGGAAAATGTTGCAACGATAATCTAAATGAAGCAAGATAAGTACATCATTTCCATCTGCTAATATCCAAATATACATGTACATGTACATACTAAAAACAAACTATTTTTTCTTTGTTTGAATTGATAGTTTCTTGCTTCTGTAAGAGTTATTTTCAGTTGTGAGATGCATGACTGGTTAAGTCATAATATTGACAAAGATTCCACTAGGATTTAAAGCGGTAGGCCCTCCATGAATCGTATTTTATTCCATGAGTGGTATTCTACTATTTTTCCAAAATCTTTTCTTTTTTTTCTTCCTAAGTCAGGATGAGAGGAGCAAATTTGGTTTTCCAAAACTGTGACTCAGAAAGACTCGATCTGAAAGCAAGTTAGTAAGTTCTTGGCCACGCCCACAGGGCAGCTGTGAGCCAATGTCTGGTTATGTTTCATGTCGAAACATCCAATCAGAAAGGAGAAGGAAGCCATAGCAATTACTCTCGTAAGCATGCAACAGCACTTTGCATGAAAGCTGTGCGAAATGTGCTTGCTGTATTGTCTTTGTTGTGCGCAATGAAAATGCAATGCACGTTTGTTTATCTACTAATGCACCCCCCACAGTTTTGTAGGTAATAAAGAAAAAGAAAGAGAGGACATTTATGCAAATCACACAAGGGGGTGGAGGGGCAGGGGAGGAGAAGGGGGGGAGGGAAATAGAGAAAAAGAAAAAGAGGAAACTTACGCAAATCACACATGGGTGTTTCCTGTCCATCCAGTATTGAAGATGGTGTTCATCTGGACGGCTAACTGTTGCACTAATTATATTTGATGTCAGGCATATTTCTAGTGAACAAAATCAAACAAAATCATCGGAAAATTTGTTGAATATACCAATAATCTAATAATTAGACAATATGAATGAATTATAGTTGCTACATGGAGGAATTATAATTGTTTAAAAAGGGTAAAGGAATAGAACATATTAAGTTATAGGGATGGGTAACTTCAGTGATACAGTGGAACCTTGTTATACGGAGCTCTGATATAAGAAAACATTCTTTTTTAGCAAGGTACTTCTGCTTGTCAAAGCTATCCACATTCATTTTCTTTTACCCTTTTAATAAGTAAATTACCAACAAATATACCTAATATATCAAGGTCATGCTCATGTTCCCAACCCAATTTCCTGGAAATTTCTTTTTGGAGTGTGACTGTTTTTAAGTGTAAAATATGCACTTTCTGCCCTTAGTAACTGGTCAATAAAGCAGCCAATCGCAAACAAGCAGGGGGGGGGGGGGGGGGGGGGGGTCACACCCTGACTAGTGTTATGCAAAGTAGCTACAGACTGCCCAAAGTGTGTGGCAATCATCCTGAATGCAACAGATTGGTAGAGAATGAGATTGAGAACCATGCCAACTTATTATTAAGAGGGACATTTTTGTTACCCAACATTGCCAACACAACCTAGACATTAGTCACGCCAAATTCTAAGGGTAGGAAGCTCATTGTTCTGCATCGGCATGCATGAATGGATCATGCATGCACTCAGGCAGTACGTAGGCCATGCCTCTCATAGCAACAATGGCTGTTTGGTTTGGCTAATGTCCCAGTCACGCATACCGTACTGACCGGCGTAATCGCCGCAGCCGCGTAAACGCCGCATGCCGACTTTGAGCAACATAATTAAAACAAAATTAAAAACGGGTGCAAAAACGGACAGAGAAACAAGCAGAATAATGGCCAGAAAAGATCATGGGAGATGCCCGAAACGGTAAAATTCTCCAGTGATCACGCAATGAAAAGTTCTTTGTAAGCAATCAGTGATATAACAAAGATGCTCGGAAGCGCAACTCAACCAAAAGCCCCCAAAATTCCACCGATAATCCCATCGAAAGTCCATGCATGCACTGTAACATGCATGCAACCAATAACACACTGCCAAAGGCCGGCTTGCATGCATTTTACCGACTAATATAAGTCAAATTTTGACTATCGCCGCGTATTCGCCGCATTCCGACTTTGTGTTTTATTTTAAAGGAAAAAGTATGCGGCGATTACGCCGGTCAGTACGGTACCTGAAAAAGCCTTCCCAGAGAATGCCAACCTCCACAAACAAAAAAAGTATTCTGAGAGGTAAAAAACAGCATTTTTAACCACAAAAAAATGTATTTTCAGAGCAGCCAACCTCTAGAAGGAAAAAAAAAAAAAATGTTTGCGAAGCCAAATTTTCTTAGAAAACGTACTGCCGTATTGACATCAGAAAAAACGTACTAAATACGGCAAAAACGTACTACTTGGCATCTCTGCCTTCCCATAAGAGCCACGCATTAGAATTTTGTGGAATGCAATAAAAAAAAAAATGGGCTATTCGGTGGAAATGTTGTGGCAAAGCCACGGCAGAACTGTGTTTTCGTACAATTAACGGGTATGCAGTGCTAGTAACAATATAGCTATGTTGTGGCAGAATGTTGAACATTTTGAATGTTTTGCTCTGCCTTCCTGTAAGTAGCACAAAAACCTATTACTGCCTCGTATTGTCACATATTGCCATAGATTAGGCATGAAATTGCCACTGAATAGCCTTGTTTTCATTGCATATTCCACCAAAAATTAAATACATGGCTCTTACGGAAAAGCTTTACAGACCGTATGTGTGACTGGGGCATAAGAAATCATTCCTACTGGGGGATTACTGCATAGTAAGAAGTTGATCCGTCTTGATCTGATCGGGTTAAGTATCAGGCTTACCGATTGGGATTTTTCTTTCCAGCACCCTATCGACTAGCGCTTGTTGCCCTCCAACCTCCGGGTGCAGGAACGTCCCGTGACCGATCCGATCTGGCGGGATCTGAAGGAACAGGTGATTCTCATCATTCATGTCTTTAATCTGGGGAGACAGAGAGAGGAAAAAACAAACACAAAATGGAATAATTTCATGAACACTAAGACAAGAGAGAAGAAAGGGGCACGATAAGGCAATAATGTTAGGATTATTTGAGGAGTGGGATTTGGAGAAACAGGTGATTCTCTTTATTCCTGTCTTTAATCTGGAGGGACAGAGAGAGTAATCAAACAAAATGGAATAATTTCATGAACACAAAAACAAGAGAGAAGAAAGGGGCAGGATAATGTAATAATGTTCAGATAATTTGGGGAGTGGGATTTGGAGAAACAGGTGATTCTCTTTATTCCTGTCTTTAATCTGGAGAGACAAGGAGAGAGATTTAATCAAACTAAACTTGGAATAATTTCATGAACACAAAACAAAAAAGAGAGGAAAGGGCAAAATAAGGCAATTATAATGTTCAGATAATTTGGGGAGTGGGATTTGGAGAAACAGATGGTTCTCTTCATTCCTGTCTTTAATCTGGAGAGACAGAGAGAAAGATTTTGTAATAAAACAAAATGGAATAATTTCATGAACACATAAACAAGAGAGAAGAAAGGGGCACGATATAAATGCAATAATGTTAAGATTATTTGGGGAGTGGGATTTGGAAAAGACAGGTGGTTTTCTTCATTCCTGTCTTTAATCTAGAGAGACAGAGAGAGAGATTTAATAAAACAAAATGGAATAATTTTATGAACACTAAAACAAGAGAGAAGAAAAGGGCAAGATATGGCAATAATGTTAAGATTAGTTGGGAAGGAGGGTTTGGAGGAACAGGTGATTCTCTTCATTCCTATATTTAATCTGGAGAGACAAAGAGAGAGATTTGTAATAAAACAAAATGGAATAATTTCATGAACACAAAATACAAAAGAGTAGAAAGGGCAAGATAAAGGCAATAATCTTGTTCAGATAATGTGGGGAGTGGGATTTGGAGAAACAGATGATTCTCTTTATTCCTGTGTTTCATGGAGAAACAGAGAGAGATAAAAACAAACACAAAATGGAATACTTTTATGAACACAAAAACAAGAGAGAAGAATGGACAAGATAAGGCAATACTGTTAAGATTAGTTGGGGAGTGGGATTTGGAGGAACAGGTGATTCTCTTTATTCCTATCTTTAATCTGGAAGACAGAGAGAGATTTAATCAAACTAAACTTGGAATAATTTCATGAACATAAAATACAAAAGAGTGGAAAGGGCAAGATAAGGCAATTATAATGTTCAGCTCATTTTGGGAGTGGGATTTGTAGAAACAGATGGTTTTATTGATCTAGAAAGATAGACATAGAGAGAGAGGGAGAGATCAAAAAACAAAAATGAGTATGTTTATGAACCAAAATACAAGAGAATAGAAAGGACAAGGTACAATAATATTGTTCAGATAACCTGGGGAGGGGGATTTGGAGGAACATATGTTTATCTTTATTCCTTCCTTTGATCTACAGATGTAGAGATCGCAATGCAAAATTGAATAATTTTATTAACCCCTTTATTACGGGAACCTGGTGGGTTGTGTACAAAGTCTATTGGGATTTCAGAAACTTGTACGGAACGGGTTAACAGAAATACAAGAGAATAGAAAGGACAAGGTATGGTTATTTATTATATTGTTCAGATAACCTGGGGAGGGGGATTTGGAGGAACATGTGATTCTGTGAACATGTGAGAGGTAGAGATAAAAAAGCAAACTAGAATAAGTTGTTTAACAAAAAAAAGTAGTACAAATACAAGTAAGAAGGGCAAGGTAATGCTCAGGTAACTTGGGGAGGGAGATTTGGAGGAACTATCATTACCTTAAAGGGCAAAGTACGACATTAATGCTCATGTTACTTGAGGAGGAGGATTTGGAGGAACTATCATTACCTTAAAGGTAAAAGTACGACATTAATGCTCATGTTACTTGGGGAGGGGGATTTGGAGGAACTATCATTGTTATATACCTTTAAGGGCAAGGTACAACATTAATGCTCATGTTACTTGGGGAGGGGGATTTGGAGGAACTATCATTGTTACCTTTAAGGGCAAGTTACAACATTAATGCTCATGTTACTTGGGGAGGAGGATTTGGAGGAATTATCATTGTTGTATACCTTTCAAGGCAAGGTACAAAATTAATGCTCATGTTACTCGGGGAGGGGGATTTGGAGGAACTATCATTGTTACCTTTAAGGGCAAAGTATGACATTAATGCTCAGGTTACTCGGGGAGCGGATTTGGAGGAACTATCATTGTTATCTTTAAGGGCAAGGTACAAAATTAATGCTCATGTTACTCGGGGAGGGGGATTTGGAGGAACTATCATTGTTACCTTTAAGGGCAAGGTACAAAACTAATGCTCATGTAACTTGGGGAGGGGGATTTGGAGGAACTATAATTTTTACCTTTAAGGGCAAGGTACAACATTAATGCTCATGTTACTCGGGCAGGGAGATTTGGAGGAACTCTCATTGTTACCTTTAACGGCAAGGTAAGACCATAATGCTTAAGTTACTCGGGGAGGGGGATTTGGAGGAACTATCATTGTTACCTTTAAGGGGAAAGTACAACATTAATGCTCCTGTTACTTGGGGAGGGGGATTTGGAGGAACTATCATTGTTACCTTTAAGGGCAAAGTATGACATTAATGCTCATGTTACTTGGAGAGGGGGATTTGGAGGAACTATCATTGTTACCTTTAAGGGCAAAGTATGACATTAATGCTCATGTTACTTGGAGAGGGGGATTTGGAGGAACTATCATTGTTACCTTTAAGGGCAAGGTAAGACATTAATGCTCATGTTACTTGGAGAGGAGGATTTGGAGGAACTTTCATTGTTACCTTTAAATTAAGGGCAAGGTACAACATTAATGCTCATGTTACTTGGGGAGGAGGATTTGGAGGAACTATCATTGTTACCTTTAAGGGCGAAGTAAGACATTAATGCTCAGGTTACTCGGGGAGGGGGATTTGGAGGAACTATCATTGTTACCTTTAAGGGCGAAGTAAGACATTAATGCTCATGTTACTTTGGGAGGGGATTTGGAGGAATTATCATTGTTGCTCATGTTTCTTGGGGAGGGGGATTTGGAGGAACTATCATTGAACTATAGCTAGAGAGAGCAAGATAGACAGATAGATAGGGAAAGAGAGAGATCAAAAAGCAAAATGGAAAAATTTCATGAAAAAAACAAAACAATATAAGAAAGTAAAAAGAGGAAGCGGATTACCCCTCACTCTTATAGTCCAACCTCCTCTGTGAATGAATTAGATTGAAGAGCTACTTTATATATTATTTTCACAATCCTGTTTGTTCAAATAAAGAACAAATCATTAAAAGAAGAAAACCTGAAACAATGTTTACTGGGGGGAATTGACCCTCCTAGCTTCTCCAGTGCAAGTCAGCTAGATCTCGTCCATCCCTTACAATACATTGAATGGCTGCTACACATTGCTTTACAAAACCCATATTGTACAAAATAATAAGGAATACATAGATAACCCCCTAGTACTGCGGGTGATGGTGGCAAGATTTGATCCCCTTAAGCCACGCCTCTGCATATATACATTAAAGGGATCTAGTAACTTTGTTGACATGTGTAAAAAGTGATAAAATTTGTTTATACATGTTTGCATTCACTCCGTAAAACTTGTACAGCCCATAATATATATGGATGATTTGCGCCAAAAAAAAAAATATTAAAACCCTTCTATTGCTAGACATACCTGGCAAGTATACACAGTCCAAGTAAGAATTATTATTCATCGATTTCTTCTCAATTCAAAAGTTTCTTCTACATTTCACATCATGTTTGTTCCTTTTTGTTCCCACTATTTCCATCCTACATACAAAAATAATAGTGTTATCACTTTCGTCCCCTGGGGCTGACTTCATTTCGTTGCGATCGCATTCAGTATCATGATACGTCTGGCCGCTACGTACCATGATATTCTATTCGACGCTCCCTCGGGATAAATAATATATCGACTCCTAATGTCTGCTAATGTGTCATTCCTTACATCATACGCCGGGTATAAGGTCACATAAATCATTGTTTATGGTATTTGAAGCGCTCTTTGGTTACGATCCTTCAAAGACAAAGCTCCTGGCAGAAAAAGAAATCCAAATGTTGCAGGTGATGATGATGAAGTAGAGGAGGATGAGGAATACAAACAAAGAGAAATGATACAAAATATGATGTTTGTTTGCTATAGACCTACAACAGCGGGATAGCATGACTGCACCGATTAGGGGGCATGAGATTTACTTTTAGGGGGGGCACTAACTATTCATGTATTTCTTTTTTCTTTTTACCCTTATGATTGAATTGTTTGTGTCAAATGATTGTTTGTTTGTTTTTTCGTTAAAATATGTGTGCCCTCATTGCTAATCTGTGCGATCAAATGTGATTTATTTGAGGGGGCACTCGCTATATATTTCTTCTGTTTTTAATTTGTATCCTGATGTTTGTATTGTTTGCATTAAATCATTGCTTTTTTGGGGGTATTTTTAACAAAATATATATGTCCCTTCACAACCCACCCACCACCCCTCGTTGCTGTACCATCGCTTCTGGCAGAAGTAATAAATCCATGTTAGGCATAGACAGTAAACAACATGATTAACAAACAGGGGGAAAAAAACAGTAAACTGTAAAAGTAAACTGTAAACACGATTATGAAAAATCAAGGGCATTATATTTGTTTTGTCTGGTAAATCACAAGAAAATAACAGAAATTTAAGACAATTATTTTAGAAGAATGGGGAGGAAGAGGAGGAGAAAAAAGAATGAGAAAGAGAAAAGGACATTTACTTTGTACAATTTCAACCAAAATCACTTGAAGATTTCTCAGTTTTCTTGTACCCTGCAGTTTGGCTTATGGTAACGAAAGAATGAAATGGGTTTTGATTTTTCAAATGTCTCCACAATCATGGATATTATTTAAGATGAATTTGAGAGCGTCTACAGACAGTTTCCGACCGTAGTCAAGAGTATCTGAATTTGGATACTCAATCGTCCAAAGTATCCAAATTTGGATACTTCACGCGAATGATTGGGATACAATAAGACATTCATTTTCTCTGTTTCCACTTTGTAAATTTCATTTGTTTTCTATGAAATACTAACATTTTATTCTCAAGAATCTCACAATGAAATTGGTATATGATTAAAGTCTCAAACATTACGTTTGGAGAAATATATAAAGTTCATGGATCACTTTAAGAAACACAACCGGATAACTTACACATTCACTACGAGAACCTAGAAAAACAGGTTCCCCGAGAGGCCTACATGCTCACAGACGGGAACCTGGGGTTATATTCTGAAAACGATTTTAAGTTTAAATTTATTTTATCTACGTCACTAAAATATATTTTAGCAAATCGCTATTCCTTAAGTACAGGTTCAGAATACCGATTTGGCACAAAATATTTTAGTGACGTAGATAAAATAAATTTTAGCTCAAATTCGTTTTCAGAATACACCCCTGCTTTCTCAGTTCTCCAGTGAAGGCCAGGGGGGTGTTTCACAAAGATTTTAAGTTGAACTTGACTCTAAGTTGGACCTAACTATTATGGAACGCCATTTGTAGCCTTTCGATGAAATATATTCAAAAGCAAAAATATTTGACATCAAGAACATGAAATATCCTTGATAATAGAAAATATTAATGATTTGAATCAACAATTTATGGCTTTTAAAAAAACTTTTTTTTACAATTTTACAAAGGAACTAATGGCTTTCCATAATTTTTAAATTCAACTTTTTGTCTTTGTGAGACACCCCCCAGTTCATGTCCTTAACCCAATCAAGACCATCTGATTATGGTATAACATTCATTCTCCATAGCCCATAGCCAAAATATGTTTGGGACCAGTCCTGAACGGGTTAAAGGACAATGAAATCTAAGCAAACTAAACTTGTTTTCACTATTGGAGACCGATTAGGAGGCATAATCTCTGAAAGTGAGAGCATCATTGGACCAGAATTTGTCATTTGTTTTCATAGTAACACCCTTCCCTAAACTCACGATACTGGCCGGTAGCCGGGTGGGTGGGTGGGTGGGGGGGAGGGAAGCGGGGGGATGCATTGGATGTGTCCAGATATCCCCCCCAAAAAAAAACAACAACAACAACAACAATCAGAAAGGGTCACTTTTTATTGGTCTCGGCCATCTAAACCAGTGGTCTCAAGCAACGATCGCTCTTGTTGATGACACTCCCCCCCCCCCCTTACACAACTAGACCAGTGGTCTCTGTCTCGAAAAATGTTTGGCAACGGACATCGTGAAATGGCAACGGATGATGTTGATGATGATATTAATGATGATGATGATATTGATGATGATGATGATGATGATGATGATGATGATGATGATGATGATGATGATGATGATGATGATGATGATGATGATGATGATGATGATGATGATGATGATGATGATGATGATAATTATGATAATAATAATGATAATGATAATGATAATGATGATGATAATGATAATGATGACGATGACACTGACAATGATGATTAAATAAATTGGTTCAAAATAATTGTTGCCAAGTTGTTGGGATCACATACATGTACATGTCATGCAGCTCCTGCCATCACTCACCTCTGCAATGTGAAGCGCTAACTTCAATCCGCAGCCCTGTGCCTTTCGCAGAATTGGTACTAGAGACTCCAAATCTCCTTTCTGATTGAAAAAATTAATAATAAAATACATAAAAATAAGTTATATTTAAATAGTTGTCTTAAAGGAGACCAACAGGCATAAAACACATACTGATATGTTTTGGTACCTTTGTGTGATATTAAATAGATGCCAAACACTTTGCAAAGGGTTGTGCAATTAATAATTGATACAATTAATTACCACCACTTACGGAACCAACATAGCCAAATGGTTCCGTATGCGCCAAACATCTGCAAGTATGCCAAATCTGTTCACGCGTACTTTAGAACATGGGATTTACCAAGAAAAAAAAGGAATTTCAATGGGTTGATAGTTCAGGACTGGTCCCGAAAATATTTGAGCTGATGTGGTTTATGGAGAATGCATGTTTTTACTAAAATCAAATCGTCTTCAATTTGTTAAAAGGGTTATTGTAAAGTTCCATTGAGGAATAAAATGGTCTGGGTGACTCAAGTGGTTAGAGTATCAGTCTAGAGATCTCTGGTTCAATTCCCAGCCAAGCCCAATTTCCTTTGACCAGCAATATAATGCTAGTTTGAATAGAAGCAAATACACTACCACATAGTCAGTCAGATATCATAAGGTTCGTTTGTGCATGCTCCATTATGCTAGATCAGGTCCTGACCGTAAAATTATCTTATGGCTTCCCAAGGAAGCCCCCCTCACCCCCCCCCCCCCCCCCCCCCCCCCTTTTCCTCACTCTTTATATGATTAATTACAACCTTGGACAGTTGAAGGTATTCAAATACAATGTTAAACATGTCCAAAAGTGCTATATCAATGTCTTACAGTTGGGTCTCCGCTCAGGTCAACACCGATGACCTTGCTGTCTGCACCGACATGGTAGTCTATGGCAAGATTGACAACCTCTGTTGCTCCCTCTACGGTCATTCTTCTGTCTATGGACGGCAGGTATCTGCACCAAACAACAAGGAGGAAAATGGTAATAATAAGTCTGATGTAAAAACACAAGTATCTAAAAAGAAAATGTTTTAGAACTATACAATCTCAAAAATTGCTTTGAATGTTAGGGACATAATTGAGCTTTACATCTTGCACTCATCTGAGCACTGCCATAGCATGATCAGAATCGGGGAGGCACGCTAATTGTTGGGGGCACACCTTATGTTTGTTTTTGTTTGTTTTATTCAAAATATGTCCTCCTATGTTTTGTACATTTTTGCCAAATTATTTGGGGGGGGGGGGGGGGGGGGGTGGGGGTACGTTTGTGCCTTTGGACTTTTTCAAATTCAACTAAAACTAATTTTGAGCTTCCACCTTTTGCTTGTACCATGTTGTTTGGCTTATGGTAACAGAAAGAATGAAATGTGTTTTGATTTTGTCAAATGTCTCCCTAATTATGGAGATATTTATACTCAAATTGAAGAGTGCTCTGGAAACCTCTTCACTTGCAGTAGAAAATCAATGGACAGTTATGGTGTAGGTGATACAATCTGGCATCAATTTTTACCCTTTTTCACCTTTTCTATGAAATGTTCATACTTTATTATTAAGCAGGATCTTATGATATTGGTAAATGATTAAAGTCTCAAATATTTCTTTTTAACATTTTTGTAAATATCACTTTTGATGAAAGTAAAACTCACTTGACAATTATGTTAACACCTTCCTGTTCACACTGCTCAATTCCATTCAGTACAGCTTCAATATATAGCTTCTTAGTGAGCCCTGATAAAGATGAGAAAAAATTGATATATATTGGTTAAATCGTTGCAATGAATAGGGGACAACAAACACAAATACAGGTAGCCTAGACTTCAATATTCCACTCACTCTACCGGTAACTAATTTTCTATTATTTTTAACAAGTGTGAGAACTTTAAAAAGGTTTTGTTGGATACCTGTTTAAAATAATGAAAATAATAATGTGGATACTTATATAGTACTACAGCTTTCGCCTTTTGAGGTTCACTGGACATATAATCATTGCCCCATTCCAGAAGGAGTTGCAATCGATTGTTAAGTTGCAATTCATTTCCAAGTCAGAACATGTGGCTAAATGTACACTTCTGATTGGTTCAAACTTGCATATTTTCTGACTTACAATCAATAGCATCTCTTGCTGTAATAGGGCCTATGATAGATAGGTGTTGAATAAGTTGGATGGACAATCATACGTTTTACCAAGCAGAAATTTCTTTCTCTTTATAGTAGATGAAAAGGATAATTAAATTAATATTTCTCTAGAACTGGGTCAAGTTGATTCTTACAATTTAACTTGGCACTCAGCGAATCGGCAACACTTACCAAAGCTCGCCCTCCACACTAACTTTTTTCTGTACCTCTCTGTAAATGCACTTACCTGCTTGCTTCTAAATGAGACGTTTATGCAAGAAATAACATTGTATCTCCTATTTTAACAATCATTTAGTTGCCCAATCTGGCAAGCAAACTAGAACATTCATGAAAATTTACTTGCCTGATGTAGATTTTTACCTGCCCCAAGCAATCGGGAAAGTGCTAGTGTCGAGCCCTGACTTACCGGTCTGCGGGTTGTCTCTCAGTGTGCTCCTCAGCTCAAGGTACCTCACTCCGTCATCTGCAAACTCCCGGATGACATCACTCGTCACCATAGTAACCGACTCTGCATCCGTCACCACTTTATGGATGAGATGGAATGTCTCGAAACAACTGCAAAGAAATGGGGAAAGACAAACAACAGTGAAATAAGACAAAGAAAAACTGCTTGAAAAATGATCATGATACCTTTGGCTTTAGTGCTTCGAGCAACAAGAAAGCTAGCAAGTAAAGCTTTTTAACTCATGACGTTTGATCCCTTGTTATCTCAATGCCTAGAAGACATGCAATGTCTTAGCTAGGTCTTGTGTAACCTAACCAGGCGCCGTGCGAAGTACGGCGCCTGGCATACTGAAGTGTGTATACCGTGAGGATAACGGCAAACACACTAATAAAAACAAACATTACCTTAGAAAAAGTTAGTTAAAATTATATATCTGGGTTCATAGTATTCATACTTACAAATTATGTTATGCATGGACTTCAATGTTCCAAATGGTGAAATGACTGAGGCTAAAAAGAAGGATAACTTACTTCAAATTGATGATTTTTGACGGTAGTCCATGTCATATTCCATTTGATCGCTGCAATGATGACCCCGGCCGAAAGCTCGTCGGCTATGCATGCTGGGATAGCATGCATGCATGCAGCATGCATAGCCGACTAGTTTCCGGGGTCATCATTGCAGCGCGATCAGTTGGAATATCAGCACGGACTACCGTAAAAATCATAAATTTTGGGTAAGTTATCATTCTTTTTCAACAAATTAAATTTCATGCTAGGTAGGTTGAAGGTTTAATTAATTTCTAGAACTGAAACAAATTAATAAATAATGAAAGGAAAGTTGATAAATCACCCCGTCGCAAAATCACCCAAACATTTCGAGCGACGTCGCGTCACAGCGCTGTACTACGTACAGCGCTGAGCACAGTTAGGTCTTGTGATGCTACAGTACACCCTTTCTTCTGAAAAGTCTCTCCAGGTAGACACTAGACACTTTAATAAAGGTCCAAGTAAAAAGAAGGTCATTTTTGTTACTCTCCCAGCTTGATTTCTCCTATCCTTCCTCTCCACATTGTCTAGCTATACCTCAGGGATAGCATCCGATGTCTCTGTTATGTTGGGTCCTATTTCTTCTAACACGCCTTTTAGGGAGACGTGTAGACAGGCTAAAATAGGTAACTTTAATAAACCTTTAATAAAGCAAGAATAGGATCAATGTTTTACATTGACCCAGCTAGAATTCGTCCTATTGTCTAATTTATATGGATAGCATCCGATGTCTGTGCTATGTCGGATGATGCCTCCCCCATTTCTTCTAACAAGCTTCTCATCATTGAAGGTTTAAAAAAAAGAACATTTATGTAAGCATAATGCAGGTGTCATTTGTATGACGCACCTCTTGACCCCCGGGAGGGTGCGTCATTGTACCGATGTGCGTCACCCTTTCATGAACCATGACACACCCTACGTCAGAAAAAGTGACTCACCATTAGGAAACATTGACGCATATTTGAGTCAAAATTGTGACGCACCATTTCATGAAAATGACGGTCCTATTGGTCCTATTGACCCATGGTAAAGTGACTGACTATGATGCACACAGGGGTCAGTGTTGTGACTGAACTTTTGCTTCTATTGTTTGACACGCAAGAAAAAACTCAAGAAAAAACTCAAATTGATTAACTCATGACCCAGGACCAGCCCTACATGTAGTTCCAATGATCTCTAGATATGCTTGGTAATCCTTTATGGTTTAATGAGTTAAGGAAGGTATGAGTGCTCTGCTACATTCTTATGAGTTTTTAGGTCATTCTAGCATATTGACATCGATGAGTTGGAGCCAATGATGCTACTTACCATGGTAAATGCTGCTTGAGCATCAAACAAGAAGAAAGGCAATTCCATGATTAGAGGGACATGCAACCCAATTTTCTATTACATTTTTCTCAAATCCTGGTTCTTTTTCAAGTTTCATTATCTCAGGAATCACAATATAACAGAGAGAGCTTTAATTTCCCACCTTTAAATCACACTGTCGGGTCCTCGTTACGGAGAAACAGAACTATACATGAAATGGCACATGTGGGACTTCACATGTTTGAAGTGCAGTTTTATGGGATTTTAAAGAAATGTATAATTTCTTTTTCATTTTTTTCTATTGGATACTGTAAAACACTTCATATTACACCAACCAGTGTCTCCTCTATGAATTTGAAATATATATATATTTATGCTAAAAACATCATTTTAATTTGGATGGACAAACTGTAACGTTACTAACCAGTTTTTTTTTGTTTCTACTAAAACCAAAATGACATATTTCAATATTTGATACATCACACCACTTGCCAAGTCACCGTCAATAGTGTAATAATAAACATTTATTTCAGATGACTCCTGTTTACGAGAAATATTTTTCACAAGGACTCGTGTTTTTTTCCATGTCCTTTTTTGGTAACATTTACTAACCAAAGTTTAAGTTTGTGATGTCACTCACTGAAATGTGTGGAAATGTTTTGAATTACTGTGTGAAGAAGGTTTTGTCAGAAGGTATTGAATGTAGCAAAAAAATTAAGAAAATATTCAGGCATCTTTATATAGCATTCTATTATATTGTACAAGATGCCTTTAAATGTAACGTTACTAACCGTGGAATTGCCCAGAAGGTAAACTTTACATAACTCACCCAGCTAAATTTCTTTTTTCCCGCTTTTCCACAGACTCTCTCCATGCCTGGATGGCGTCCAACGTATCTGCTAGGTCAGGTGATGAGGCGCCCTTCCTCCTGGCAAGCTTCTCCATAGTGGAAGGGCTAATCGATCCATTGATGTGTGCATGAAGTTCCTAAAATTTACATGTTGGATATAATTAAACATTGTCAAAAAAAATTAATGAAAAAAATGGGCACCATGACTTGTAATCTGTATTTAGGAGAGAACAGGTACTTTACAAAACCTTTAATTATTTGTATTTGAATTGAGAGATCCAACCATCCAAATAATAGTTTTTTAACAAATGTTGCTGGCTCGACACAAATCTATCTACATCTACAGGCCATAGTCATAGATGTTGATAACGGTTTGAGTGATTGGCTAGCAAAGATGCATTACCATGCATGGGATGATGGGCATGACTAATATAGTTCAAGAAAATGCTAGCTAGTGCTAGAAAGACACATATTAATTAAATTTTGGGACGTTATCATCGAAAATGTCAGCCAGAAATTACATGTTCAATGATAACGTGCCAATGTACACTGTATATTACCAGTGCAAGTGCGCTACTGCA
>JBAMJV010000061.1:0-183347 GCA_037951105.1 Echinarachnius parma
GGTAACGTATCTAATAAACAAGAGCTCTGTGCATCATCTGAATCTCTAAATGTCATATGCATAAATAATGTATAATTGTATGTGTTAAAATAATGTTTTTGTTTCTACAATGTATATAATGTAGATACTGTACATTATGTATACTAAACAAGTTCGTTAGAAAAGGCATCCATATTATAATGACGCATACAACTATTTACACTTTATAGTATATCGTTTATTTACAAACTATATTATGATTTTGTACGCTTCGTATGCAATACAGTTCTGTGTATTATATTTTATTTACCAAATGACGTGCAATATATTGATAAAAAGTTGCATACTTTAAACCTCTTGTATATGCTATACCAAAATATAATTTGAAACAAACGTTCGTTATATACAAGTACTCTAAAAAGTGGGAACAATGCATTATTATGCATACAAATATATTTACGCCTGCGTCCACATAATTATTTACAGGGCTGGAATATCACACTGACATTATTGTGCCAGTGCAGTTATGCGTAATGCGTTGCAGATTTGCAGGTTTTATTTACCGGAGGCTCGCATATTGAGCCAACAAAAGATGCATAATTTATGCCTATTTTATGCTACAAAAAAAAAGTTTGTTTATTCAGCTGGGCATTATTCATATTTCACAAAACGCTGCCTGCGAGGGAACCGGTGCTACATGTACGTGAAAAATGTACGTAAAATAAAGAATTACTAATAGCTGATAGGTTTCTTTTGTGTGTATCACTAGAATCAGAAGCTTGTATAATGTGCGCTTACTCATTCAGATAAGGGGGAGCTAGGGGGCACTTTATGTATTTCTGCATTTTCTCTCAATATTTTGAACTATTTAAATTTATTGGGTGCCCGCTTACATATCCTGGCCCGTAGCCACGCCACTGGTGTGTACTCTCATGTAGTGCATGCAGTTCTCCAGTTCGTCAACGGTTTTGGATATTCAAAATATTGAATAAGTTTAATTACTTATAAAAATAAGAATGACCATCACCATCATTGAATTCTATCAAATTAAAGTTTATATGTTAAATTTCGAGTTGCTTGATGAAAACATAGTCGAGGCGTACTCTTGTGGTGGTGACACGCGCAAATACTTTTACACTCATAATTCCTATTTACCCCAGTATCACCCATCCAAACAAAATATAAATATACGGATCCATAACTATTACAAATAAAAGGCAAAGAGACTTCCATTGAGACAAGTCCTTGCCTATATACCGCATACCAAACAACATCACAATATGAAATGCAAATACGTTTGCTAAATAAATAAACAACTCGGTTAAATATCTATTCACTGCTTTATCATCGTACACACGTTTGTAATTTCCAACAGAGCAGAATGACAGAATGAAACTAACGGAATGAGAAGCCAAGGAAGGGGAAAACCTACTACAAAAGGAAAAAAGAACATGACATGTTTTCATAGATTTATTTTCTCAAGATGAGGGAAAGGGGAGGGAGCTAGGGGTGGTGGGGGGGGGGGGGGGGGGGGGGGTGCAATGATAACACAATATGCAGTGGCGTAGTGTGGTCGGATTGGTATGGGGCATCTGAGTACACTCTTATTCATTATTATAGGGGTTTTTTAAAAATTCTAAATAAGGATTTTCAATTTTGAGGTCAATTCGTGACCCATAGATCTTCAGAACAGCCCCATTCCCATGATAATTACAAAATGTCGTGTACATAATTATAGTGCTAACTAAATTTGCACAGCATGAAAACTAAATCGCCTTTGCCACTTTATGCGCTATATAAATGGAACAGGATTACGGCTTAAAAAACCCCACACAGTTCTAGCTTTTTATCGCTTTTCTTGTGTTCGGGTCTTCCGCATTCCTGTAGGCTAAGAAACTGTCTTCTGCAAATATCGTACATCAAGATTTATTCTTGTTTACTGTTGTATAAAACACTAGGGAATTTAGAATAACGCCCACTGAGTTGAAATGACAGAGGCGTAGTCAGTGCCAACCCATGCAGACCAGTGGGGTGGGTTGGGGGGGGGGGGGGGGGGGGGGGGGGGGGGGGGGGGGGGGGGGGGAATAACTCAAATGGTTTTATATTCATACTCATTTTCTTTTTAAACATTTTTTATTGGGGTTTGCTTTTTCAGTGGTGGAAAACTGTTTTCCGCATAAATGATGGGTGTATCCTTATTTGCAAAAAAAAGTATGATATTCAGTTCGATACATACAAATACGACGAGGCAGGGCAGCTACGTTACTTAGGTGACGGTTAGTCAATTGCATGTACAGTAATGTATATAACTTCTTCATTGCCTAGAGTACCTATAGAGTATAATATGAGTGTTTGCATTTATTTTTGTTTGTGTGTTTTTACTAGGAATATGTCAACAAATACATCGATAAACGTAAATATATTTGTCGTTCCTCAACTGCATTTGATTCCCCATAACTCTTTATAAGTTTTTATAATTATCAGTTTGGATCTGTTTGTTTTCATATCCCGATAATTAGTTACACAATACTCATTATTGTCGTGATGCAAATCAAAGAGCAATAGTCTTCGAACCATCTATTTTATAAAAGATTATTAAATGACCAATATTAGAGGAATTTACAGGTCATTACAAGCGATATATAGATAACCTGTAAATGCCTGTCGGTAATCAAATTCGCTCTGTTCGAATTTAATGGTCAATATTGGTTTTGTCGAGCGGACAGGGTTATTCAAATTTGCACTTATTCTTATTCTCGCCGCACACTGGATGGTACATTAAAGGGATCTAGTAACTTCGTTGGCAAGTGCAAAAAGTGATGAGTTCCAAGTAAGTTTTGAGGATTTGGACAATGTTACTAAGTCCCTTTAATTTGATTGATGCAAATTAGAAATGTCATCAACACTTGAGATAGATGCTCAAATAAGTAACCGACGAAATCACTCTGCACTTTGTGAACGCACTATTTGAAAGAAAATTAATATTTAATACAAATACATGTGAAAGCACATGAATACATGTGAGAGTCAACTTTATATTTTGTAGACATTTCCTTAAAAAAAACACAAGATATTAGAGATGAACTGGTTTCTTCATGAATTAATGCTGTTTTATGTTGCATCTCGATATGGCTGGGGCGTTTTTACTTTTTAATGGGTTGTTTGATTTATATGACTACATTTACGGAGCTCTTTCATGAAAAGTAAGCCACCATATTTGTATGTACAAGAAACAATACATGGAACATTTTAGAGAAGGTTCGATGAAGTGTGATGTTTGATAGTCGTATTTTGTATAGAATCATACAAAATATAATGCAGTATAACAACACTAAAGGGTAGAAATGGAGTACAAGCACTTTTCCATAGATGCTGCATGCTGCTTCCAATAAATATACTACATTGCAGTGGCGTAGCTATAGCTAGGGGAAGGGAACACGGGGGCACGTGCCACTACCCCCCCCCCCCCCCCAACAAATAATTTGACAAAACAATTAAAAACATAAGTGGACATTTGTGAAAATATAAAGAAATACATAAGGTGTCCCCTAAATAATTTGCATGACTCCCCTCCAATCAGTCCTACCATGGACCCTACTACCAGGGAAATGGGACTTCAAATTCCCTGCTCCTACGCTACGCCACTGCTATACACTGAACCAAACAAAAATAAAATCCAATAACAATATTATGTGCATATAAATAGAGCGTTGGGACTTGCCCGGTTTTCGGCCACGCGGATCCCCGCCGTGACGGATCGGATTTAGGTTATCCGAGAATCTGCCTAATGTACCCCCGCTGATATGTGACATGAGTTACAGGTCGTGTGATCCGCCCATAGCTTGTTTTAATTTGGTGTAAGCTATGGGGGTTATGGGGACACAACTCCCTCATACCCCCCCCCCCCCCCCCCCCCCCCCTCATCTAGGGTGACTCTGTTACGTGCGTTTTCTATCGTGCATTGTTTTGTTTAGGCCTATCTAGTAGTTGATGTTTAAAATTGGAGAGTATCAAAATGTGTTACCTTGTTCCACATCACCAGTATTATTTTTTTTGTGTTGTTTATATAGCACATAACTTCAAAGTTCTTCTGTCATCTGCGTCATATTTCCCTTTTCGATTTAGCACATTCGTGTTGCTTTCTTTTCTTTTCATTTCCTCATTTGTTTTTGTTAACATTTGAAATAACATTTTGCTTTATTTGATTACTGTATTACTGTATTACTGTATATTTTACCAGTGGTTCAATTAAATTTATATACTTCGATATACATTCAATTATTGGATTCAATTTTTAATAAACAAATTTTAATAACCTAATTATATTTCAATATGTTGTAACATTATATAAATGATATTGACTAATGATTAAACAGGAAGTAACCTTTCGATAATTTCTTATTTTTACTCTGAAACTATATTTCTTTTTACCAATTTTTTTATTTGATCAATTATTCTAATTGCGTCTCTCCTCTTGTTCTTTCCGTTCTCACAATTATTTCACAGGTACAACAGATGCCGTCCTCATGACTTCATAAGCACCACCAACCCCCACCAACAGTGTACTACTTTGGTGGTACTACCCTACTACCTACGTTACGCGTCAGAAGATCTCGTGATGTGATGCAACCCCCGCCCTTACACGATCACCCAACATTGTCTCCATGGATACCATAGCCGCAGATAATAGTCATCTCACCACCTTTGGCACAACATCTTATTAATCAAAGCCTTTTCATTACTTGTTTTCGGGAAGGTTGCTATATATCCTATAGTCTAACGGGGATGAACCACTGATCTAGATTATGGTTATAATAGATAGTATTATTAGTATAGACTAATAGAAATTAAACCGTGGATCCACCACGCTACCACACCCAAACAAATGATGTATACAGTAAGTAAACAAGATTTTTGCCCTACTGAAAAGAAAAAAAATAGTAAGCTATAATCGACAATGACAACAAAAAAACCTAGATGGGCGCCGGTTGTATAAGCTCATCGCAATGATCTATCCTATACCTGTTTACGATTCTGCCTCTACCTACAATCCGGATCTCTTCCCGTTGCCATAGTAACCCCTCTCCATTAGAATAATTACCCACGCTTCGTCTGCTTCGAACGACCGAACGACAATCAAATTATATCAAAATTCTCCAGATAATAACTGTGGCAGGGTGGCTGAGGAGTTTTATAATTTCTCCTCTCGCGATAGAGCGCGCAAATAAAATGTTCTTCACTGTTTTTTTTTGGTCTGTAGGGAAAATTCAGAAAATGAAATGTTCTTCATATTTTGTGCAGAATCTGTGCAAATTAAATATAATATTTTGTCAAGATCATTATACTTAATGACGAACAATAATGTTTTTCAAATGTGTTGACGAGAGACTGCACAAATGGCGTCTTTGAATGTTTGAAACTGATAAATGGCGCCATACAAGTGATGTGGATCTTCATCATCAAATTAAATTTTCAGTTTCTCTCTTTAGTCAGAATGTGCCTGAGGCTGTAGTTAGGATTTGCAAATGTTGGAATCTATATTTAATCGTCCTTAATTTTGAAAAGTGTTCCTTCACTTTGTTGTTATAATGCATAAATGAAAATACATGTTCTCATAATTTTATGGAGACTGTTCTGTCGATAAATGTTGATTTTTACCAATTTTAGCAAGAATTTGCAAATTGATTGTCACTCTATGTCCTTTTGTCAATAGAAAGTGAATAACATGTAGAAAATAAATATATTCATGAGTTTATTGAAGCTATCACAGTTCAAATTATTAAATGCAGTCATGGATGTGAAGAACTAAGATGGTGTAACGTAGTCGTAAAACTACAATATGGAAACTTTGTAAATTAATGTGATGTTGTGCAGACAAAAACGGTGCTCCCAACAGAATTTATGTATTTCTCAGTGGCTCAAAGTAAACTATCGGGAACAGTATTGTTTACAAGATAATACACGAGGTTTCGATGTTTTAATGTCCCATTCTGAATATATTATGTTTATAAATAAAAGCATCTTTAATTAATTAATCAAAGTACATGTAATTCCACTTAGCTCGTGAACATTGCCATAGCAAAGGTTTAATTATGTTTTAGCTGAAGGTAAACATTTATGTTTTATCTCCTTCATAGTGAATACAAAGATGTACAGTATATGTAAGCACTGAACTTTAAATTATTCTTGTATTTATCAATTAATTTAGTAATTCTAGTTGCCTCGTGGACATTGCATAACGAAGATTATATGTTTTGCTCAAATTTCACTTTCTATGCCATTATATGATATTGCGATCTTCAGATTCAGTAATTTCAGTTGCCATAGCAAAGGTTTAATCATATTTCACTGAAGATGAAATGCTCGCTATTACATTTGTATTCCATTCTGTGCAAACATGCATTAGTAACGCTCCCATTACCACTCTTCTATCAACATCAATTTACATATTTTGCGTTTCCATTCAAATCGGTTTTTGTTACCATAGCATTGGCAGACCACATTTATAGTTGACATTCTAATAAATACCCATTTTTGTGTGTATATGCCAGCCATAATTAGATATGTCCTTTTCATACTCAATAGTTCAACCAATTTACAGGATTTATTGTTAAAGAAATAAAAAAACAAAGACAATATTTGTTGCATCAGCAATCATAATAGGTTTTTATTATTTTCAAAAAAGAATCTGTACAATATATAAGTATGTTACACTATTATTTGTTGACGTTTTAGATGAGTTTATGTATCATAATACACTGCTTACTAGTAATTTTGTTTAATAATGTCACTTATCCAGTTCCACACAGAATGTATATACTTCTTTTTTTGTACAATAAATGGATAATATACAACATTATACACGCTATGTAATTATTTAGACATTTTAAAGTTTGCTGTTCATATTGTACATAAATCTACTGTAGGATACAATCCTAGATCACATTGTGTATTTTCACGTGCTTTCGCTCTTTCTTTTGATGATCATTATGTATATTTTGTATCTATTTTTGTACCATATTATGATGATTATACTGATAAGAAGTATTTGGTAGTTTTCAGTACGTGTGATGACGTTCTGCATTCATTATTATAGTACAGTACTTCAAAATCATGTAATTAATTTTCACCAAATTGATTTTTAAACAAAATTATTATTATTCACTTGCCTGTAACATAGCAAAATTTGTTGTATTCTATTAAAATTATTAAAAGACTTTCCTCCTAATAAAAGATGTGTTTATAACTGCCTTCTTCCTTAATTGGTGTTGCACTTAGTAACTGTAAATTAAAAAGGCAAGTTGAGACATTAAAAAAGATGTGTTAACATATGTGACCGGCTCTGGCAAAACCAGGCACTTGTCGGTAAAAATAAAAATGTAGATTTTCACACCATTAAAAAGGCCTCATCACCAGCTTTCAATTGATGCTTTGTTCTAACTAATTGGTCAATAATTGTCGAAGATATGATTGTTTCAATTTTTACAGTCATAGGTCTTTTAAACACATTGTGTTTACTTAAAATTCCAATTTCTTCAAAACATGAATTACAAGTGCGGGGTTTTGCTATAGCGGTCACATATAACAAGGATAAACACTAATGTTTTTTATTTTGTTAGGTACTCTATAACAACAGGTTTGAATCTATCGTCTGTTGAATATGTTTAAAGATTGTACACTTTATCCAAACACAAGTACAAAATAATATATGTAAACAACAATTGTGGCCAAAGAGATTACTGGAAAGGCATAATTCTAGTTATATGCCAAATTTACATAAAGATACATTTGATAAATTTAAAGTCATTCATGACACGGACATTTAACCATTCTTACACACATTTTAAATAATATACTATTCCACACCTGTTTGATGGCTGAAGAATAATATTGTTGGTTAAATCATATATATAATTGGCAATTATATAACGAGTACATGAAACACATATCTGTCCAAGAAAATATGACAAATATGAAGACTGTTTAACTTTGGATGTGCAAACATCAGAAAATGTTCACCTGTTGCATTATGTGCATGCAACTTCTAGGAAAATGTAAACATATTTTCTAAAGCTGCATGCCAAAATAATTACTAGGTGTCACAATCCAAAAAGGCGATCATTCTCATCAAGCATATACAACTAAAAAGGATCACTGAACAAAATTGTAAAAATCCATAAATACTATGTATGGAAGATCAGGTCCCAAATACTTCAAATTAATTATTGTGTGAGAGTGATTACGTTGTGCGCTTGAATATACCAGAGAGTGGAAAAAACAGTGACATTTTGATGATCTTGCATGTGCAAAATATTTTCTCCTAGGATTTGCAAAGAATCCATCCTTGCATCCAATGTCGATAGTTGAGATCACATTTCTATTTCTATTATCAAGTATATTCTCTCATTATCAGATAAAAACATTCATTTCTGACAGTTTTTCAGTGTTTCTGAAAAAAATATCATCTGAAATTGACGCATATTCATGCTGAAAATGAATGAAATCAATTTCAGGAAAAAAGTCTTTCTTTTTCAATGTCTCTTGCAAACGATGATGGACAAGTGGCTCCTTAACAAATGATAGGGTTGTCGACTGTATCAAGGCAAGGAGGAAGATAATGATGACAAATATGATGTCGACGATGACGGGGGCTCATGTCGATGTCGATTACGGATGTGTCTGGTCATTTCCGTCCCCGGGCACCCGACCGTCCCGCTACATTGGCGCAGGACCGACAACATGTCTTCTTGTAGCGCGAGTAGCGACACAGACTTGCTTGCACGATGAGATTGCAGTCCGCCGTCGTACTGTCTTCGCATGCACCACTACTCACGGCTGATTGAAAAATTAGAAAAAGACAAAGAAAATTCATATTGATAACGAAAACTTTAAACTTGGAAACAAGATGATTCAATGCAATCAATTATTTGCAGTCCGCCGTCTTACTGTCTTGGCATGCTCAGGGCTGATTGAAAGTGAAACCAGAAAGTTCATACAAATTCAAAGGAGAACAAAAGCATTGAACTTGGAAATAAAATGATTCAACGCAATCAATTCATGAATTGATCAGCACAGATTTGATGATTAGATTCCCATAGATTGCGGTTGTACTGTGGCATGCACCACCGCTCATGGCTAATTCAAAGAGAGACAAAAAAATTAATTTCATGTAATGAAACGTAAGAACAAAAGCTTTATTTGATTTGGAATTAATTGCAGAAAATGGTAAAGATGGTGATAAAAAATCAAGGTATATATATCTCTGTTCGATAATTATGGTGATCATGATCATTATGAGGTTATAACCTCACCTATATTCCTTGGCACTTGCTCTTGTGTGCAGGGTGGCCTGGTGCATTGCCTGCGTGATTGCGGTCTTGATAGGGTGTCACATCTATTGCTGATTCGCCCGCCAATAAGACATCGGACTTCGCGTGTCTGCCAACCGCTCCCGCACGTGGCGGAACACTATAAAAATTGGAAACGGGAAACATGCTTGAGTTATATCGTTCTTTCGTCTGGTCTCCTTTAGATTTAAATAATGTCCCCTCATCGCTGCATTGTTGTGATGACCATCTTGTTCAGTGTCTTGGTCCATGCAGTTCAATTTGCTGCACTCCAAATTGAGCTACAGTGGAACCTCTTTATAAAGAGCTCTGTTAAAACGAGGTACCTGATATAGCGATCGAGGTTATTTCACAGGTCCATGTTCTATGTATTTTAAGCCCCAATACAACAATATATCTGATATATAAACAGGAAAATTCAATGAAACCAACATGCTTGTTATAACAAGGTACAACTGTATAGAGGAATGCTTCATTTGCGAATGATCAAAGAAAAATTTCAGGATCTCTACAAAAAGTTTGTTCAATCATATCTCTCTGATTCCTGAAAAATTGCAGATTCTCTCGCTGATAAAAATCAACTGGAATCCGAGAACAATATTCTTCCTAGTTTCCAAGTTTTTGTCATCCATTTTGATGAAGCAAATTGTTTGCACCCATGTTTTAAGATGAGGAGGCATTTCTATCTGCATTGCACATCATGCAACATCACGTCACATCCAAACAAATATCACCAAATAAGTTAGTTAGTTAAAAATATATTCCTTCCTGTGCCAATTTGCCATAATATTCTCTGATTCTGTAGTCCAAGACTCGACCTATATTTAGTCTAAGCAACAGAAGTTTGCTAGTCCTCTGGTAACTCTGTGTGTTTAACTTTCCCTTCTCCATTGTATAAATGCCGAGCACCAGACTAAAAAGCAGAAGGTACTATTTTATGACCATGGTATGACCCAGTCAGGTTTCGAACCCTACACCTCCAGTGCACGAGGCTGACACGCCGGACACTCTAACCGCTATAAAGCCACCTTGCCTGGTCATTACCAAATAAACAAACTGAATTGAAATAAAATCAAAGAGTATCAACTAGAATCCACAACAAACTTACCGGTTTCCATATGGATGTCATCCATTCTGGGGATGCTCGCTGCGGGCAGTCAGGTTTGACGCAACGCTGTTGGTTTACGGGTCGGTCCTGACCGCATCGCCCGTCCGGCAACATGACCGTACGACTGTCCCGAGTAATTGCGAGACAAACGATGCGTCTCCTTCGGTACGCACTACGGCAGTCGCCCTCACACTACAATGAATTAGAAAGTAAAAACAACAGTGAAATTAAAGGGACTTAGTAACATTGTCCAAATCCTCAAAATAAAATTTTAATTCTAGCGGTTCCCTCATACCTTGTTGTATTCGTATTAACAATAAAATCATGGGACCGGTTTCGGTTTTTCAAATTTCCCTTTCGTTCATGTACGATCAAAGTATTCAGATAAGAAAAACTCTCCCGGAGTTTTGAAACCGTGTACAAAGTGAGTGCAGTGAGTTAGTGAATATCATTTTGCATTTTCGCTCACTACTTGGCCATGCAATGTCCATTTGACTTTTCACACAATACCCTGTGGACATATGAGATAACAACAATATACATTGCATCAACCCTTCATCACTTTTTGCACATGTCAACAAAGTTACTAGATCCCTTTAAGCTTTGTGTATCATTTGTTTCCATTGAGCAAATGTGTAAAAGTAATAATCTGTATCAACGATGGTGGTGGGGGGAGCTAGGTGATGCATTAATTTGTGATCAACTTCCTGAATAAACACAACTTTGCAAATGCAACTATCCATTGCATAAAGAGAATGAATCTCATATATACAGGGAAACCCCGTTATAACCGGTATCTCGCTATAACCGAGCTCCTTATAAGCGGAGCATTATGCCATTGGAACAATCGGGACCAAAGGATTCTCCTCGTTATAAACGGTACCTCGTTATAAGCGAGCTCGTTATAACTGGGTTTCCCTGTAGTTGTGTTTGATATAAACCGTAATTTGTGCCTGAAATCAACATGGTATTTGGTATTATTATGAGTCTTCCTTAATACTCTTACCTGTCCCCATGTCTGTGGAACCAGCTTTGGTTGGCATGGGCCATTGCCACAGAGCTGCGTGGTCAGAGGCTTCTCCTGACCGGGACACAGTCCATCGTCCACTCGGACGTTAGCTTGATCTGTCCGCTCGGCCATGCAGAATACTCTGCGAGATTGCACGGTGCACCTCCCCGAACACTGCAAGTATAAGATAAAGAGTTTAATAACTTTGATGGCTCATAAACATTTTTGTTTTCATAGTCTTTGTCGTCGTCTTCATCATCACCATGTACGTCATTGTCATAGTCGTTATCATCGTCATTGTCACCATCTTCATCATCATCTACATCATCATCATCAACATACTCATTTATCCTAATTCCCTAATTTTCACCAGAAATGTTGTTATCACTTTCAGTTCACTGGCGTACTTGGTGGGTGGGGGGGGGGGGGGGGGGGGGGCTAGGGGGGCTGTTGCCTCCCCCCCAAAAAATAAAATTCAAACATGGCTTATTTCTAACTCGACACCAGTGATTTATGCTGGTGCGGTTCGTTATTCCGAAGGTTCGTTATTCCGAAGGTTCGTTATTCCGAACACGCAAATTTCCTATACCTGAGTGTTCGTTAATCCGAAAATGAAATAGGGTTCGTTAATCCGAACATTTGTTGCATTATTCCGAAGGTTCGTTATTCCGAAGGTTCGCTATTCCTAAAATGAAATCGGGTTCGTTATTCCGAAGGTTCGTTATTCCGAAGGTCCGTTATTCCAAGGGTTCGTTATTCCGAAGGTTCGCTATTCCTAAAATGAAATCGGGTTCGTTAATCCGAAAATGAATTTGGGTTTGTTATAATGCTATAATTTCATATAAAGAGATAAAATAAACTTAAATGTTTGATTGGTCTGGCCAAGGGAGGGAAAGGGGGAGGGGTATGCTTAATGCAGGCTGTAAATTAAATAAACAAAACACAAACTATAGTATTATAACAAGCCCGATTAAATTTTCGGAATAACGAACCCGATTTTATTTTCGGATCAACGAACCTTTGGAATAACGAACCCGATTTTATTTTCGGATCAACGAACCTTCGGAATAACGAACCTTCGGAATAACGAACCTTCGGAATAACGAACCTTCGGAATAACGAACCTTCGGAATAACGAACCTTCGGAATAACTGAACCTCCGGAATAACGAACCTTCGGAATAACGGACTGTAACCCATTTAAACAAGGTATATTTCTGGAGAAATAACTCAGATTCTACTTCATGTCAAGTCAAATTTCCTTCCTGGGTATGCATCAGATTGCACTTTTTCCAGTAAAAAATGCAATTTTAAAGCTCCCTTACCGTGCAAGGGCGGACACCCATCACACTGCCCCCCTCCCCGTCCCGTCAAACCCTTCCCCCTCTCGGTCGCTTCGCTCGTTTGGGAATCAGTCTTGTCTATATGTCTGGTATACCTTGTTCATGTTGTTGTATCATAAATAATGCGGCATAGTATGGTGCAATATTTGAACTGTGTATGTCACTTTGTGAACATTACTTTTAGGAGTGCAGATTGTATGGTAACTGTTTTCTTCATTAACAAGATATAACTTTTTCCCCAGTCGGTAGAATCATGACGAACTTACCATGCTTACCCACATATAGTACATGGCGTCAAGTCCAAATTTCCTTACTAGGTATGCACCAGATTGCACAATTTAAAGTTTTAAAATGCAAAAGCTCCCTAATGTGGGAGGAGGGACACTTCCATAATTATCATCATGTTCATCAGCATTATCATCATCATCATCACCAACATCTTCACCATAACATTCTAAGGAAAAATTTGGAATTAAAATGAGCAAACAAAAAATTGTTCTACCCCGGGAATAGAACCGAGAACTCCGGATTGGTAGACTGGGGTTCCGGATATATCAGGTTTTTTCCCGAGGAAGCCCAATTTTCTATGTTCTTTTCGATTTCAATATATATTTTGGGTCAGTTTTCCCCAATGTTTAAATTTAAACAAAATGTTGAAGATACGTACCTGACTCCATGGTGAAGTGTTCCACGTGCACGGACCACTGTTGCACGATTGCTCCCGCTCCGGTCGTTGTGTCATGTCACAGCCGCTTATCTCTGAACACGAGACTTGGCGAGTCTGTCGACCTGTCCCGCAAGGGGTTGAACACTGCAGTTGAAATCAAAGCAAGACAGTGCAATTTTCCTTCTTGACAATATCCCCATTGGTTAGTTCCTATATAATATAGACATTGCCCTCGTAATAGCAAATCATTCAGAAACAATCAGATTCACAGCTAAGGAATTATATTTCACATTTAACTTATAAATGAAACTTTAACTTTTAAATGAAACTTTAACTTTTAAATGAAACTTTAACTTTTAAATGAAACTTTAACTTTTAAATGAAACTTTAACTTTTAATGAATGAATAAACCAGCTGTTTGTGTGATGTAAATTTCCAATTATTTTTGTTGGACTAGAGTAGTGTCCCTACCTCAACTTATATTCAGGAAAAGGACCATTTCGTTTGTCTGTTTAATCCCTCCATTTTTGTTTCTGCTTGCTATTAACTTAGTACAGTAACCTCCTACAAATTTTAAATTGACAAGTTTTCCAAACTTATTCTGCATTTGATAATTTCTTAAAGGAACCCGATGCACCCTATATATTACCTTTATCAACAATATGTGATTTACCGAATCTAGCTAGGGGGAACAGAAAAACACATAATTTAGTTTCTTTCTCTAGTCAATGTTTTCCTCACCGTCGACCAATCAGAGACAATCCACTGCGGGCGGCAGTTCTGCTCCGTACAGGGAATGGTTGCGTTGGGTTTATCCGTGACGTTACAGCGGTCTGCCGGCACAGAGGTATCGAGTCCCTGGCCCATCATCAACCAGCAGTGCACTGTCCTGAACCGGTAGCTCGCCTCACAGTCGCCCAGACAGTTACTCCAACTTCCAACCTCCCATCTTTAAAAAGAGCAGAAAAAAAAGGAATGGAAATCTCATCAGATTTAACCCATTGACTACGGGAACCGGGTGGGTTGTGTACAAAGTCTATGGGGATTTCAGAAACTCAAACGGAACGCCGGGTTAAGATAATAATTTATGGGGATGCTACACTGCCGATTGCCATTTTGGACTACGCTAGCTTGTGCACACTGCATATAACACTGAGCCAGTGCGTATTACGCACCGTGCATAGGGTGTTCACAAGATGGATCCGAGCGATACGAAACTGAACAACATTTTAAGTGTTATACGAATGACGGCTTAAATTATTTCTAGATGGATATAGATAGATGGAATTCACAATCATCTACATACCTGGTTTCGCAAGGTTTTCTGGCACACTCCTTAGCGATGACGTCAGGTTTGGACTTCTTGTTGCACTTGGTATCATCCACCTGCTGTTCCTCCGAGTCCACGCAGTAGGCATAGTTCCTGATAATTCCTGCACATAATTATTTTAATAAACAATTTAAGTGCTATTATAATTTTACTTTTCACTTTAAATGATATAGAGCATATATATTCTTTTAAACTATACTGATCAAGTAAATCTGCTATCATCAGAAATGTGAATTGAAAATTAATCATATTGAGTGACTTGCTTTTATCAGAATATAAATTATAAATCTTTATCAGAATAAAACAAATATGCATAACTTTTAAAACAATGTATCCTTTCAGTCTGGAAAATATTTCATACGTATGTTGACTCATGGTGAAATTTCGGAAACCCTGGAAAAAGCGTCCCACAATAATGTAGTTACTAGGTGGAAAATGATATAAGGTATACCTCTGTTACATGTTGCACTGCAAGGCATCCTGGCAGTCACTCTCCACTGGTATGCTGGAAGACTTTCTGTCGTAGCAAGTTCCGATGTCGTTGCCGCCGCCGTCATTGTTGTCGGTGCAGATGTCGTTGAGGCGGTGGTCGGCAAACTTGCCATCAAGGTTGTAAGCTGCGATGTCGTTTGTGGACTTGTGGTGGACATTGTCATTGGCAGACTAGTATTGATAATTTCTTCTGTAGTGGTTTGTGCAGCATTTGTTGTGGGGTTTGTTGTAGGCGAGGTAATTTTGGTTACTGCCATTGAAGCTGCAGTACCAAGCCCACTTGGTCGAGACGATGGTGGCGTTGACATGGTGGTGTATAGCAGTTCGTTGTCGACGTCGGACGAAGAGAAATCTTGGTCGTACTCCGAGTCGGACATATCCATGTCTTCCGGTACCTGCGACTCGAACCCGACTTTGTTATCGCCTTCGTGCTGCTTGATCACTGGTGGCCGGTCATCCTGCACTGGCGGAACTTCAGGTGGAGGACTTTCCTCTATCCGGATTCCAAGCGTAATTTCTGATGCCGTTGTCAACATAACTTTTGAAGATGTAGAGGTCGTTTTCATCGTCGACGTTGAAGTTTCAAAGCCCTTGGTCGATGTCTTCTCAGAAGAGGAGAAAGCGGCCATCTCGACTGCGCTAGAGTTGTGCCTAGAATCTTCAGTTCTGTATGGAGGTCCATAGACTAAAGTACTTTCTGAACAAAATATAGAGAACAAAAAACACAGTGTTGATTGTTTTTGTAATTTTACTATAAAATTAACTGCTATCACCATAGTGATCTCAAGTATTCTCTGCAAGTTTCCAATTCTGCGACTGCTAATGAAGTTCTGTTAAAAAAGGGTTTGTGTTACAGAGCAAAAAAGATAAATTTGACATACTGTTCACCATCTTATTCTTTATTATAGAGAAAATATTCTTTAAGCATCAGGGTTAACATGTTAGAAATGATTTTCTTATTCATAAGATATTCACAAAAGAAGAGATTACAAAATGCATAGCATGAAAATCCATGCACTCTTACCATCTTTATGTCCTGGTGCAGTTTCGCCTTCCTGTTGTTTAGAACCTGAGACCTGTCCGCTCGGTTGTATGTTATCTCTATCCAGCAGAATGCGACCCTGAGTGTTGGGCCCTTGCATCGATGCTATGTCGGGCCACTTTCTCGACCACTCACCCTGCGTTCGTCGACTATCCAACAATTCGGGAACAAAAAGTTTCTCAAGGAAAGGGGCTTGAAACGTTACGACGCGGGAGCCGTTTCTCCTTTGATGTACATTTCTGTCTTCCGTTTGCTCATCTATACCTGTGCTCGACCACACTCTCTCCTGTGGTAACGTTTGCATTTGTGTTTCGTTTCTGAAATACTCTGAATTTGTCCGAACGTCATGATCGGCAGTTCTCGAGTCTGTTGCGCGAGTTGGATCACTTCCTCGGACCATGTTCGATTTACTTATTATTAGGGGTAATGATGTTCTATTTCTGCTCATGGCTTGTACCTCCCAAAACCCAACTTCTTCAGGTAAACTATGTTTCTTTATATCAATGTCTGACATATTTACGGGAAAAAGCGGCGGGCTCACATCTGCTGCCTCAAGTAGCGTGTCCATCGACATTTCAGCGTCATATCTTGTTATACTTTCTGTCGGATTGACTTGAGGTGGTTGCGAGTCGGTGTAAAACTGTTCCTCTGCTGGCTCTGGAGTTGATGTTTGCAGTGGAATGACATACTCGTAATGCAGCCTATGCGTCGAGCCATATATGAAATTTAAAACCTAAAAGATAATGATGACATGAATGAAAACTGCAATTTGTAAATAACCATTTGCCAATCGCATCAAGCAGAGTGGGGCATATACCCATCGTTAGAAAACAAATATATTTTAAACTAAGGTCCACTTTGGCCTATGTTTATTAACTAATTGTGTTTTTACTCAGAGTATATACCTATGCTCATTACTATGCATACTCATGAAAATTAAGTTCATTTATAACAAATATATACACACTTATCTACAAATAAATACCTAAAACATTAATAAACTATTATATACTTATTAGAGACCTTTTTACAATTTGTTCTATATGTTATATACATATATACATCCTTCATTATATGAAGTGAAAGTATATAACATTTGAAACAAATAAACACATAATACGTGTGGTTAATTGCGGTTGCACCATGTATGAGGAGAGGATTGGGTAAACACATATATTACAATAAACTTAAATGAAAACCAATGAAGAGTATTTGAATGCAAAAAACGATAAAACCATTTTCATTCAATATGAGATAACTGCGATAAAACCTGCTGGAAAATTATAAAAATAGTAATTACGTCTTAAAAATCTACATTCATATGCGATAAGTAAGGTATCATTTAAAAGACAATGTGTTATACGATGGTAGGATATCTTTAAAATTACTAAAATCGCAAGAAAACGTGTGATATATTTGTTATCACATCTCCGAAAAAATCTACATTCATATGCAATGAGTAAGGTATCATTTAAAAGACAATGTGTTATAGGATGGTAAAATATCTTTAAAATTACTAAAATCGCAAGAAAACGTGTGATATATTTTTTATCACATCTTCAAAAATCTACATTCATATGCAATTAGTAAGGTATCATTTTAAAAGACAATGTAGGATATCTTTAAAATGACTAAAATCGCATTTCAACCCTTCAAATCACCTGTAAATAGATAGTCTCATTAGTTGGCCCTTTGGAACTTAGACTCTCTCGGTCCTCCCACTGCTTCCTGTTAAAGAGGTGACGCCGCTGGTATCGGAACCACGCCCCTACCGCCCTGAAGTCATCCGAGATGACGGCATCCACTTTCAGATTCCCATTTGTGAAGTAGTGTCCCTCTGAATTTGTGAGTGCTGGAGGTAAATGGTTTATTCAAACGATTCAAAAGATAAAAGGAAATTTAAATTTTGCATATTGTCATAGTTTTTTTCAAGGACTTATGTTAGTGATGACTAAATATGACAATTTGGAAAAAAATTGTTACTGGAGAAAACAAGGCCCATGCACTCTCCCAGGCCCAAGTTCCTATACATGAATTCATATCACTCAGAATATGCTGAAGTGGTGGAGATAAATTGTCTCAAACTGTCCCCATAATTCAATGAGGGATGGCTATAACACTAATGCAAAACTGAAAATAATCAGAGATGGTATGAAGTTCACAGTCATATAAGCAGAGTTCCTCAGAATATTTTAAGTGCTCCACAATGAGCTATTAAAGCAATTAATGTATCAATACAATTCTTACCTAAGTAATTTTGAATGCTGTGAGTTTCTGCTATCCGTATATTTGTGGCACCACTGGGTATTTCCAAGATATCTGTGTAACCTGTGGCAGTAGAAATCATGGTACATTCTATGTCAAAAGTTAAATAAATAATAACACACAAATATCGTTTATACATGATACAAATTAACACAATTAGCAATAGAGCACTGGTCTACGGCAATCCAGAGGTCTCGGGTTCGAATCCTGGAGAAACCCCATTTTCTTTGCTCTTTTTCATTCATATTATATATTTCTGGTCTGTTTCTCTCTCTATATATGTTTGAAACAATAAACTACTGCATTAGTTGGTAGAGCACCGGTCTAATGTCCCACGGTTTTGTATGGTGGCCCTGAAGGGACATCGTGAATCGTGAACTTTGATGCCAATTTCACAACGAAATATGCGACGTCGTGAACTTCAAATTCACGACGAAATATGCGATGTCATATATTTCATCGCAAACTTTGTTGCAAAATTCACGACAAAATATGCAATGTCGTACATTTCGTCGTGAATTTTCCAACAAAGTTCATGATAAAATATGTAACGAAATATGCAACAAGTCGTATACTTCGTCGTGAATTTTGTTCTACTTGCTTGAACGGTATCCATTACCTCCTCGGTTTGTTTAAATATGAACAGAGAATGGGACTACTATAGGGAGGGGAGAAGGAGGAGGGCATAACAATGTTTTATGGATGGCTAGGGCTACCCCTAGCCATCCAGAAAACATTACTATGCTCTCCCGCTTTCTCCCCTCCCCATAGTAGTCCCATTCTCTGTTCATATTTAATCAAACCCCCTCAAACAGAGGAGGTAATGGATGCTCAAGCAAGTAGAAAAACATTCATGACGAAGTATACGACTTGTTGCATATTTTATCGTGAACTTTGTTGGAAAATTCACGACGAAATGTACGACGTTGCATATTTCGTCGTGAATTTTGCAACAAAGTCCGCGATAAAATGTGCGACTTTGCATATTTTGTCATGAATTTTGCAACAAAGTTTGCGATGAAATATACGACGTTGCATATTTCGTCGTGAATTTGGCATCGAAGTTCACGACGTTGCATATTTCGTCATGAATTTGGCATCAATTTGACCCTTCAGGGCCACCATAGTTTTGGGTTCAATTCCTATGAAAACCCAATTAGCTTTGCTCATTTTATTTATTTATTAATTAATTTATTTATTTCCACATTTTCAACAAAATTTGACAACAAAATTAGCAATGCATCGAGATCAAAATTTCATGCAAACAATGCAGTAAATAATCAAATTCAGTGCATATGTTTCTTATTAACATAAAGGACAAAACTGTTTGAATAACATTATACTCAATATATTTCTGGTCAGTTTCCTTTATTTTTTAATTTAATAATATTTTCAGTAAAAGAGATTTATTCAACTTTGTCTCAACTCTCCGGAATGTAATAGGAAAGGCTTACCTACTTGCAGATTCTCCGAGATGACTTGATCCGAGACTAGTGCACATGAGCTCCCATCACCACCGCATACACCGCATCTATCTGGGTAGGTAGTTGAGTTTAGGTACCCATCACACCCCACGCTCTGTAAAAGTTTTGGGAAAATAAAATCTAGTCATTTTAAAAATTTTATAATCCTATGCGCCATAATTCTAAAAGCTGCTAACTTTGAAATAATTAATTTGAAGATAAAAGTTTTACTTAGTATTATGACACCCTAAATTTGCTAATACTCTACCTGTAATTTTCATCACAAGTATGGTGATACAATTACTCATCCATCTTTTTAATAATAAATGTATATTTTTGATAATCCATCATTTTCAAACAAACATAATAATGCGACTGATCCAGAGACCACCCCAGCTTTTCAAATCATATGATACTGATAAATGTACTCTCTGTTTGTTAGTTCATGACAATTAGAAGAATTTGTGCTAGTTGCCACCTCTCACATTCGGCTGTCTAGATAATTGTTCTGGTAATTAGATATCCTATAAAAACACTTATTGTTTTTATCTTCACTTTTAATGTTAATAAGAAGGGTAATTACAATCTCATGCTCTCACCAAACAGAGACCCTCGATGCAAACCCCAGTCTCCGCCGACCCATCCCTGAACTTGGCGCATCGCGTCCCCGAGGGAACATCCCTCTCCACCACCCTCACATCCCTATGCCGCTCCTCGTTGTAGCATACCAGCGTGCAAGGGCTGTACCCATCTCCTAGGAAAGATAGAAAAACATGAGTTTAATCATCACCAGCATCACTATTATCACATCATAATCAACATCATCTTGGTACATCACCAGGGTACATTTCTCTCCACCACCCTTACATTCCCATGCATCTCCTCGTTGTAGCATATCAGCGTGCAAGGGCTGTACCCATCTCCTAGGACAACAATTAAGATATAACATCTAATAATATAATTGTATGCTACTACTACTACTAAGCGGATGCATCCGAGATTGAGTTCACAATGCAAACACCATGAATCTTTATCCATCATTAATGTCTGCAAGTCCCCAGTTTCACACTGGATGTCTCTTGCAATGCAGTCCATATAGTTTATATGTCTCCTTCCTCTATTGTATGCATCTAATATCTATAATCGTTATATAAGCACATTTTGTTCCAAAAATAAAAGTTGCAAGATTTCTCGAGGAAACTCATACTCTCCACCACTCTTACATCCCCATGCCGCTCCTCATTGCATCATATTAGCGTGCAAGGGCTGTACCCATCTCCTAGGACAAAAAGTAAGATAACATCTAATAATACATTGTTTTGCATCTAATACCTATATTCGTTATATAATAATATATAAGCATAACTTGCTTCCAAATTTAAAGTTAAAAAATTGTAAGTTTTCTTGAGGAAACCCATACTCCGCTCCTCATTGTAGCATATCAGCGTGCAAGGGCTGTACCTATCTCCTATCAGTATGGAAAAATGACAAAATATTATTGTGATCATCATTGTCAATAAACACCATCATCAACATCCATTATCACTTTAATTAGTTTCAGCAGCAGTATCACCATCATCATCCTCATCATCATCATCATCAACATCATCATCATCATCATCATCATCATCATCATCATCATCATCATCATCATCACAAAGACACCAAAATTCCATCATCTTACTAAATTGTTACAATGTTATCATTACTGTTGACCCATGGGCACCATTTCCTGGCATCACCATCAGTAACATCACGCCCTATACCACAACCACCATCTTCATCACCATCAGAATGAAGCCATGCTTACTTTCAGAGGGGTAAAACGGTTTCCATCGATGACCCATTGGCGCCATTTCCTGGCATCTGGAGGCACGGTAGCCCAGATCGAACGAGCTGGGACAATTCTGTAAAAAAAAAAAATCTTTCAATGATAAAAGTGTAACACCGTGGACACATTTAAAGACAGATTGTAAATTAATTTGTTTCATACAGCATTTAAGTAGACTTCTGTCTTACTGTCCCCTTCTTCTTTCTTGTCTGTTTCATCTTTCTCGATACTTTCCTTTCTCAAGCTCTTTGAGCAACTTATAATGAGGATATTACACAATATAAATATTCATTATTATTATTATTAACAATTTATCTCAGATATACTTGCTAAAATTATATTGTATAAATATAGTCGCCAATATATCCAGGCTGGCATTTTGTTTTCAATAACAAATTGAAAAATTTAAATATTTAAAAATGTTGATCACTTCCTTCGAGTGTATAACCATTTCCAAGACTTTCAAAGTGTTCCTACAAACATTTGAGTCACCTAAATGCAAAAATATCTGTCTTCTGTGTTATGTAAATCAAATTGATTCCATTTTGTTGATTCTAACGAATAAGAGTAATCTAAAGTCAGATTGTTTCAATCTGGATCTGATAAATTCAAATTTACACAAATTATCTACTCATAAATATTGCTTCAAGGGCTGTAACGTATTCAACTTTGAAATTCTAAACAAAAATTACTTACTTGTATTCTGCATAATCTATACTGTCTCTGAAAACCTCGGCAATACGTAGAAGGAACCTCTTCATTTCTGAAAAAATATAAAGATATGTATGAAAATGTGTTATAACAAATATTAAACAAACACAGTAGAACTTCAGGCAAACACATATAATTTGAATTAAAGAACACGTCTTATGTTTCCCCCAAAAAAGTTTAGTTCTTGAATGGCACCTCTTTTTAAATTAAGAATATAGTTTTTAAATAAGTGTTTAGGATTTAATAGAAGATTTTATCTTCATATACATTTATTTATTTACTCATTCATAATTCCCTCGTGATCTACCATCAATTCCGATGTTGATATACATGTATTTCCTCTTCATTCAATTATTTTGAAATCACATATCTCAACTAGTTCAATTCAGTCATGAATGTATTGATTGATTAATTGATTCATTCAATTTTCAGACCTCTTATTAAGATGTACCTGATCCAGCGATCATACCTACTCTTGATTGAGCACCAATTCATTCATCCGGCCATCCACCCATCCTTTCAAGTTTCATCCGTCCAAGCACATTCACATCCATCCAATGCGTTCCCTTCATCCACCAGCCAACATTCCACCCATCCACAGACCCATCCATCCATCGATCCTTCCATCCATCTAACAATTCCTCCACCCTTCCTTCCAGACACTAGCCTATCCGATATGCGTCGGGCTTTCTAGCAAGTACTAATCGCGTTATATGTGGACGGAACAACCGGGATGCCCGAACCCTATCCCAACGCTTCGCGCTCGGGTCCGGGCTCGCCGGTTGTTCGGACTCGCCGGTTGTCCGTCTCCATAACACGATTAGTACTTGCCAAAAAGCCCGACGCCTATCGGTTAGGCTATCCAGACACCCGTCTATATCCAAACATCCATCAACCAACCCATCTTTCCAAAAATGTTTCATCCAGCCATCCATCCACTCACCCAGCCATCCAACCAACCAACCTACCAACCATTTATCTATCCATCCACCCATTAAAGGACCTACAGAATACAACGTACTTTGACACTTATTCCATAGTTGATGACTTGAAGCATAGGTATGCCGAAGAAAAATCCATGAAATTAAACACAGTAGTGATTTAAGACTAGTTTTCTGATGCCAAATCTCACTTAGCAGCCAGTTTACGCCCCACCCACATTTAGCGTCCGGAATCGGCGGCGTGATCGACGTGTGATTGACAATTCATTTGTTTACGTCATGACGCGTCATCTACAGAATTTAATTCATTAGTCCGGTCTTTAGATGACGTCACATGTTGGCGATTTAAAAGGGGCGTTCCCAGGACAATAAGATATTTACTAATTATCCCAAAATTGATTGATTTCATGAGAAATGACTGCTAAATTATTTTTCTTCAGGAAAATTACTTAATTGTGAAAATTAGGCCATCTAGACGCTGTAGTTCCTTTAATCAATTGATTCATTCATTCATTCATTCATCCGTCCATCCATCCATCCATCCATCCATCGACCATTCATCCCTCTATCAATCCACTACATACTCGTCGCAATCCGGCCAAAAAAAAAAATCATCGTCTTTCCATCACCCTCTGCCTCTTTGTTGTCTAACCATCCACAATCAAGACATTAATCCATCGATTAATCAATTCGATCAAGAGAATTGTTCTAAAAATTTGCTTATACCTCTCGTCGAGACATATTCGTCGTCTGCCCTCGACCCCGGTGCCGCAGGACGCCGTGCACGTCGTCCACGCTCCGTACTCGCTCCAATGGAAGAGACCCGTGGGTACTGGCTGAGAGAACGATGGGTGGTAGCAGGTACAGGTGGGCCAAAGTGGTTGGTGTTGTTATTTGAAGCGGTTTAGGTGGATGCGTTGATTAAGATGGTATAGGTGGTGGTGGCGATGGCGATGGTGGTGGTGGTGGTGGTGGTAGTGATAGTGATTGTGTTGTTGTTGGTGGTGGTGTAAACATCGTGTTCGCGGATGTTGTGATGTTGTGGCAGTGGTTAATAATAGTTGTGGTGGTAGCGATGGTTATGGCGATTGAGGTGTGGTGGGTTTTGTCCAGTTGATGGAATCGGAGACGATGGAGATAAAGAGATGCAGAAAAGAAAGAAAATATCAGACGTTAATTATATGAACGTTTTATACCTTGTACTTCACTGTTTTAGTAAAATAGTATTACATTTGAATTAGAATTTGAAGGAGAGTACACAGTAAATGACGAGTCTAGTGCTCGCTTAAGATCTTGACTTGAGGCCTCTGTCGAATCGAATAACTCGTATCAATATGATCCCGCCATTTTCTATTTACGCTTGCAATCTGAGCGACGTTCAGCCACCATACAAGAGGCTTCCCGATACCATAGCGACGCGGTATCGGGTAAAAATGTCAGAGGTAAAACTATCTGTGGAAAAACTGTCAGTGGTAAAACTTTCGTAAATATAATCATATATTGATTGATTCAAAAAATTAATTGATAAAGGAGGTTGAGAAAAGAAGAGAACATGAGGAGAATTATACGGAGCCAGTGACACCTTCCAACCCTGTGCCTAGCTAGTCAATTGTGTTCGCTTGGTCTAGTAGTAGGTGTACATGGTCTAAGCATACCATCGTCTAAGCAAGGAGATACTTTCTTAGACCTCCTTGGTCTAAGTCTCGTTTGGTTTCAACATAATGCCTGACAGTCCTAACTCCCGGGGATAACTCTAGGGGGTGAAAATTGGCACCCCTGATTTATATTTAGTACGTTAAAAAAAAAACCGATAGCGCATTGTTTCAGCGGGTTTCAATAACAATCGACGTATCATCCTTCTCATAATGGAGCAACTAGTAAAGGAACTGGGATCAACACAATCATGAAATACTGAAATTATAATGAACCTCCTGATCGTATGTGTATATACTATTTCAATCCTGTATGTAAATGTTAAAGGGTTCTATAGTAACTTTGTTGGCGTGTGCAGAGAGTGATGAATGGTTGATAAAATATATGTATTGTTTAACTGTGATCAGCGCCGTTCGAAGTACCAACGGCGCCTGGTTAGGTTATGTATTGTTGTGATGTGATCTGATATGTCCACTGAGTAATGCGTGATATCATTTCAAGTTAAATGGATATCATATGGCCAAGTAATAAACGGAAATGCAAAGCGATATTCGCTAACCCATTGCACTTACTTTGTACACAGTTATAACTTCCCAGTGGATAATTAATAATCCGAACACTTCAATCACAAATATCTTTTAAACGAAAGGGACATTCGAAAATCCCTAAACCTTGCATACCATTAGTTGTTGCTTTGCCAGGTGAACCTCGATCAAGCTTTTAGAATTCACGTTGCCACGCATAACGTTGGTGAATTGGACATGGATAACATTTTACGTACGAACCAGTCTATTTTAGACATTTATAGTATAGCTGTGCTGTAAAAAGAATTGATATTAATATTTTTCGTATTATTATTATTATCATTATAATAATTACCATCATTATAATCAGTAGTATTAGTTATAGACAGTAGTAGTAGTAGTAGTAGTAGTAGTAGTAGTAGTAGTAGTAGTAGTAGTAGTAGTAGTAGTAGTAGTAGTAGTAGTAGTAGTAGTAATGTAGCAGACATATAGTAGTAGTAGTAGTAGCAGCAGCAGCAGCAGCAGCAGTAGTAGTAGTAGTAGTAATAGTAATAGTAATAGTAGTAGTAGTAGTAGTAGTAGTAGTAGTAGTAGTAGTAGCAGAAGCAGTAGACGTAGTAGTAGTAGTAGTAGTAGTAGTAGTAGTAGTAGTAGTAGTAGTAGTAGTAGTAGTAGTAGTAGTAGTAGTAGTAGTAGTAGTAGCAGAAGTAGTAGCAGAGTAGTAGTAGTAGTAGTAGTGTAAAGTGGAGAAATTCCACTTTATTATAAATTGTTCATATTATATATTCATGAATGTTTCGAGTTGCAACTCTATACTATTTGCTGTATGTACGTATATAGATTACTATATTCCCCTCTCCTTCTCCTCTTTTTAGCAGTTTTTCTAGTTTTATTACTCTCAATCTCTTATCACTTAGACATGTGCTGCCTCATGGTAGGCGATAGTGGTGGTAACTCACCCCAGGGGGGCCACTGATCGAGTGGTCAAGTTACTGGGAATAGTTCTGGAGTAACTCATTGCATAACTTGGCTTTGTTGATTGTGTTGTTGGGAAGTAAGTTTTGTTTTAGGTAGGGAGACAAGGGGGCATATTATGGGATAGATTAGAGGTACAACGTGGCATTTTTGGGGGGTATAGATTGGGAAGAACAGAGAAAACCATGTGGTCTCTCTCTTGACTTTGGGCTATCAGAGGGAGAGGAGTGTCTGTATCATCGCTCCTCAACTCTGTATAGCGCCATAGGTCCATCAGTATTCAAATACATATCAATGTCATGGAGAGGTGATTTTAGAACTGGTGATCCTGTTGATTATGTGAATTATTCCTGATTTGTATTCATTAGTTTGAAAGAAAAGTGTCAATACTAGTTATACAGTTGGACCAAATTTGTATTCACCGATAACTTGAAATGAATGGAGAAGAATCAACTAATTGTTACAATACATACACATCTTTGTATTGTGCTACTCTGAGTCAACTGAGGACTGTCCTCTTGCAACACTGTTCCAGGCTACGAATGTGACCTGCAGTCTACGGCAGACCTATGAATATGTATCGATTTGAGTGTTGAGTTTGTCATCGCCATCCTGGTCATCGTCGGTGAGTGTCGTCGCTTGGAAATCGAGAGCAACGTGGAGATCGCGGACTGACGGTGGAGGTCAGCGTTGGACGCGGCCGAGCAGGTTGACGCGGTCAGCGTTGGAAGCGGTCGTGCGAGGTGACGCGGTCAGCGTTGGAAGCGGTTGTGCGAGGTGACGCGGTCAGCGCTGGACACAGTCGTGTACGTGGTCGCGCAGGGTGGAAGGCAACGATGTCGCTAGCTATCTTTTGAGGACTGTCGGTATAAAAGATCTGGTTTTTATTTGTTTTATAAGTTTATTGAGCTCTTGTTTTGATATATTTTCTGGTTGATATTGTTCAACACATTTTATAATTAATAAACCTCAACACCACAAAGGCGATAAATACTTTACTTTGTTTTATTATTTAAGATGCCGCTTCGACGCCCCACGTAGCTTAATAAAGTGTGTTTGAGATATTTGAATTGAGATGTTTTGGTGGATTGATTGATTTTTGGGGGAACCTGGAAACTGTTTGAAAAGATTATATCAATTACTTTAGTTTTCTTATGTATTGGGCTAGGTAGGCCACTCTGACAACGTAAACTGCCTTTGTCCCCTTACAGTAGTAGTATTAGTAGTAGTAGTAGTAGTAGTAGTAGTAGTAGTAGTAGTAGTAGTAGTAGTGTAGTAGACATATAGTAGTAGTAGTAGTAGTAGCAGCTGCAGCAGCAGTAGTAGTAGTAGTAGTAGTAGTAGTAGTAGTGTAGTAGACATATAGTAGTAGTAGTAGTAGTAGCAGCTGCAGCAGCAGTAGTAGTAGTAGTAGTAGTAGTAGTAGTAGTAGTAGTAGTAGTAGTAGTAGCAGAAGTAGTAGCAGTAGACGTATTATTATTATTATTAGTAGTAGTAGTAGTAGTAGTAGTAGTAGTAGTAGTAGTAGTAGTAGTAGTAGTAGCAGAAGTAGTAGCAGAGTAGTAGTAGTAGTAATAGTAGTAGTAGTAGTAGTAGTAGTAGTAGTAGTAGTAGTAGCAGAAGTAGTAGCAGTAGACGTAGTAGTAGTAGTAGTAGTAGTAGTAGTAGTAGTAGTAGTAGTAGTAGTAGTATTAGTATTAGTAGTAGTAGTAGTAGTAGTAGTAGTAGTAGTAGTAGTAGTAGTAGTAGTAGCAGTAGTAGTAGCAGAAGTAGTAGCAGAGTAGTAGTAATAGTAGTAGTAGTAGTAGTAGTAGTAGTAGTAGTAGTAGTAGTAGTAGTAGTAGTAGTAGTAGTAGTAGTAGTAGTAGTAGTAGTAGTAGTATTAGTAGTAGTATTAATATTAGTAGTAGTAGTAGTAGTAGTAGTAGTAGTAGTAGTAGTAGTAGTAGTAGTAGTAGTAGTAGTAGTAGTAGTAGTAGTAGTATTAGTAGTAGTAGCAGCAGCAGCAGCAGCAGCAGCAGCAGCAGCAGCAGCAGCAGTAGTAGATCATCATTTCTAGGATGGGCCCCAACTATCGTAGTTAGTGGTGACACAAGTTCATCTCACTTCGGAATAGAGTCCTTGTACCCCCCCCCCCCCCCCCACATGAGAGTTCTTGACAGGTGTCTTTCAAAGATCATGAGAGAGATGTAAATACAATTTAACACCTGTTAAATACACACATTCTTGACAAACGCAAAACAAATATCGTTGCGATAAGAAGCCACGGGTGGCTAATCGTTGCATACCATGGCTAAATCTGGTGCGACCCACAGAGCGAATTTCATTCAAAATAAATGACCTGCGTGTAATTCATGAGATGTAATTCAACATCGAGCGATAAACTGATAGGATTTATTTCCCGTTTTCTATTTTTGTTTTTTCCTTTCCTCAAGGATCGCCAACAACCCACATTCTGTTTACGGATCCAAACAAAAACAACCGTATTATTTTCATGACCAGAAAATAACATTGTTGTGAGCAAGACAAGTCATCGAATGGAGATGATGTAGATAACAATGGCGATGACGACGACGATGATGAGGATGATGTAGATAATAATGATGATAATGATGATGGTGATAGTGATTATGTATATGTTGATAATGCTGCTGCCGATGATGATGGTGATGATAACGATTACGGTGATGCTGGTGTTGCTGATGATAATGATGATGATGACGGTTACGTTGATGATGATTGTGAAGATGATAAGGATGATGATGATGATGATGGTGATGAGGATGATGATGATGATTATGGTGATGACGATGTCGATGATGGTGATGATGACGATAATGATATTGATATTGGTGATGATGATAATGATGGTGATGATGAAGAAGATCATTAAGATAAATGGCGGCGATTTAAAGTGGTGCTCTTGAGTTGATGACAACGTCAACACAAATATTGTGATGATACTAACACTAGTTACGCCATTTTCATCATCATCAAAATCGTCCCCAACATCAACAACAATAGCATTTACCAAATTATCATCATCTGCAGCAACGACATAACCATCAACAAACGATCTAGTAACATTGTCCAAATCCACTTACTTATAACTCTAGTGGTTCCCTCATACCTTGTTATATTTGGATTACCTATCATGCCTATAGAATGATGGAAAAGGTTTTGTTTTTCGAATTTCCCTTTCGTTAAAAGATATTTGCGATTGAAGTGTGTTCGGATCTTTGATTATCCACTGGAAAGTAATATAACCTGTGTACAAAGTCAGTGCAATGAGTTAGCAAATATCACTTTGAATTTTCGCTCATTACTCGGCCAGATAATATCCATTTATCATGACATTTTCAAACATTACTTAGTAGACATATCAAATCACAAAACTACACATTTTATCAACCATCTATCGCTTTTGCATTTGTCAATAAAGTTACTAATATCATATTTTATATCATGTTTGAGTTTGTTGGAAAGATAAACTTGAACTTGAATCATCATTAAGCATAAACAACATTATCATTATTATCATCATCATCATCATCATCATCATCATCATCATCCATCATCATCGCCGGTGTCGTTATAATCGTAATACAAATTACCAATATAAATATGATTTTCATTGACGATTCAGTAATCTATCAGATGCCCAATTCCCATGGTTGTGGAAAACTGCTTCAGCCTAACTAATAAGGAGGTATAGTGGGCCTATAGTAACTCCTCGGCTTTGGTCTTTGACCAACATACGCGAAGGATATAACAGTGTCTGTTTTTTGACTGACATCGTTACTTTAACTAGATCGAACATTGCGAGTAACCCAATTATCGATTATCTATTTGTAACGAGCGTAATGTTGATATTTTGAATTCCACATGCTTCGGGTACAGACTACAGACGTGAGCGATGTGTCTAGCTATATCGTGAGATGATCTGAATGACGTCAGAGCTTTAATGACTTTTCCAAGGTATCAATGAGTTCATTACATTACAAATTGAATTAATGGATACAGATGGGTTGAGGGATACACAGAGGAAGACGACGTAGTTAAAGGGATCTAGTAACATTGTCCAAATCCTCCAAACTTACTTGGAACTCTAGCGGTTCGTTCATACTTTGTTGTATAATTTGTATTACCAATATAAGCATGGAACATGTTTTGGTTTCAGAATTTCTCTTTTGTTGAAAAGATATTTATGATGAAAGTCTTCGGATTTGACATTATCCATTCGATAGTTGAAACTGCGTACATAGTATAGCAATGACATAGTGAATATCACTTTGCATTTTCGCTCATTAATCGGTCATATGACATCCATTTACCATAGAATTTTCTTACATCACTCAATGGACTACACATTTTTATCAACCATTCTTCAGTTTGCACATGTCAACAAAGTTACTAGATCCCTTTAAAGAGAGGGATGGAATACGAAATGTGGAGGAGAGAAAAGCTGGAGGTGATTCACAACTAAAACTCCTTGCCTCTTCTCCTTATACTACGCGGCTACGCGCGCATGAAAACAGCCCCCACGACACATCGAGTGCTGTTCTAGTTGGAGCTGTTCAATTAAACGATCAAGATCAAGACTATTTGGCTTCTCTGGTAGAAAATCATATTCGTCCTAGGCCCCGTTGCAGAAAGAGATACAATCGATTGTAAGGTTGCAATTAATTGGAAGTCCGATCATGTGACTAAATGCGCACTTCTGATTGGTTCAAATGATTAGTTACCATCATCTAGATGCTGAACAGGCGTTAATGAGTATTACCATAGAACTAGAACTAGAACTTCTGCCTTGCAATTAATTGCAATTTTGCAATTGATTGCATCTCTTTCTGCAACGGGACCCAGGTCTACGCTCGTCAAGATCATCAGGCCCCGTTGCAGAAAGAGATGCAAACGAAATCAGATTTGCGTATTTAGTCACATGATCTGACTTGCAATTAAAGGGCAATGAAATCCAGACAAATTGTTGGATGCACTATAAGACACTAAATATAATGAAAATTTGAGCACAATCGGTCAAGAAATAAGAAAACTATGGCTCTTTGAAAAGAGCCATGTATTTATTCGAGTGACTCAAATTGGCAACGCACTCTGGCAAAGTTGTGGACAACTCCCCATACACTTTGTACACAAAATTTTAGTTTTGTTCAATTTTCTCAAAATTTATGTTTACCCTTCGTTCGAGTTCAACATATGTTTTGTAGAATGCTTTTATACATAACATATCATAAGTTGGGGGAATGGAAAAATGTGACTATGAAGAAAACTGTAAAAATGGGAACATTTGTGTTCAAAACATATGGGGAGTTGTCCACACACTTATCAGAGTGCGTTGCCAATTTGAGTTCCCCATAGGAAAAAATGGACATCTTCAAAGAGCCGTAGTTTTCTTGTTTCTTACCCGATTATGCTCTAACTTTCAGAGATTATTCTTCTTAATCTCTTCAAGACTATGAAAGCAACATTTTGCTTGGGTTTCATTGCCCTTTAATTGCAATTTTACAATCAATCGCATCTATTTCTGCAACGGGGCCCAGGACTTACTGCTGATCTTCAGTGTTGTTCTTAAACAGTTCGATTATATTTTATAAACTCCTTGAAACCCCCCTTAGAAATCTAATAACGATCCGAAGTCAAGATGTTCAATAAAAAAAGGAAATAACAACATACGTAAACAATAAATCTATTTATAATGAACGTGGTGAAGTAATTATGTGACTGATTAATGATGATTGCGCGTTTGGCAACAATAAAAGTAAATGCAATCACAAGCGCCCGGACTCGGCGAACTGATCAAGCTGATGACGTGCTAAGTCAAATGATGAAAATAATGTAGTCCATCTTGTCCATATGATTCCGATTTACAGTTTCGAAATATGATATGAGGGTCACAAGCTTTAGGGTCAATGAACTTTCTCCTGCAGACGATTTGAATCGCAGCCAGATAATAGGCCCCAAACTTCTAATTAAGCCTTTTAGGAACCCAATATAACTCTCTTTTTATTTTTGATGAATATGTCCACTATTCGTAATATCATCTGAAATCACATGGAGAAGTCTCCGACCTGCAAGATGGAATGCCACATCGACTTTAACGCCCTTCTCACTCTTATCCGACGAATCTGTACATGTTCAAATTATCACGTTCACAGATGAGGCAGATCATTCATCACGTACCCGATCCGACTGGTTTTCAGTCAGGCTAGCCTATCCGATAGGCGTCGGGCTTTCTAGCAAGTACTAATCGCGTTATGGAGACGGAACAACCGGCGAGCCCAATGGACGGCTTCGCGCTCGGCTTCGTGCTCGCCGGTTGTTCGGGCTCGCCAGTTGTCCGTCTCCATAACGCGATTAGTACTTGCCAAAAAAGCCCGACGCCTATCGGTAGGGCTACAGTCAGGCTAGAGTCGGTTTCGCTCAGTCGTAGCCGATTCAACAACATGTTGAATCGGCCTCGAATGATCTCCGACTGGCTCTTGACCGGTAAAACGGGAATCTTGAGGCAAAGTATACTGAGCTGAACCGACTGAAAACCAGTCGGATCGGGTCGAGTCGGCTCTGTGTGCGGAGGGCTTTAAAAGGATCTAGTAACTTTGTTGACATATGTGCAAAAAGTGATGAAGGGTATATTGATGCAATGTATATTGTTGTTATCTCATATGTCCACAGGGTATTGTGTGAAAATTTCAAGTCAAATGGACATTGCATGGCCAAGTAATGAGCGAAAGTGCAAAGTGATATTCACTAACTCACTGCACTCACTTTGTACACGGTTTCAAAACTCCGGGGGAGTTTTTCTTATCTGAATACTTCGATCGTACATATCTTTGTAACGAAAGGGAAATTTGAAAAACCGAAACCGGTCCCATGATTTTATTGTTAATACGAATACAACAAGGTATGAGGGAACCGCTAGAATTAAAATTTTATTTTGAGGATTTGGACAATGTTACTAAGTCCCTTTAACTATAATATAATTGTTTATATGTTTATATAATTAAAATGTTTTCATTTACTTTAAACAAGCAGACATTTAAATAGCAAACTCGGATGAAAATTGCGCTCACCCCTAATCAAGCATACTAATTTAAAAAAATTGCGAAAGAACATGCGTTAACAGAAAAAGGTCGCATAATATATAGGCTAGTTAATTGATGAAGTCACATACTAATGTTTATATTATGATTACTTTGCTATAAATAAATTGCCATTTTGGATACAAACCACGTGTATATTTCAGTGACAATCGCTAAACGATTTCGATTTCATCATGAGTACTACCAGGGAAATGGTACTACAAACGGATGTTATGATATTAACAGGGCACTGTTTTATTAATGGGCGTAACTGTGGTTAAAGGCCATGCCATAGCAAGATTTAACATCCATTCCATGGTCATAGAAAACAATATAATACATCACACAAACCTTTAATTAGTAATATCATCCTTGAACTTCAACGAATTCATAAAATTAATATTACTTTTTGATGCGATGAACATGAACTAAATTATACACAATGGACATTTCGCGGAAGAGTAACACAATCCATTTCCAAAGATTTTTTTCCAAAAGTGATATTTGAGACTTCAATCATCATACAGCAATATAATTCAAGGATTCGTCTGAATAATATAGGTTTTCCCGCTCAATTTTGCACTTTTTTCAATCGAATTCATTTAGGGTCATTCGAATTCGCGCGTTGCCCCGTAATCGTTGGTATCGGTCTTCCAAATTCCGAATAAGTGCATGCGAATTCATGCATACGCACACGCTTTCGTGAATAGACACAAAATTTCATTTATGGGCATTCGAATTCGCGAATGTGCAGCCAACTGTCAACGGCCTTTCGCGAATTCGAATGACCATTGATGAAAATGTATGCACTTTGTGCAAATTCACTTGCTCCTACGTGATTTTGAACGACTATTTACGAATTCGAATGCTGCTTTGGTACGGCGATCGCAAATCGCGCGAATTCGTTTGCTCCTATTATCAATTCGATTGACACAATCGCGAAATTGAGCGGGAAAACCTATATAAAAACCACTGTTTACCTAATAAAAACATTAATGTCATATTTGATCGCCTTTACCCATTGTTTTTTTTTTTACTGCAATCGAAAAACGATCCGAAAGGGGGGGTGGGGGCGCATGCCCCCAATTGTTTTGACAAAAAACAATAACAACATATAAGTGTAAGATTTGTATAAATCAAGAAATACAAAGGGTGTGCCGTGTGCCCCCCCCCCCCCTCCAATCAGTCCGACCAGGCTACGCCACTGATGCGTTGCACCTGTACACCCCAAAGATGTGTCGATCTACCCATGATTTACCTGTCTACTTACCGGAACTCTCAATATTATTCCTTATTACATTTTCCTTAAAACAATTGTCTTTGTCACGACCGCTGTTCCACTTAAATTGCGCCTGGCTCCATTTACCATCTAATGGGTACGTGGTAGTATAATAATTCGGATTTTTTGTTTTGTTTAACCCATTAAAGTTAGTTATTTCTGACTAAAAAAACATACTTTGTGCGCTTCCTTATGAGGCATGAGGAGTCTGTAGACTGTACCAATATCAAAATATGTGTCATGTATTGTCATGTAATATCTATCAATTTGTTGTCTTCACGACGGGTAGGGGCAGTAGGGGGGGGGGGGGGGGCTGGGGGTAGGAAATATACCCTCATATACAGTGTAAGCACACTATTTTACACAATGTGAACGCAGCTAATTTCACACTGTGATCACAGTGTGTTCACAGTGTAAGTTAGTTTTCACAAGTCAGTAAAACGCTCAAATTTAACACTGTGGTCCACACTGTGGTCCATACTGTGTTCACACTGTGGTCCATACTGTATTCACATTGTGGTCCACACTGTGTTCACACTGTTCTTTCCGGTAGGGAATTATTCCAACTACCTATACAAGGTGGCCCCCAAAAAACGGAACGGGGCACTTCTCAAAATAAAGTAACAAAATGATTATGTCCATCGGATAGGGTATCTTTTCCAATGAAAAACGATACCAAGAACAGTAATATTGGTCGTGTAGTTTTTGTGTTAGGGCGCTCTGAGTGACACCATGTCAGGCTCCAATTTTTGTCTATTTTTACCAAGACAGTGCCTGATAAATCGCATTTACTGCCCGTCATAGCATTGAACAACGAGCAATACGCGCGCTATTGTTAGTGTGCATTCAGCTGTGTGCTGAGAGAATGGGCATGGTTGTTCGATGATATGACGGGCAGTAAGTGCGATTTATCAGGCACTGACTTGGTAAAAATTGACAAAAATGGGAACCCGACATGGTGTCACTCACAGCGCCTTAAAACAAAAACTACACGACCAAAATTACTGTTCTTGGTAGCGTTTTTCATTGGAAAAGATACACTATCCGATGGACATAATTATGTTGTTACTTTATTTTGGGAAGTGCCCTGTTCCGTTTTGTTTGGGCCACCCTGTATATTGAACACCTTAACAGCCCCCTTGATTATCAAGTAGACAGTGGTGAAGGAATGCAATGCGACCCAGTCCCAGGGCAGAGGAAGGGGGATCGAATTGCAGAAACCAAATATTTATAGGCAACTGCCTCACGTGGGGTCGATTAGGGGTCTGCTAGTTCCATAGGCTCTGATTGATAATACCACATCACATACTGAACATCAAAAGACAAACTATAACATGTCTTGATCTATGCATCATTCAGATTTTAGCATGTACAGCTATACAATCATGTATGTGATAATCTGTATAAAATGTAGTCCATCTAATGATCTATTGTATGGTATTATGGAATATGGTGTCCAAATATACTCGAGGCACATCGATTGTGCGAAATAATGTCCATCTACTACCAATTAGTACATTTACATCCATCAATATAGTGATCGACCGTATTATAATAACAAGATGACATTTGTTTGGTTAGTATTAAACACATTACATACTTGGAAATATTGGTACACGTATAAACCAAATTGATGCTAAATCGAATATCAAACGCGGGTATATCAAGTACTAAGTAGTATAAACAAGTTAATATGTCAACGTTTATACGCATTCAAATTAAATGCAAGCCTGTCATGCCTTTGTGAGTAAGCCTATGTAGTATGAGTCTCAGATTATATTACTTACAAGTGATAGATTACAGCAAAATTAAAACAAAGGAAAGAGGAACTTAATTTACCTCTCTGTAATCGTGAGCCAGCTGGACAACATCTCTTTGACCATCGGCCGCAGCTGTAGCATCTCTCCGTCCACCTCCCGGCCAGAGATGCCCCCACGAAGCCGCATCAGCATAGTGGTATCGCTGGCCCGGCTGCAATAGTAGCACGGATACCAACAACAAACGGACAGTTAGCGACAGGCCCCCCACCCCTGCGGGACCAGAGGCCGAGGCCGTCGTTCGCGAGATTCGCCGTCCACCACGGGAGCAAAACACCGCCACGCAACACCAAGTCACTAGTCCTCGGAACATTATTTCCTCATGTAAAATCCAGGCTGGCTATCTGTATTCCCTCTCTCATATAACCGCTTCTGTAATCAAAAGCAAAACCAATGTCCGACGAGGCTTCCTGGGCTGGTTTTCTCTTCCAAAGCTATTGTGCAGTACATGTACACCTGAATCAATTTATCACAAGCAGACGATAATCTCTGCATGCAAAGTTCACGATCGATACAACTTTCACACGTCCATCGCTCGCGTTTCCGTGACTGCGAAATGACAATGGAAGAAATTTCTCCCACGAGGGGTGTGTGATGACTGCAGCATCCGTGCGCTGGTGAGAGACGCGCGCGTAGATTGGGGACCACTATGGCGGGATGGGATAGGAGCTTGCCAAAACAACACCAGCCCCGCCCTATTAATATAGTATTTACGTTATTTTCCCAGGGCTGCCACGCCCCCGTGAAATCTATAAAAACAGAGAGGAGAACAACTGTGATTGTGGAAAAAGATAGAAGTATAATGGAAAAGGTTGTAACGGAGAGAACAAAAACTGTGATTGGAAAAAAAAGATAGAAGTGTAATTGAAAAGGTTGTAACTTGGAATCTCGCGACCCATTGCCTAAAACTAGGTCGCTTGTTCCCGTATTATTTTCCCGTTATTTCATTAGATTTCTTGCTCGTTTGTTTGTTTGTTTGTCCCTTTTCATGAATGTTATTTAGATTGTTTCAAGACGTGACTATTTACATTATTTTATCCATCGTGGTACCGCAAATCGTCTGAAGGGGAAGTGATTTCAGATGCCGATCCATTTTTAGGATCAACCCCGGATCAACTAACATCTGTTCTTGGTTACGAAATTGTAGCTGAACGTCCTTGGGGGAATAACTTTCTATATTGTAAGCCTGTCTGTCTGTTGTGCCTCCAAATATCCTGTTTGTATTTACCCTTCTTTTTCTGTCTGAAGATCGCTAACTGTCGAGATGCGTTGCGACGAACGGAGAAAATGCCGCGCCGTCAAAACCTAAAAACCTAACGCGCGTATGATAAAAGTCCTAAAGCGCGCACTACATCATGGGTGATGGCATCGTGAATTAACATTACGTGACTCATCGTGAATGGTTGCACCGTGTGGATTAAAAAGGGGGTCCAAGTAATCCCCCACCTGGGATGATCCCACCGGAAGTTCGTCTGGCTGAGTAAGGTAAATCTAGGACAAGATATAAAAAGGAAACTGAGAAAAACTACAAGAATAATCATGACATTTTAACCCGTTGATAGGGATACAAATGTAAGATCACATGATACGAATTAAAAAAGGGAAATTAATCTATTTTTAAAAAGTTTATTCAGTTGATAGTTTGTTTGTTTGTTTGATTGTGTCATTCTCCTATACACAAATAAGAAATATTATAGCAAAACAAATTTAGAAGTGTAAGTATGCTGTAACGGATTGCCAGTGGTTGAGTTACATATCTAATCACGAACAATGTTATCATATGCACGAGGTTATATATGGACAAACTTTCGGTGGAGATGCGGCTATCTTTGTTGCTATAAGTATAAATATAATATTGTTTTGTTTAGATGTGGCCCGATAATCAAACATAAAACAATATTTTTCTTCAACTCCACACTATTAAGTTACCTGACTAATGTGGTATGAAAATTGTGCAACATTATCGGGGAAGTGGGGCTACCAGTGGCATTACTGTTCTGACTAATTGAGGGAGGGGCGTGAATAATTTGGGGCACACTCTTGGCATTTCTTTTTATGTTTTTAACGGATATTGTCATCTAATAAAGGGAACGTGACTCCCGTGCCCCCCCCCCCCCCATAGCTAAGCCACTGGGGGCTCCAACCCCAAGACCTACCCACCCCCGCGTCCAGTGGCTCCAACCCCAAGACCTACCCACCCCGTCATGTTTACGCCTATCATCACACAGACTCTTCAAAATGGCTAGTATTTCCTTATTTTCCGGATTAAATTAGAACTATATAATTGCCCCAGTGACCGAGATTTCAGAAAAAAAAATCCTGGACAAATACTTAGAGTACAATCCATTAACTTTTTCAAATTCAATCCAAATCATGGAGTTCCACGTTTCTCTTGTACACGCGTGTCATTTATAATTGGCTTATGGTAACAGCATAATGAAATGGGTTTTGATGTTTATAAATGTCTCCCCAAAATTGTTCTGGAACGCTTTTAGATTGCAGTCGAAAACAATGGGCAGGGGGCAGTTCTCTGACATAAACTTGCACATTTTTATTTAGCTAAACAGTGTTCTTTTTCCAAGAAACTAACGCATATCATTCTGTAGACAAATCTTACGGTGATATTGTTAATTGTTATATGATTAAAGTCTCAAATATGTCACATTTGGAATTGGAAATATATTATGAAGTTAATGGATCACTTTAAAAATAACGTCCTTTTTTGCTGGAATCGTAAATTTAATTGTACCCATTCCATGAACCACAAGAACCACGTACATCAAGTCGGGGAAATGTTGAAGTTCACTCTGATAAAGGATTCAAATAACGCAATAAAAACCAATCACTTTGTAATAGACTCTCAAGCCCATTTCCTTTCTATTCTGAATTGATGTATAATTATCATGGTTATTGTCATACTTTTACCAAGTTAAAAGACAAATGAACCTGTCGCATCAATCTGATTAAATTGATTTGATTGTGCTTAACCAACATAAATGTAATATACAATAAAGGTCCGCAGTTGTTACACTAATTAAATGATAATAACGATTTGTATTTTAAAGTTATTTCAAGGTCCTAATCTTCTAAGGCTAGCTAGTGATATTTGTTTTCATATAAGTAATTCCAATGACTATATCTAGCAACTTTTGAAGTTTGGCTTACAAAAAGAGAACAATGATTTTAAAGAACAACAAAAAGTACGTACATGATTTGTGTAAAACGAAATCTTCACACAAGTTGCATGCATATAATAAAGATAGGTGCGCGGGGCGTGGATGGGGGCTGCAGCCCGAAGAGTTTTTCAAAAGTCAATATTATGGCAAATTCAGGTCATATTCGGTCAGTAATGGGTTGAAGATATCTCAGAACAAGAGATAACAATAATTATACCCTTCCGCCCCACCCCAGGTGCATATTATTATTTTTGTCGTACGCCAATTAAAATGTAAGATAAAAAGGAATATGTATTTACACATCATGTTGTCAAATCTACTAATACGAAACGCCGACAAGTCGAAAATATTTATAACGAAGCTGTTATTACAAATAAGCTGGATGACATTTACTAACTTAAAATTAAATAAAATATTTTGATATAATACTTTTGATGTTTTCCAATGTGGTCTTAAAGGCAAAAAGTGCATATCGGAACATGAAAAAAACATTTGAACAAGTTATACATTATTCCAAGTATTCCATATTTTACACATTATATACGTTGCCGAATGTCTTCCCCTGTCTTCATGGAGGAACGTGTGAAGAACATATCCATCAATGCAAGGCGGCTAGGTACTGGAGAGTGTTTGAAGCCACACCGTTTACTATTTGTTATGGAAATTATTCGACTTAAATGAATGTATGACTCTAATTTAAATTAATTTAAGTGCAGTTCTTACCTCACAGACGGGTTATGAATATAATCATCGAATATTCGCGGAACTATTGGCTCCCACACCTCTAAATATGGACGGATCTCAACTTAAAGTTGAAAATTTCACCTATTTTTAGATCAGATATAACCTTTCGGGTGCTCATGTAATTCATTGAAGCCATACAACCGATGATGATGAAATACAAGAGATTATACAGATTAAAGATAATTTCCAAAGATATAAAGTTATATTCGGCGAAATAAAGTGCATTGTTCTGGTGTATAGTCACGGTAGAAAGAGTGCGCTCTGCGTATAGTTGCAGCTTGATGATAATGTTGATATAAGAGTGTGTATTGTAGTTGTAGTATCCTACTTTGCTTGTGCATATTATAGTACTCTCGTTAAAAACAGACCGCTATGTCACCCCACTTCCGTTGCACAATCGCTATGGATTTCCGCCGCAACCACCGGGCTGGAGTTCCGATCACCTTCCGTTCATACAGGAGCCAGTTCTAGTTCAGTTGACCGATATGTAGTGTCACTCAGTCTTTATATACTGTAGGTAAAACAGGGGTTATCATTTGGAAGTGGGAGGGGTGGATGGTTATGTATTTTGCCTAAATATCATCCTTCCTCTTTTTGATTAAACGTGAGATTCAAACGCGATTCAAGGGATCTAGTAACAATGCCCAAATCCTCAAAACTTACTTGGAACTCGGTTCTCTTATTGTAGAAGCATGGGACGGACAGGTTTCTGTTTTTAGAATTTCCCTTTTGTTAAAAAGATATTTACGATTGAAGTGTTCGGATTTTTAACTATCCACTGGATAGTCATAACCGTGTACAAAGTCAGTGCAATGAGTTCGTGAATATCATTTTGCATTTTCGCTCACTACTCGGCCATATAACATCCATTTAACATGAAATTTGAAGACATTACTCAGTGGACATATGAGGTAACAACAATACACAATGTATCAACCATTCATCACTTTTTGCACATGTCAACAAAGTTACTAGATCCCTTTAAAAGGATTGTGAAAGCAGAGATCACCTCTCTGGTGAAAGGTTCCTTTGTATCATCTTACTGCCTGAATTATTAAATAAGAGATGGTTATGCCCCAGAGAATATGAGGAGATATAATGCATATAATGACAACAATATTTTTAAATAAGAGAGAAGGTGGGGGGGGGGGGGGGGGGAGGGGGTTCCACCCCAGCCTCATGTCTATGATAGTGGTGGCACACATATGATTGGCACAATGGGCAGTGGTAAAGGCTAAAGCCATGAATTCTGCAATGGGGTTGGGGGAGGGGGAGGGGGGAGGGGAGGGGATTATAATGTTTTACTAAGTTTATATTTTACTTTCTAATAGAGATATGATGAATGCTAGGCAAACATCCACAAATCTAAATAATCAAATTAAATCCTCACAAATAAAACCAAACAAAATATATAATCTATAGAACAGTGTGAATGTTTGGATCTGTTAAATTCTAGCTATATCATTATTATCATATTCTAATTTAAAACAAACATCCAGCACTCAACATACACTCTCTCCACTCCCTGGGGATCATTCCTGCTAGTACTTACATAATTGTATTACATGATAAATGCTAGTCAAACATCCACAAATCCGAATAGCCAAATTCAATCAACACAAGTAAAACCGAGTAAAATAAATCAATAGAACAGTATGCTTTGGAGCTGTTCATTTTCAGCCATATTCTTATATTGACATTTATAGCAAACATCACAAAATATGTACAAATTGTTTACAGTGATTTTCAAATATATAAATACACAATCACAATCACGCAATGGTTTATCAAATCAGGACACAAATTAAACAAAAATAACAATACTGTTATTTCAAATTATGGTAGACATTTTGTATCACTTTAGGCAAGTTTTGCAAGTTCACTTTAAGTACTTCGCACATTATATAAAAAGCTTCTGGGTTTACTTAGTATTTTCTGTTTTACCTAATGACTAAAAAGGGTGCTGTAGATTATATTTAAAAACTATTTAATTCTGAATTATTTTATCACACCTTATTTTAAGATACATGAATCAGAGAAAGCAAAGTCCTATGAATCAAATGTTCAAATAAAAAAAAAATACACATTTTGTGAAAACTGAAAATTGAGTTAGAATATACTTCATGTATGCATAAGAAGCATTTAAAACATTAAAATACAATGATTTATCACAGCAGATACTACATGCAAATGGCTACAGAGAAACATTTTTTAAAAGAAGATAGTATTATAACACATTAATATGGAAAAAATCCTGTCCCTTTGTCACTTCCATTATTCAATAGTTTCTGTAAAGAACTTTGTTTTTCAAATATAGAATACAATAAGTCGTATAAATACTAGGCTATTTACAAATGGCACACTCATTTAATACAAACAATATAATTCCAATCAGCCTATATAATTCAGCTATACATAATTATACACCCATATAACGTTACATCAAAAGAAGAAAAATACCCATCAGTCATTCAGAGTTGCATGATTAAAATACTTCACAGAAATATATATATCCACACCAAATTAATCAAACCATTTACATAATTCATGTACATGAATTAAATACTAATGAGTTTTCTAATGAATACATAAAATTCATCTAAACATTTGATATACAAGTATAGTTCTTAAATATTCAAAATAACTTGTATTTTAAATATCATATTCATATCACCTCAACCTTACAATAAAACAGTTAAATCATGAACATATTTAGCTAGTTCAGAATAAGAATGTTTGATTCATTTTTATCTATAAATTAAGTAGAGTCAATTCAGAATACTAATTTAAAGGCAATGTTGGAGGATGAATTTGCATTAATCACAGTACCAGTGTCCATTTTATTTCACTATCATAATTTTACAGATCTACCTGATTCATATACAACAATAAGTGAATACATGTTTGAAATATGAATACCATTTTTAATATTGAGCTTTCCATAGAAGTAGATCTAAATCTGAATACACATGTTTAGAGCAATTTGAAACATGAATTTAAATTCACTGAATAATATTTTAATATCATAATTATGTCTATCAACATGATCCGCAGCTTTAAAAAAAAATGCATGATTGGAAGTTAAAAATCTGTCTTTAATTGATCGACCATTTTACGAAAATCGATTTAAATATTAAAAATACATCTTTTCCTACAAAACATGCAATTACAATTCTATAGCTATTCTGCAACCGCTGGATTTAAAGATATTTATTGTCAAGGTGATGATTTCTTTATAAGAAAATATGCATAGGTAGATAGCAGTATGATTTATGAAGACACTGTGCTGTATAAAAAATCAATTGCACGCTTTGATAACTGAAGACACCGCTGTTTATATTAATAAAAAAAAAAGACCATTACATATTCTCAGGCTCATTTACAGTAACAGAAAGAACATTTTGCACCATTTTCTCTTCTTCTCGAATCTAAATTGAAGCTAGCGAATCATACAAATGAAAGCACTCAATTATAATAAATGAATTATAATGGTAAGAAAACAAAGTAGATATTTCTGAAAAAAAAAAAAAATGACTTCTACTCATCATGAAATATTTAACAAACTCAACCTTACATTATGAATTTAGCATAGTTCCAGAAATAAGGTTTCCTCTGTTCCTTAAAACAGTCTTGAACAAATGGCGTGAAAGCTTCAATGGGTATTATTCATGTGTAAATATTGAATGCAGTGTAACCTCACTATAACGAGAACCTTAGGTCCATTGAATATGCCTTGTTATATCAGATGTCTGGTATGATCAGGGCTTTAACAAATTACATAGAACCTGAACCTGTGAAAGGACCTCCCTATATCGAGTACCTCATTATAACAGAGCTCGTTATAAAGTGGTTCCACTGTACCTCATTACAACAGAGCTCATTATAAAGACGTTCCACTGTACCTCATTATAACAGAGCTCATTATAAAGACGTTCCACTGTACCTCATTACAACAGAGCTCGTTATAAAGACGTTCCACTGTACCTCATTATAACAGAGCTCATTATAAAGAAGTTCCACTGTAGAGTTTATAATGCTGAAATACAATATGCTGAAAAGGAGGGTATATAGCTGAATTCCATCCTTTTCATTTCAAGGTGATTTTTTTTTTTTACGGTGGATGGAAGCAATGATATTGCATTACAATGTGAAAGACGGTGAAAAGACAAATATGATGATGAATGGCATCGATTATCTTTTCCAATGACAAGGTTTTTGCAAATTTTCTTTTGCTCAAGAGGCATGATTAATATAGGTATGTAAAAACAGGCACATCAAGTCCTATATTTAAATTAACAGAAGCAATGATATGGCTATAAAATGTGAAAGACAGTGAAAAGACAAAAGTGATGCTGACGGCATCAAAATATCTTTTCCAATGACAAGGTTTTTGAAAATTTTCTTTCACTCAAAAGGCATGATTAAAGTAGGCATGTAAACACACATAAACACCAAGTCCTACATTTCACTTCACAGTAGCACACTTGCAGCAAATCTTGTAAGAGATTTAATTTTGACCTTAGAAGTTAATTGTTAGACTCATTGATGGATGATTAATGGATTAATATAGCACCTAAATATCAATCAGCCACACAAGACATTTTTTAGAATCAATCAAAATCAACTGAGAGTCTGGAACAATATTAAAGAATTACGTACATTGATTTTCTATAGATGTAGATATAAAATCATGAACATTAAAAAATACTTAAAATGTAATTTCAGGCACATTTTAAACTGCATTATAAATTGTAGACATCATTCAATATGGAAGGCTTGTTTTGAATACACAGTGACAAGAAGAAAATATGCTTTCCTTTAAAAAATGTTAAGTAGATTTTGATGATTCAACATGCATATAGTCATTACAAGATTTTCCTCACATTTGTTTAAAAGATGCATTATACCATCTCACATTAAACCTCATCAAAATTCAATCAAAATAACACTTATCTTTAACATGACATAACTCAAAAGTAGTTCTGTGATTTTTCCTGTGCTCGGTTTATACAGTCAAGAAAAATGTCTACCTTTAAATATGAGTGAGCTCTTTCTAGGTGTCAACATATTTATCACTATCTTCACCGTCTAAATACGTAGTGTGTTTCAAACAAATCCAAATGGAAAACGATAAATGTAGAGTTTCAGATCATGAAATCTAGTCAAATAAGTTCAATCTTACAAAAATATGAGTCAATCCGAACATTAACCAACAATTTTCTTGCTGAATTCTCATTTCTACTTCTAAGAAATGGAAAATCCAATAACATACAATGGAATGCAATGAAGTAAGAAAAATACAAATTTGTATCTCTTCATAAATATATAGTTGAAGAAAGCCCACCATAGCTTTCAACATTTCAGCATTAGAAAGTTGTGAGAAAATACAATTTCGCAAACCCTTTCAGCAAGTAACATTCAGCAAGTATATTATACAAAAACAAATTATTCACAGCACAACCATTATCTTTTAAAAGTTACATTCACACAGCATTATTAGAATCATTTTCCAGTCACCCTTCCTTATTTCTAAGATTAAACTTGTTTGAATCATATCACGTACTGCTCAAAATAATGTCCTCATTGCTCCATCAACAAGGAACACTGGAATTTGTATTACTGTTTTTATCAGTAGCATCATCGTAATCATAATCATCATCATCATCACTTACGTCAGCAGAGGCAGCACCAACAGTAAGAGCAGCCCACATCTATCTATCCTCATACGACATACTCATTTATCTCTAACTCCATAAAGGACCAAGAGCATCCTTATCATTCTTCTCTCCTCCTCCTTCTCATCATCATATCGAGTTCTTATCCATCTCCAAGTTCAGCCAACACGGGGACAATCATTCACTCTCACTTCTCATCAGCAGAGAGCATTTTCTTTGCCTTTTCCTCCTGCTCATCAGTCTCCAACTCCAGTGCAGCAAGAGGTATCCCTCCATCCAGCACTTTATTTAAATGTGTGTAACCATCGTCATTAATACAAAATGTTAACAACATAAGTGTGATTACCATCGTCTGACATCACCATCGTCATCATCATATGAAGCATTCATCCTTCTCCCACCCCAGCGCAGCCATAGGCATCCCTCTGTCAAATTCCTTCCTTTGCAGAGTTGTACTTGCCATGCAGCTTGTGGGATTGCAGTATGGCAACTGAAAATGTGTGTGACCATCATAATCGTTGATCTTTCTTAACATGTGATCACTATCACCTGACATAATCGTCCAGATCACAGTCACCATCATATGAGGCGTTCATCCGTCTCCAACTCCAGTGCAGCCAGAGGCATCCCTCCATCCAGCTCTTCCTTGGCCGGGTTGTACTTGCCCTTCAGTTTGCGAGACGTTCGGAGATAGCACCAGGTGCAGAGCAACAGCACCGCCACTAGCACCAGAACAACCACCAGTGGAATGATGATCACGATTTGGGAGGAGGCAATCTTCTGGGCACAGAAATCACCTGGTGAATTGAGATAAAGAGAAGAAGAAGAAGACATCTATGAAATGAAAGAATGTTAATAATAAAGATACATATTGTATTTAACCAAAATAAGATGAGAGCGTAACTCAGATACGGTTTGGTGTATAGCATAAGAAATGCCACTAGCACTACAATAATCACTCGAGGAATGATGATCATGATTTGGTTAGAGGCGACCTTCTGGGTGCAGAAATCACCAAGTGGAAATTGAAAATGTAAAGGTATTATAATTTTATAAAAATCTGCAACAGTGCTGCCACTAACCACCAGAACAATGACAAAAGGGAATAATTTTCGCTACACCAATGTTCATTTCACAGTCCATTTTACTGCAACTAGCCACCAGCATAAACAAACTGACTAGAGGCACAGTGATCATGATTTAAGATAAGGAATGTTCTGGGCACAAATATCAACAGTTGGATTCAAATAAAGAAAAAGAAAAAGTGGCCAAACAATGTTTAAACATAAATAAATTAGATTTGAACAAAGTTTTGTATCATTATTTTCCATTAGGATGACTAACCTTCAAAGTCTGCTGAGCACCTGCATTCGTAGCTCCCAGCTATATTCCTGCATGTGGCTCCGTTCAGACACTCTTGCTCGCCTGTCACACATTCATCAATGTCTTGGTCGCACCTAGATCCTCCATAACCCGTCTCGAGACAGTCGCACATGTAGCCGTCTACCAGGTCTGTGCATTTCCTTGCGCCGTTCAAGCATGGGTTACTAGCGCACTCATCTACCTCGGTCTCGCAAAGTGCGCCCTCAAAGCCTGGTGCGCACTTGCATTCAAAGAATGGCCGGTTGTCGATACAGGTTGCTCCATTTAGGCAGGGGTTTGCTAAACATTCGTTGATGTTCTGCGTGCAGAACGTGCCAGTGTATCCCGTCCCAGTGCAATTGCAGGAGAACGATCCATTCTCATTGATGCAGATGCCCTCGTTTTCACAGACGCTCGGTTGCAGCAGACATTCATCCACATCTTCCTCACAAAGGCGGCCACGGTAGCCCGTCTCATTGCAGTGGCAGATGAAGGCATCCGTCTCAACCTGGCATTCCTGCGTTGAAGCGCAAACATTGCGCTGGCACTCTTCCACCAGTCCACAATCGGTGAGGGCCTGGGGGAAGATAGTGCAGTCACATGGTCCGACGTAGGCACAGCTTCCATCATTAATGCAGGGATTCACCGCGCAGCTGTTGATGATTCGTTCACACAGCACGCCACCATAGCCAAGCGGGCAGTAGCACTGAAATCCGTTATTCACGTAATCCATGCACGTTGCGTTATTCTGGCACAACCGCAATCCGCAAGTCCTCTGGTCAAGCTCACAATTAGTTCCTGCAAAGTATGTCGGACATGCACACTCGTATCCATTCACCAAATCCATACAAGAGCCCCCATTCATACATGGGTCACTTGAGCATTCATCGATATCGGTGCCACAGTGCGTGCCGGTGTACCCTGCCAGACACTGACAGGAGTAGCCGACAAAGAAGTTCTGACCAGGGGTCAAACTCTCGATGCACGCCGCCCCGTTCCTGCATGGGTTCGAGTCACACTCGGCAATGTCGAACTGACACAGGTAGCCCGTGTATCCTGCCGTACAGAGGCAGGTGAAATTCACCTGTGGCATTGCAGTGTCATGGAAACAGGATCCCCCATTATAACAGGGATTTGATTCGCACTGGTTGATTGGCTCCTCGCAGTTACGCCCCCTGTAGTAGCGATTACACTGACATGAGTAGTCGCTCGCATCGCGGCTACACATTCCCCCATTCAAACACGGCCCTGAATAACAAGCATCTACAAACTGGCAGAGGTTGCCATAGAACCCATCAGGGCAGCGGCACCAGTAGTAGGTTCCATTGCGGATGCACTCCGCTCCGTTAGCGCACTCGTGTTGGAAGCAGGGGTTGAAGATCTCACAGTCCTGCCCCTCGTAGAAGTCTGGGCACGTGCAGTTATACTCAGTGTTTCCGTAGTCCTGCGCACACAAGCCCCCGTTCTGGCATGGCTGCTGTGTGCAGAGTCGCTCATCGATCATACACGTCTGTCCCGTGTAACCGGGCTGGCACAGGCACTCGAAGTCCAGTGGAAACACATGTCTGCAGGCAAGCGATGTGGCAGCATTGCAGGGGTTGTTCTCACAAACGTTGATCTCTGTGTCACAGAATGGATCCGTCAGACCGAGTGGACAAATGCATGTGTAGTTCATGTGGCCATCCACGCAGGTAGACCCTCTCTGACAGTAGTTACCTGGAGATACGGGGAGAAAGTGAGAGATGAAGATAAAGATTAAGAAGGGGGATATTTATAACATATTTAATTTTGATAATTGTGACTATGTGCTCACGTTACTTCATACAGATACCTTGATACAACAGTTGAAGATAAATTTCCTGATTTTATATTGCAATTAAGGACTTGCTGCTCTTGTTGTTATTGCAAACAAAAAGATTTGAATACCAGACTCATATTTGATACATTTCACAAATTATTTCAAACATAGGGAAACTGACCAGAAATACATAATATGAATGAAAATGAGCAATGAAAATTTGGCTTCCCTCGGATCACCAGCATTGAATCGGGTTTCAGGGATGCACAAACATCACATGACCATTCTAGCTCAGTTGGAAGAGCACTGGTCTTGCAACCCGGGGAAGCCCAAATTTTCTTAGCACATTTTAATTTTAAAATTAAACAAACATACCTATGCAGTCATCCACACTAGTTGCACAACCAGCCCCTTCCCAGCCTGGCCGGCAGTCGCAGCGGTGGGCATTCCATAGGTCAACACAATATGCCGTCACTGGACATGGTTCGGGGTTGCAAACGTCCAGTGAGTTACAGCCGGTCTGGACATTAAGTGTGTTAACGGTCAGTCCAGACTGGGTGTCTGTGCCGGACAGGTAGTGTAGAGGCTGGTCGTTGACCGTTGGATTGCGGATGCAGCCTAGGAGAAACATATCCATCGGAGAACCTGCAGGCAATAAGGAATCAAAGATAAACCTCTACATACTGATCTTCCACTAAAAAGTAAATGTCCCCAGGGAGGCTAGATGGTCCACAAGATAATTGGGTTAGTTTGAATGGTAAATAATTACAGTGAATATAGAAGGATGTGGTTTGATTAATTAGACAAATAATGATTCCATCATCATCATTATTATAGATATTATTATGGTTATTATTACTACTACTACAGCTACGACTAAAATAATTAAGGAACTACCATAGATAAAAATGTGGTCTTTATTTGAAAGCAGGTGGTTTTTATTGACAGGTTCATTTACATCCCTTGAGTAGACATGTTTGGATTGTAGTATTATAATATACCTGGGGTATTTGTGCCTCCTAGCAGCAGCTCCACAGTGGGGTTTCTGGTTGCACTGTGGACGGGAAAGTCCCCCTCTAGGGTATAGCTATTACCCCCGTGGGTCACGGTGATGTAAGAGCGATGCCGCTCTATCAGAACCTCCTCCCACTCGGCATTGGTGACATTGTCTGAGATGACTAGCGTCTTCAATTCTATGAGAAGGCAAATGGGGACAAAATTAGTTTATCATTAATTTCTTTCAACTTAAACTTGAAGTTCTTTAGTTTAGAAAACATTCATTTTTTTGGTATCCATTTGTGACTGGCTATAGCAAAACCCTGCACTTGTCGGTAAAAATCCAAATGTAGATTTTCATACCATTAAAAAGGCCTCATCACAAGCTTTCATTTGACGCTTTGTTCTAAAAAAATTGGTTAATAATTAGCAAAGATACGACTATTTCAATTTTACAAACCTTAGTCTTTTACATACAATATGTAAACTTAAAATGCTCATTTCTTTGAAACATGAATTACCGACAAGTGCAGGGTTTTGCTATAGCCAGTCACATTTTGTGTGATGCATAGTTTAGACTTTATAGTGCATGTCACTGCAACTAACAACATTCTCAATTGGCTTCTTTCTTTTTTAAGGTTCTAAATTTCTGGCGATTAATGACAATTTTGTTGCCTAGTCATATCACATGAGTTATATAATTTTAAAGCTTAGAATAAGTATTATTATAACAAATTTGTAAACGATTCTTTTACCAGCAAGCAGTTCTTTCTAACATTGTATACAAATATATACATTTTGCACCAAAATAGCTCTAAAAGTATCTAAGAAATTCTGTTTCTATCATAAATTTTAAAGAAAATTCACCTGCTCCGAAGTAGGTCTGCAGCTGCAGTGTGCCATCGATGATGATTAACACCATGTCGTCCACCTGTCCGTCACCCTGTTGGAACAGCCGAGTCATCATTACGATCCCCGCCTGATCGCGTGTGCGAAACTCCACCGAAAAGGCATCGCCAAACGGTATCAATCTTGAGTCCAGGACCATGCGGGTGTAGCTTGAAGCTCCGTTATAAGTAGATGCGGTAGCTGGTAGATGGATGTAGAAAAGGAGTAAAACGTAAAATTAATACTAGATTATACAGCGCTTAAAGGGATCTAGTAACTTTGTTGACATGTGCAAAAAGTGATGAAGGGTTGATGCAATGTATATTGTTGTTATCTCATATGTCCACAGGGTATTGTGTGAAAATTTCAAGTCAAATGGACATTGCATGGCCAAGTAATGAGCGAAAATGCAAAGTGATATTCACTAACTCATTGTACTCACTTTGTACACGGTAAGAAAAACTCAGGGGGAGTTTTTCTTATCTGAATACTTCAATCGTACATATCTTTGTAACGAAAGGGAAATTTGAAAAACCGAAACCGGTCCCATGATTTTATTGTTAATACGAATACGAGGATTTGGACAATGTTACTAAGTCCCTTTAATATTGAATATGGAAAATACTGCTGAAAACTGCTTGTCTACTAAAAAATCGCCAATGTGATAAAATGAGAGTCGTATACAGCCTAGCTTTCGATCCTAGCAGAATCTTCGTCAGGGCACAAATGACAGTAACTACAGAAAAAACACAGAATATATACCAACATAAACACATGTATGGAAGGGGGGCTGGAAAGAGGAAAGGAGGCGGAGACACAAAACAATGAAAGCAACTGTGAGTGGGTGAGTGTCAGGACTGCTTGACCAATCAGGTAAAAACAGGCATGGGTGGGTCCTTAAGTGGCTGCAGTCAAAGAAAATGTGATGAGAGTGTAAGGCTTAGAGAAGAATAGAGGTAGGGAGGATCAAAGAAATAAATCAGGAAATGGAAAGAGACATGTGAACAAAAGACAGTTGATGAGGTGTGGGAGTGCACTGGGGCACTGAGAGGGGAGGAACAATAGAGGGGATTATGAGTGTAGGGGATGGGAAGAGAGGATTAGGACAAAGAAAGTGAAGTGAAGTGTGTAGCAGGATCGGATGAATAGGATAGGCGAGATCAAAGGACAGGGAGTTTAAAAGAGATAGTGAACAAAAGGAAGCCTAAATAGGTAGGTGATCAGAGGGAAGGTGGAGAGACTAATGAGGGTGGAACAATATGATCAAAATAGAGGTGGAACTATGCATGATGAGAATGTGGATGTATATGAATAAGCCCATGTCTATGGACAGTGTACCTATAGAGAGAAATTAAATGCAAAAAGTATAACATATTAATAAACTAACATGATTATGTGTATGAATGGTGACAGTGTATATAATGTAATCTCAAAGGAAACTAAAATGAATATATGGGGAAAATAAAATGGGAAATAAGAATATGAATAGTATGTGGAACAAAGTAAAGTGTCGATATGGGGGGTGAAAACAAACAAATGGTGGTGCAGACGATGAAGGGGAGATGCAAAGGTTAATCACTGCCTTCTTGGATGTTGAGACCACGGGGATGAATGGTGCAGAGACGTCTTATCCAATACTTTTCTCTGCTGGAGCGGAGTGTGTCCGGGCGGTTACCTAGAGATTCTATTCCCTGTAGAATCATGTCAGAAATGGAGTGATTAGGTAGGTTGAAGTGGTTGCCGACTGGGGCGTCATGTTTGGATGTGTGGATGGTGGATCTGTGTCCGTAAAAGCGTCTCTTGAGGGTGTTCCTGGTTTCGCCTACGTACTGCATGCCACAGACTCTGCACGTGATAAGATATACAACATTGGTGGTGGTGCATGTGATGTGGCCCTTGGTATGGTGAGAGATGTTGTTGGAGTGGCTGGTGAAGGTTTCATCCTGATGGATATGTACCTGACACACAATGCATCTGTCGGCGGTGCACTTAAAGGTGCCTTGCTGTATGGGAGAGGGGTTGTTATTGGGGGTGGGAAGTTCAGCTCGAACAATGTGGTCCTTGAGGTTGCGAGGGCGTCTGTAGGCTAGGATGGGGGCATCAGGGACAGCCTGTTGGAGGCGATCAGAAGTGTGAAGAATGTGGTGATTGTTAGTCAATATGCGACGGAGGGGAGGTAAGTTGGGATGAAAGGTGGTCACTAGGGGTGTGACAACAGTGGTGCTCTGGTTGGGAGTCTTCTTCTTCAGAACCTCGGATCTGGGGAGAGAACGAACTTTGTTAATGGATAGATGAACTGCTTTGGCACTGTGGCCCCTGGCAGTGAGGTGTGTCTTGAGATTTCTGGCATGGAGGGAAAAGTCAGAGTCCTTGGAGCAGATGCGGCGGAGTCGAAGGGCTTGGCTGTAAGCAATACCTGTTTTGCAGTGGCGGGGGTGACAGCTAGATGAATGGAGGAACTGGTGGGTGTCTGTGGGCTTGGTGTAGAGACTGGTGGTGATCTGGCTGTTCTCCTTCTTGATGGTGACATGAAGGAAGTGGGTTTCATCTACGGAGAAGTCAGAAGTGAACTTTATGGTTCTGTGGAAGGAATTCATGTGGTCAATGAATGTGTGCAGGCTCTCTTCATCGCTGGTCCAGATGAAGAAGACATCGTCAATGTAGCGCCACCAAATCCATGGGCGGCAAGGTGCCGAGTCTAACATTTGCTGCTCCAGCTTGGTCATGAAGAGACATGCAAATGAGGGGGCCATGCGGGTACCCATGGCTGTTCCAAATATCTGTAGATAGTGCCTGTCAGAGAATGTGAAGTTGTTTTTGGTTAGTACATGGGACATGAGAGATTTGATGTCAGAGATGGGGGGATTGGTGTGACCACTCTGAGCCAAGGCTTCGCATGATGCGGTGATACCTTCGTCGAAGGGGATGTTGGTGTACAAAGAGGAAACATCAAAAGTTCCAATGATCGCAGTCTCAGGTATCTGTTCCTTAATGTCCTCGAGTTTCCTAAGAAAGTCAGGGGTGTCATGAATGTAATATTGAGATAGTAGCAGGAGAAGGAATAATAATAGTTATCATAATGTAAATAACAATGATAATAGAATAATCAAGCCTACTTCTATAGGACACCTTCTGTCTTTTGATACACGCAATGCATCATTATTATTACATCCGTCATCAGATAAAAACTGCCATCAATCAAGCACACAAAGTGCACAATTTCCACTCCCTAGGAAGAATTCCAGCCAGGCAGCTCGAAGGTGCACACAGTTCTATGGAACAACATTCCAATCCTGCTGGGTACCCAAGTATACACCCAGGCTGAGAGCAGCACACACCGGTTACAAACTAGGGACCCTACTATAGGAAAGGCATGCGCTCTACCAATCTTGCTACATCATGTCCGCAAAAAAAATAATTCCATAGCCATTTACTGCAAAATGTAACACAATACATGCACGGATAGGGGATAGAAGCATTTCCAGTGAGCTTTCATAAGCAGTAGAATACAATGCTGGTTAGACTAAAGACGAGGATTGGAGGTGCCTTTGCAATTGCTTACCTTCAGTGCAATCAGGTTCTAGGTAATCGGGTGTGCAGTCACACATGTATCCCTCCCAGCTAGGCAGACAAGTCCCTTCATTAAGGCAGGGGCTGGGGGTACAGTGCCCCTCTCTAGGGCACCCAGGGGAGGCCTGAGGGGGGTCACTGCGATCAGTATAGGGCGTGGCCTCCTGAAGCTCCACCGCTTGGCCGTTGATTGACAGGTCTCTGATGCACCCAGTGAAACTGCATGGATAGAAAGATACAAGATATTATTAAATGACGTGGTTATCCAATTGCTCTGATCACCAATTTCTGTATAACCTAGCACATAATATCTATTTCTACCATTATTTCTTTACATTATTGATAAAATCCACTTTTAAACAAAACTAAAACCTAAATCCCAGCTCAAAATGTCTCATTACCAACCTATATACATGAATGTTACATTAGCTGGTTAACGGCTGACTCAAAATCAAGCAAATCTATTTTTACCATTTCTTCTTTACATAATTGATCAGGGATACAAATGAGCTACAAGTTGATGGCCTGAAAATAGAGCCATGATACCGGATTTGTGTGGAAAATGGGGAAAATGGGCCTGAATTTCCAGGTGACAGCTTTTGCCTGAATAAAGGCATCCCCGATTGATAAAATCCATTAAACCAAATTTAGCAACATACCTTGAACTGGTCGGAAGAGAGGCCTGGAGGGGGACAAAGACACCCCCTGGATGCAGCTTCCCAAACAACACTGGTAATTGGAGGTCAATGGATGGGGGTGCTAGGATTGAACCCTGCTGAGTTGCTCCTGATTCAATGTCTGTCACTGGAGGGAATATGAATACAATACAATAGAATCTAACGTAAATACAGTATCATTATGAAAACATTTGATCAGTTTAAGTTTATTTTAAACTGAATGATTATATTCGTGTCTAAACCTATCACCATCACATTCTTCATCACCATCACAGACACTCATATCACCATCATCATCACCATTTCAGTGTCATTATCGCCATAATCATCATCACCATCACCACCACCACCATCTTTGTCGCCATTATCATCATCATCATCATCATCATCATCATCATCATCATCATCATCATCATCACCACCACCACCACCACCACCACCACCACCATCTTCGTCATCATCATCATCAACATCCAAGACTTACCCTCAATGACCAGTTGCAGTTGCTCTACGATGGACAGCTGTAGGGTGTACCACCTTCCATTACTAACAGGCACATAGAGTTCACTGGACAGCACTCCACCGAGTCTAAGGAAGTTCACCATGATCGAACTGTTACCTGCCTGGTAGACAGTCAGACCAGATGGCTGCAGAGTAAAACAAACAAAACTTGTATGTAACGATGAGTCAAATATGCTTTACTGACTAGTATATACTTGTACAGTAAGATCCCCTGACTATCAAGATCATTTATCTTGCCTCCCTAGCCAACGTCAGATAAAAGCAAGATTTTTCCAATTCTACTTGGCCAAAATCTGCTTAGGGTGGCCCCAAACACGGAAATATATAAACACTTCTATTAATTTGGTTGCCCAATCGGGCCATTAGAATTAAGCATCTATGAAATTTGTTGGCCAATAGCAAATTTGTATTAGCCGCTGGCCAGCTGGCCTGTGCTAATTTTAAGCAAATCCCTAGATCATGTCATTTATGACTACCTATTAACCCGTTCAGGACTAGTCTCGAAAATACTGGGGCAGGAGTCTATGGAGAATGCATGTTATACCAAAATCAGTCCGTCCTGAATGGGTTAATTAAGGCCACATTTAATGTATTTCTTAGATGGTCTTAGTACACATGTTTTGCTGTAATAATAATAAGATATGATATTGTGCTCAACAGAGTTCATTGAGTTAAATTCTCATAACTGACTTAATTTCTTAATCAACCTACTCATTATCCATACATCCTACCCATTATTCAAAAGCATTCATGGCTTGCACTCGCAATTGTACTTCTATACATTGAGTGTGCCTCATGACTACATGACTGCATTGCTCCCCAGGGAGTAGAAAGTGCACATCACATAAAGCTTTATTGCGAGTGTGTGTCTGATGACCGAGCTTAGAAATGAGTATCAATCAAATTAGGCGTTATAAAATACACTGAAACATTATTATTATTTGTAAAGTAAATCCACTTTCTGATGGTCTTACCATGTAGAGCATCAGACCGGGTTCCCCACTGCCCGCCGTGAACGAAAACTTGATCCTCCAGATGGCGTCACTGTCCTGCAGCCCACCCACCCCAGCTCCAAAGTGGAGGAACTGCGTCGGCTGGAAGCTGGCTAGTGTCTGTACCTCGCAGTGGGAGCCCTCGAAACCAAGAGGGCAGGTGCACAGGTAGGACGTCCAGTTGTCCACACAGGTTGCTCCATTAAGGCAGGGGTTATTCATGCAGGGGGATGAGACAATGCACCCAGGGATGGTCGCCTGAGCAATTGGAGACATCGTACTGGTGGCACTGATGGTTGTGGTAGTCGAGTCGAGGCTCTGAAGTACACCGTTTACTTTGAAATCCTACAGCAACAACAAAAAATAATAGGGAGCGCAGGTTGGCTAAGGCTCTAAAGAATAACATCATAATAAAATGTCAAAGATTACAAAGTGACCGAGTATACTATCTAAAATCATTAATGAGCAATTATATCTTTTACATTTGTTGAAATAAAAGTCAATTATTTCCTATTGTCACTATGAAATGACACACTGTATACAACTAAATTATACCAGATATTTTTAGTTATAATCTCTACTAATTCCTAATGAATCAAAGGTACTGTCGAAAATGGAAGAAAATATGTTCAATAATATACAAATGCATACCTGCAGGCATCCAACAAAGTTCTCAACCGTTTCCAGCTTCGAGACGATGTATGGCGATGCATCGGGCCCAATACCGCCCACATATAGGGCATCATTCAGCTCCACTGGGCCGCCAGCCACGGAGGGTTGAACCGTAGCGGTGCAGGGTGCAGCGCCGCAGCTTCCCTCATCCACCGTCAGAGTGAGTTCGGTGCCGATGAGCTGGACTTGGACCTTGTGCGGTGTTCCATCGTTGAGTTGGGAGCTTGCGGTGGCTGTAAGGGATTCGCTACCAACATTCATCGTCACGATGAGAGATCCTTGATACAACTCCAAAGCCAGGTGGTCGATGTAACCATCAGGTTGTATCTACGGAAAACAAATTCAAGTTAATGACGGAACTGTGAAATTGTGTTGCTATCTAGCACTTTAATTTAGTACAATATGGTTGCCAAAAGAGACTTGTTTACCGACATTCATGGTAGCGGTGATATATTCATGGTTTTCAAGGGCCAAGTGGTTGATGGAAACATTGAGTTACAGCTAAGAGAAATGTAAAAAAAAAAATTTAAATTATAAAAAGGTTCTACTGTAACTTAATAATCAGGGTCATGCAGTGGCCAAAAGTACATGAACCAATTATGGCTTCCCCCTTCATTGAAGAACACATCCTACCTGATGTCAATAATAAAGAAACTATCATATCGGTGAGTGAGAGTGAGAAGGGCATCTTGTAGGTTGGAGCCTCTCTATGCAAACTTTGTCTTTTTGGAATTTTCATCAAATTATAAAAGGAAGCTAGATTTGGTTTTATATAGCTTTCAACTTTTAAACATAATTATCTCTGAATTACAAAAAGTTACTTAGTGCCCTTTTTTTCTAACCGACAATAAATAGGTCTTTTTGCAAATCAACACTTACCCCTTCATTATAAAAGATAACACCAGAAGGCACCGTGGTCACAAAAGTCAGCTCGACGGTGACACTTGCAACTGCCCTCCGCCTGCGATTCCCATTTCCTGCAGCAGCCAGCTGTGCCAGAGGGGGCAGGGTGACATATCCCGCCCCGTTGAAGCTGGCCTGAGTGACAGTGGCGCAGAGGGTACCAGTGGTTCCCGGTGCACAGCTGCACTCAAACATATTGACCTGAGGTTCTCGGCACGTTGCGCCGTTGGTGCATGGATTGGAGAGGCACTCCTGAATGTCTACATCACAGCGCTCGCCTATGGAAATGACAGTGAGTGATTTTCAAAAATAATAATAATACTAATGATGTTTCAATTTATATAGTGCATAATATGATTGATAACTATCTCTAGGTGCTTGACATTAATCGTTATTAAAGATTATTGCAGTTTAATTGGTAATGGTCTCATTAAAAAAAGCAAAGGAAAAGCCTCACATACAAATATTACATCATTATCATTTATTAATAATGAACATAATTGTATATTACTGTATCTACCATTAGGTGGTAGGTTAGGGTTATATTCTTTATACTAAATAGTAAGGGAGCAGCACCATTTTTCTTTCTTGCAGGTTTTCTCATTCTCATTTATTCTTGTACTTTGCATTTTTCTTTCAAAAGTTTTATGTTTGCTTGTTCAAATATTGAAATGTCAAAAAATTGACTTATGTTTTTACATAACAAATGGAATGAAATAAATTGAACTGAGAATTGAATTAAAGTAGATTTACTATGACTTACCTTCATATCCAGGAGTACATGTGCAGTTATAGAAATCCACAAAGTCATGACACTGGCCAAAGGCACAAGGATTTGATGCACACTCATTGATCTCTTGCTCACATAAGACACCTAAGAAATAGAGAGAAAAAATAAAGTTAGTTATACTGTACATGTTTAATACTAAATTATAATAATAACGGTTATTTATATAGCGCTTACTGTGCAGCAAGTCGAGTGTAGAAACCAAAATTTTGAAATTGGCATTAACTAGAAACAAAATCATACCATTTTCTTCTAAATAAAAGTCACTAGCAAGTAGCAATATACAGTTACATCTTGAAGAACACTTTCAGAGAAACAAGGAACCACATTGAGTAAAAGAATAACTTGAACTTATTATTATTTAAGTAAGAGTTCCATAAATACCCTTCACGAGGGTAACAGCTATTATTAATGATAAAAGGTGAGCATCAACAGTTTAAGTTTCTGCCTACTAGGGGCAACCAGTCATACATAAATTTCTACTTTCATCAACTACACTTTGACAATTAACTGACACTTGTGTATCGAAACAAGTCTAGCAATACGCAGGTCTCCAAATTGTTTTCTGAATCCAAATTTTTCTATCATTTTTTATTTGAAAAGGAATATTAAGATATTAAGCACATTTTACCTTCATAGCCAGCAGTACAGTTACAAATGTAGCCATTGATGTGCTCCTCACAAGTTGCCCCATTGAGACAGGGGTTAGATTGACACTCCGCTATCTCTCTTGTACAGTGTACTCCTAAAAAGTTAAAGAAAAAGAATTAATCATTATTATCTTCATCATAATCACCATTGTCATAATCATTATCAACATCATCATCATTGTCATTACATCACCATCGTTATCATTATCAGCATTATTATCAACATTGCCATCATCACAACATCTTTATCACCAACATCATCTTTGCCATTCTCATCATCACATCACCAGTGTGATCATGATTATCATCATCATCAATGTCGCCATTATAACAATTATTGTCATCACACGATCACCATCACCATCAACATAACCATCATCAGTAATCCATATTTAAAGGTAACAGATGATTTACCTGTAAAGCCAGGAGTGCATTCGCACGCATATCCATTGATCCTGTCCACACAAGTTGCCCCATTTGCACATGGATATGACATGCACTCGTCCAGCTCTTGCTCACAATGCGTGCCATTGTACCCCTCCAGACATGTGCAGAAATAGCCGTTGATGAGATCCGTACACGTTGCGTTGTTCAAACAAGGTTGGTTGGTACACTCGTTAATCTCTTCCTCGCACAGTAGACCTAATAAAAGAACAAGAGAGAGAGAGAGAGAGAAAAGAGACTGATGTATTAAGATGGATATGTGAGCAATTATAAATGGCAATAGAAATGAGACTGACAATTAGACAAGAGGGTGTTCTCAAGCTTCTCAAGAACCTTAACACTAGCAAAGCTGCTGGTCCTGATGAGATCACTGCCCGGATGTTGAAAGAATCTGCAGAGGAACTGGCTCCGGTTCTAACATCATTGTTTCAGCAATCTCTCGACACAGGGGTTCTCCCAGATGACTGGCTCCTGCCTAATGTAACAGCACTTTTCAAGAAGGGATCTAGAGAAAATCCAGAGAACTACCGCCCTGTTTCCTTAACTGCAATTTTGTGTAAACTTTTGGAACACATCCTCCATTCTCAGATCAGCAAACATCTTGAGAAGCATAAAATCTTGACACCACTGCAACATGGATTCCGAAAGGGACACTCATGTGTTACTCAGCTTATCCAAGTTGTCAATGACTGGATGGAAGGAATTGACAACTCACAACAAATCGATGCTGCAATTTTGGACTTTACCAAAGCGTTCGACTGCGTACCCCATGAACGACTTAAGTCAAAATTACACCATTATGGCGTTAGAAATAAGGTCCTCAACTGGATTAGTATGTTCTTAACCCAGCGACAACAACGTGTCATCATCAATGGAGAAACTTCGAAATGGCATCCAGTAATATCGGGAGTTCCGCAAGGGACTGTATTGGGTCCATTAATGTTCCTAATCTACATCAACGATATTGTTGAGGAACTTCAGTGTAGTATACGTCTATTTGCGGATGACTGCATCTTGTACACCACGGTTTCAAGCGTTCAGGATTGTAACAAACTCCAAAGAGATCTGGACATCATTTGTCAATGGGCTTCCAAGTGGCAGATGACTTTCAACCCTAAGAAATGTAACATCATGTCTGTGGGGCTGAAGAGATCCAAACTCCTCCACAAATATACCATGCTTGGAGAAACCTTGGCTCAAGTTCATGAACATACCTACCTTGGAGTAACAATTTCTGATGATCTCTCATGGAAATCACATTATCGGCGTACCGTCAGTAAAGCGAACAAAATTCTTGGTATTCTTCAAAGAAATGTTCATCAGTGCAGTTCCGATACCAAAGGCAAAGCTTACAAAGCCCTTGTTCGACCACATCTTGAGTATGCGACTGCTGTCACTGATCCTTACCAGGCCAAGTACATTCAAATGTTGGACAAAGTTCAAAGAAGAGCTGCTCGTTTTGTGGTCAATGACTACAGTCGAAAGTCCAGTGTTACCGGTATGCTGAAACAATTGGAGTGGGAAAGTCTCGCTGATAGACGACTCAATGCCAGATTGAGCCAATTTTACTTAATTCACAAGGGGAAATCCCCAGTAACATCAACTAAGCTCCAACCCAGAAACTCTAACCGCTCAAGTCGACGCTTTACACCTGATGCCTACAACCTAATGGAGTCCAGAACAGACAGGCACTTGTACTCTTTTTTGCCCAGAACCATACGGGACTGGAACGATTTGCCCCTTGCCACTACATCAATGCCATCCTTAGATAAATTTAAGGCAGCGCTAAATAAATAATCACTTAGTCGCATCTGCACCCGACCGCAGCGTCATGGAACATTTGTTCTGTTGCTGTGTACCCGTGATGATGATGATGAAACAAAAGCTTGAAGGCGATATTGAGAAGAATGAGTACCGTATTTGCTGGTGTATTAACCGCACCTTTTTTCATACAGAAAAACTTGCAAAAAGGGGGGTGCGGTTAATACACAGGTGTGGTTTATACACCGGCAAATACGGTAGTCATATTTTAAAGTATAAATGATTCTCTAGTGATATTTAGACACAAACAAATGGATGAAAAAAAGGATGTTTAAAGATGGATATAGTTGAAGTAGATTTGAGAAGAATGCGCAGTAATTTCCTGAAAGTATAATTCTTTTGATGTTATTCTGGGCAAAAAAGGAGAGAAAAAAAAGTGAACACAAACAAAATAGATATGGAAAGGAGATTTTGAGATGAAAAGTTGTAAAATGGTTTTGTTAATACAAAAAAAAACATGTACCTGTGTATCCAGGCCAACAGGAGCAGAAGTAACCTCCCACCAGGTCATGACAGGTGGCTCCATTAAGACAGGGTGCAGATGCGCACTCATCCACCTCCAGCTCGCACGCGCCCCCCTCAAACCCGGCCAAGCAATCGCAGACGGGCGGTGCCCCCAGCTGCTCCCGGCACAAGCCCCCGTTTTGGCAGATTGGCGGGATGGTTGCACACTCCACCACGTCAGTTTGGCAGTGGGCGCCGCTCCAGTAAGGTCCGCAGATGCAATCGTACGACCCCCTCTGGTTGTTGCACACGCCCCCGTTTTGGCATGGGTTGGTAAGGCATTCATTGACGTCATAGGTGCACACATCGCCTGTCCATTCTAATGGGCAGATACACTCAAAGCCCAGACCTGCAAATATGATGCATTAGATATCATCAGACAGGGCAGAATCTTTAAAATCAATGATTTGCACCTTAGTTTATTGAGCCAATGTGATATGCACTACAAATGAAGTAAAAGAACAGTGGTTGACCCAGGTTTTAAATGTTCAACTTTTCATACATGTTATTGCCATGTTATAATACTATCAACTATTTTCCTTCATATCAATATCTTGAATATCAACAATTAAAGAGTAACTATTAGACAAACCTTATCATTTTCAGATAAACTCAGAAACAATCCTTTCTTGTATGTGACCACTATTATTTACAACTGGCCTCAAATAAACACCTTTAAAAGCTTTGCATGCTGTAATTAAGCAAACTCTAATGCCAATTATCATTTTCCCTAGACCTGGAGCAAAAATGTATGCCCATAATGACAATTTTGTCCATCTTTTGGCATGTTCTGCCATTGAAGTACGGATCAACAGGCAACGTACAATTCCTAAAAGATATGGCCGACATAGCCATCAAGACACTGACAGGTGAAGCCTGTAGTATGCTCTCAGAGTTCTCAATGCCAACACCCCAAAACTATCATTAAATATACAAACATTATTATCTTTACCTCTCTTTTGGCATGTTCCGCCGTTGAAACAAGGATCGGAGGAACAGGCGACGTACACCTCCTGGCAGAAATGGCCGACGTAGCCATTCAGACACTGGCAGGTGAAGCCCGTCGTGCCGTCGGTGTTCTCAATGCAGGTCCCGTTATTCTGGCATGGGTCCGAGAGGCAATCGTAAATGTCTCCCTCGCAGCGTGTGCCTGGGAAAGATATGAAAAGGAGATAGTGATATTCAACCACCTCTTACTTCTCCAAATTTGAATCTAGAATCTTATTCTTATAAACTAAAACAAAATATGTGACATATCGTCGCTGGGCTGTTAAAACCTCGTATCTCAAATTTTGGTGAAAATTACTTTTTTGAATAAATGTGAAGTTTAAGGTGTAATTCATCTTCTAATAACCCCATGAGTTGCACATCTTAAAAAATAATGTCAAAATTCATCTTTTCGAAAACCTTGTATCTCATATCAGGATTTAGTGCGAAAACCTCGGAACTCAATTTCCCGCCTTCCAAATTATTTTTCGTGCATTTAAACCATTTCATATCGAATTGATTATCAAACATAGTCTTAAGTTCAAATAACATTGCCTACGCACATAATTGGTTAAAATAAGAATGTTTTTTCGCTCTACTGAACATTTTTTTTTTTTGAGATACGAGGTTTTAACAGCCCAGCGACGATATACTGACTGCTATACTTATAAATGCATGTTTTCCTCTTTCGTTGACCTGTATTAACCTATTCGGCACTGATCTCTAAAATACTTAGCTGATGTCTAAAGGGAAAACTTGTTAAACAGAAATCAAATTAGTCTAGAACGGTCAAACAATGAACGTTCCATGCATATTTCAGTCACCATTAAAAAAATCTTGAGCGGACACAAATGAATCTAAACTGATTTCCCTTGACAAAAAAAACAAGTTTTGAATAGTAGGACATTTTAGCATTAATAATGTCTTCATGGACATTATAAAACTCATTGCAAGTTACAATTTTTGACATAATCAATTACCAGGCCAGTCCTGTTACATAGTAGATGCTGGATGTGGACAATTGCTCTCTTGTTTTTAATACATGACAGTAATTGAATTAACATAATGCATGCTCACCAGTGAAACCAGTCGCACACTGGCACGAGAACGGCAGCCCATTGCTTGGAAACCGCAGGCACGTGGCGCCATGGAAACAGGGCTGAGGATCACACACATCCGTGTCGATCTCACAGTTGAAGCCGTTGTAGCCATAGGCACAGTAGCAATCGTAACGGAAGATGCCATCTTGACAGGTTCCTCCATTAAGGCAAGGGTTGCTTACACAGCTGTCTATGGGGAACTGGCACTGCGGCCCTTCAAAGCCATATGGACACAGGCATCTGGTAAAAGTATACAAAATAATACATTTACATTCTTTAATTTGATGTAGGCTAATGGCAAAGCTATCAATGAGGAGCTGTCACTGTGGGTCATAAGGACACAGACACCTGTCCGTAACAAGAAAACATAAGTTACTCCTACATTTATGTATTTAGTGCTTCTTACTTGTTTATATATGTTTATAAACAAGTTTGTCCTTTCAGACAGGGATCACAACTCTCTGTGGGAAACTAGCACTAGAGACATTCAAAGCTATGTCGAAACATGGCCATGGAATTTAAAGGATAAAAAGGAAACTGTTTGAAATAATTTCTTCTTTGTGTGTTCTTGTACTTACTGAAAGCTGTTGATGCCGTCCACGCATATCTGGTAGTACTCGCAGAGACCAAAGAGGGAGCACTCATCAATGTTGATTTCGCAGTTCCTTCCCTCGAACCCTGGGATGCACTGACATTCGTACTCGTTAACGCGTGGCTCGGTGCAGTAACCCCCGTTCTGACAAGGCTGGCTATAGCACTCACTTATATCATACTGGCAGTTTGTGCCTTCATATCCTGTTAGAAAATTAGAAAATATGAACACATGTTGAAAGATTGGCTGAGGAGAAATATCTCTGTTATTTTGAAACAAAAATACAGGATGCGTTGACACTCTTAAGTTAGTCAATGGAAATTTCAAGCATCACATATACATGTAAGAGCAAATAAGACTTGGCACAAATGGGTGTAGAACAAGAAAGCATAAACTGGTTATCTGTACTTACCAGGCATGCATGAGCAGTTATAATGGTTGACCAAATCCATACAGAAACCTCCGTTGAGGCAGGGATCCGAGTTGCATTCATTGATTTCTATCAGGCAGTCGGTCCCGTAGTAACCGGGCTGGCAATAACATGTATAACCACCTACAGGTTAGAAAAACACAATTTGACAGTATTATGTAATGTTCAAGAGGTTTCAGCTGCATGACTAGTTTTACCGGTTGTTGTAGTATCATAACATTTCTCTCTATTTAGGCAGGGATCTGTATTACATCTTTGATTTCAATGAGACAACCAGCTGGCAACATAGTAGGTTTAAAAACCAAGAACCATGCCATCTCTGGGCATTGTAGCCAACATATATATACCCAGAATTGATTCAGGCAAGTGACAGAGCTTCCAACATTGAAATTCAACAATCAGGATGTTTTAGGGAAATTTTTATCGGAAATCAGGAAGATATCTATCAAATGCATACAACCTAATGACAATGATCTTTCAATAATCAGGAAGATTGGCTGATGGGATGATATCAGATGCAGTAATCTTGGTCTATTTTCAGCAAGTCTTCTGCGAAATCAGGAAGACTTGGCAGCTCTGAAGTTATGATTGTTCCAGAGTATGTAATGACTGATTATTGATATGTTATGGTTGATTACAATAATGTTTTGATTGATTCAGGATAATTCGGATTAATTTGTGTAAGTTACAATTGATTTGGGATATTAGGTACTACTGATATAAGCTACCCGAATTGATTTGGCAAAATGAAACTGAAATAGGCATGTTACAATTAATTCATGTGAAGTTACAAGTGATTTGAGTTACATGTAAAGTATAATCAATTTAGGCAACTAATAATTGACTCAGAAACATTATGATTGATTCAAGAAACATAAGTGATTGATTCATGCATCCAAACATCTTTTAAAGATATTCTATTTATAAATAATTATAGAATGGAAGATTTTTTAATAATCTGATAATTCATTGATATCATACCTGCATGCTGTTCCACACAGACAGAGTTGGCTCCACAGGGATTGAAGTTGCACTGCCTGACTAGCGCCTGGCAACGGCTGCCGATAAAGTCTGTGCCGCACTGGCAGGAGTATGAGTTGGGTCCATCCACGCAGTCGCCTCCAAATAAGCACGGATTGCTCGCGCATTCATCAATGTCAATGTCGCACCATTCTCCTTCAAAACCTAAAACGATGATCAGAGATTTGTATTCAAATAAGTAGTAGGACAATGCATGTCAACATAATTATTATTTAATGATGTAAGTATTCCTTACTTTTCATCTACAGTTGATACACTTTTATTTGGCTGACTGTCAGATTGTATTTGGTTTTGCTTGCGCATTCATCAATGTCAATGTCGCACCATTCTCCTTCAAAACCTACAACGATGATCAGAGATTTGTATTTAAATAAGAATTAGGGCAATGCATGTCAACATATTAAAGTATTACTTACTCTTCATCTACAGTTGATACACTTTTATTTGGTTGATCGTTTGGCTGACAATCAGATTGCATTTAGTATGATTGTTTTCTTCTTCATATTAAATAAGGACTTGATTTGCCATATTTTACTTCAATTATTAGATAAGACAATAGACTCTACAGATATATATAACTAATCAATGATTTAACATTATTTCATCTATCTAAATCAATGTAACATCCAAAACAAATAACTGGAGGGTATTGCATAAAGATTTGCAATCAATCGCAAAGTTGCAATTAAAGTCAGAAAATGTGCCTAAAAAAGATTGGCTCAAATGCACATATGTTTGTAACTATTAATTAACTCCCACGAGTTTCATGTAAATGATTACATTCATGTTTTTAGGCAAAATAAATGTTCCAATAATATCCACACAGTACCTGGGCTGCAGGTACACGTGAACCCTCCAAACGTGTTGTTGCACTGTCTGGTCTGCGTCGGGTGGCACCCTCCATTAGACAGCAGGCATTCATTGACATCCTCCTCACAGCGCTCTCCCGTAAAATTTGGCGGGCAGTCGCATGAGAATCTTCCTGGTAGGTCGTTGCACTGTCCCCCAAAGACGCATGGAGATGAAATACACTCGTTGATGTCCACGTCACAGAGTGGCCCTGTGAACCCCTGCAGACAGACGCAGGTGTGTGAATTGATCCCATCAATGCACGTCGCCCCATTCTGACACTGGTTGTTGACCACGCACTCATCGATGTTGACCTCGCAGTGCGTTCCCTCGAACCCTGGGGCACACTGGCACTCATAGCGGTCGAAGAAGTCAACACACGTGGCTCCGTTTTGGCATGGCCCTGAGGCGCATTCATCCCGTTCCTGGGAACAAAATATGCCTGCGTAGCCGGACGGGCATTCACAGACGAATTGGTTCACAAGGTCACGGCACGTGGCACCATTAACGCAAGGGTTCGAGAGGCACTCATTGATGTTCAGCTGGCAGAGCGTACCGGAAAATCCGGCCGCGCACTGACACGAGAAGCGGTTTGGGCCATCCAGACACGATGCACTGTTCTGACAAGGACGGCTGGCGCATTCGTTCACGTTACCCTCGCAATTGACGCCTTCGAACCCTGGTGTGCAGCTGCATGTGTAGAATCCAACCTCGTCATTGCAGGATGCTCCATTACGGCAGGGATTAGATGCGCATTCGTCCCGCTCAATTTCACAATGGACGCCGGACCAGATAGGTGGACACTCGCAGTGATAACCATTGTTTCCGTCGACACAGGTACCGGAGTTGAGACACGGATTCGACGCACATTCATCCATGTTTACCTCACAAATGATCCCAGTAAATCTAAATAAAGAAAACAAAAATCATCATGACGATAGAAAAATACCATCAGGAACACAATTATAATTTGTACAAGTGTCAACAGAGAATGACTAATCCCAAACCAATAGAATACAATACAGTGGTACCTGGTATGTTGTCCAACAGTTCTTAATTTTACATATATCACAACTCTCTTAATTTTTGTTAATAACCAAGAAAAGATGTATACATGTGATGTATGGTTTAAGGTCTACAAACCATCTTAACCCAACTTACCCAGGTGGACATACGCAGGTGTAGCTCAGGAACGCATCAATGCAGGTCGCTCCATTCTGACAGGGGGTGGATGCGCACTCGTCCACTTCCTGGGAGCAGTTCTTTCCCTCCCAGCCGGCGGGGCACTCGCAAGTGTAGGAGTTTATACCATGGGTACACGTTGCGCCGTTCTGGCAGTAGCCAAAGACGCACTCGTTAATGTCCGTCACGCAGTGCACGCCCTCCCAGCCCGGAGCACAGCGACAGACGTACGCGTTGATGAGATCCTCGCAGGTTGCACCGTTAAGACAGGGGTCCGAGGCACATTCATTGATGTTGGTTCTGCACCGGCGCCCTGCATCAAAGGAAGTTAATTTGTGATAAATAATCATTATTTCATTACAAATGTTAGTCTTTTTGTGCATGCCTTCCTATCCCAGTATGCAATGGTAGATGTACACATTCATATATCCTTGAAAGAAGCACAATTCGGTAGGGGTCTGAGACACATTTGTTCATGTCAGCCCTGCAGCGACGCCCTGCTTAAAAGAAAGTTCTTTTTTAATTATAAATGATTACAATTTCATGTAAAAATTGTAGACTTGAAGTGCACGTCCAAGCAAATAAATGTTTAATCTTAAGAAGAAAAAAAAAGAGTTTTTTAAACAGCATGAACTTACAAGCATAAATTAATAAATTTATCATTCTGCTGAGCCTATTCAGTTGATTTGTTTTCTTCAAACATCCTTATTTTTTTAACATTGTCCCACCCCTGAAAATTAGAGAAGTAAAGAGGTAAGATAGCATATTTCATTATGGCATGCCTACATCAGCATGTACCTTAGTAGTCCATTATGACATTCTCTATTCCCCTATTCCCTACTGAATTTTTTTCTTCTCAAAAACATGAAAATGTACGGTAACCATGACTAATCATGATTTGCAATGTTTACCGCACAAAGGGACAGACATTATCACAGCTGGTTGCTATTTGACCTGGGGGGAGTTTCACAAAGATTCCAAGTTGAACGTAACTCTAAGTTGGACCTAACAATTATGGAAAGCCATCAGTTTCTTTATAAAATTGTTGAAACAGTTCTTTTGAAAAGGTACTAATTTTGATAAAAATCTGTTATTTTTTATATTATCAAGGATCCGTGAAATTAATGATTTTATTTTTTATTTATTAAAAATCTCAGATATATTTTTTGTTTTGCTTTTGGATATGTTTTTATTCCGAGGCTAATATTGGCTTTCCATAATTGTTAGGTCCAGCTTAGAGTTAAGTTCAACTTAGAATCTTTGTGAAACACCCCCACCCCCCGGGAATGAGTCAAAGACTATCATGGTAAAATGTCCCACCGGCTAGCGAACAAAACCTGTCTATTCCTGAACTCTCTGGAGGCTTTTGCTTGGCAGTTTTTTATTGTTTCTTTAAAATCAGCTTTTGGCGGAATGGGTGCATCTAAAGTAGATTTTACGGTGAGCTATTTATCGGTGGAGTGAGAGATGCAAACTCCATCACCCAACCTTTTCCCGAAACCGATCTATTTTAAATTCTGTATATTTGTATAAAGTGATTAATAAGAACCTGCGGTAGATTTAATGCAGTGCCCAAGTTAACCCCTTTCCCTTTGAGATTCTGAAATCCCTATAGACTTTTTACATAGCCCATCAGTTCCTGTAAGCAACGGTTAATATGTACATGTACTATTCAGTCACTTGCCAGTAGATCATTATCTAAGTATGTGATCAATAGCCTGTGAGGCATTCTCTGATTATGTTTTTAAAATTCTGTACACAATATATAAGTATATATTTAACTTCTTTTGCATCTTTTAATATATTGTTGGAAAAACCCTGTAGTTGGAACAGCACCCAAGATAATTCATACATCAATCTTCCTGCCTATATAGATCAGTATCTCCCCGTACATACATGTACACGCATTTGCCCGTAAGCCCTTGATTGTTGAAACAATGAACACGTACGTATATTCACTTTTTGTTTTATTGTTGAAAAACCTGCAGTAAATTTGGAGCAGCGCCCCAGGCATTTCACATTGAACTCATTCTTATTGATAGATGATTATCTGAAATGTATGATGTATATATTATACTCTATGTATTCCCATGTGATACATTTCCCTTTATAAGGTAATCTGGATGTTATTTGTCTCTAACAAACTTAAAATAAATGTATGTTGAAATGATAATGAACATGTACATTTTATTTCCTTTTGCATCATTATATTAAAAAAGAACCTGCAGTAAATTTGGAGCAGCACCCTATGTAATTCATCTATCAATCTTCTTGCCAACAGATCATTATCGTCATGTAAATGTACTAGCCTTAATATACAAGTGAGACATTCCTTGTATATAAGATAATTTAGATGTTATTTGTCATATTTGTATTTATTAACAATCTGAAAAAAATTGAAAAAAATTGAAGAAAAAAAAGTTTAAATGATAATGAACATGTAAATTTGATTTCCTTTTGCATCGTTATACTTATAGTGACTAAGAACCTGTATTAAATTTGAAGCAGCACCCGGGGCAATTCACATATCAATCTTCTTGCCAACAGATCATTATCTTCATGTAAATATAATTGCCTAACATGTGAGACATTCCCTTGTATATTAAATCTAATCTATGTAATTTGCCTTTAAATAGTAATCTCTACAAACTTGAGCATAGACATGTATACTATTTTATTTTGCAATTTCAAAATAAAAACATGTGTATTAAAATTGGAACATCACCTGGGGCAATTCATATATCAATCACTCTGCCAAATGATCGCTATCTCTTTCACTCATCAGTATTAAAGACATATTGTAATCAAAATAACTTTCATGTCTTTAATATCCTCCTGATTACTGATGGAAATTTTAAGTGAAGTTAAACATGAAAACGGGAAGGAAATTTCATTTCATTTGCACATTCAATTTGTTCAATGTTGCAAAACAAGAGTCAATTTGGAGTTTCATCCCAAATACACAAATCAGTCCTCTTGCCAAAAGATCCATATCTACTTTAATTTCTAGGTAAGACATGTTTTCTCCTTTTGCTGAAAATGTGTTCTAAATTTGGGGCAGCACCCCAGGTAATAAATGTTTCAGTTCCGCTGCAAATTTATGATAACCTACATCTGTACTTTATCGTGCCACTGAGACATAGTTTTATAAGAAAATATACAGACATCATTGAAGTTTGGCTAGGTAGCAGAGTTTTGAGTGAGTAATTCTGTCTCACTTTCACAACAATCCCTGGATTTCCTTGAAAGAAGACCTCTTTCTTTTCTCCCTCTTTATTTTTGTTTTATTTCAACCATGGGAATTTTAACTGGGCATGAAAAGAACAATACAATAAATTTCTATTCTGCATTAAAGTGCATTACTATCATAGTGCAAAACATAATCGGGTACAAGAATTTGAAAAGTGACTTTGGATTACCCCAAAGTTTGCAAGGAATCTACGGCTGGAGCAAGAAGAAGCTCCATAATGCATTAAAATTACATGAATTTAATAGCAAACATTGTTACTGATGACCACTAAAAGTAGCTGAGCTTAATAGCTCATAGGAAAACGTTCTGATGTATGCTAAGTGTAAATCTGTAAATGTGTAGTAATTGCAGATTGCATCATTGTTACAGGGATCTGATGCACATTCATAAACATAAATCACATACAAATTAAGAGAGTTTGTCGATGTACATGTGGGAAATTGTTTTGCCCACACATAATACTATAAATGGGACTGAGAATATGAAGCAGAGTTACAATTAGCTTACCTGACCAACCAGGAGTACATGTGCAGTTGTAATAGTCGACGTAGTCGTTGCAGACTGCACCGTTGAAACAGGGGTCTGATGCGCACTCATCGATGTCAATCTCACACTGGTCTCCAGAGAAACCTATGCAGTGAAAAGCAAATCCATAATTAACTATCTTAACTAAGATTTTTATAGGGGAAAAGAATTTACACCACTCAAGGAACAACACAGGCTTATTTTTTTAACCATTATTTTATATTAAGTTTATCAATTTATATTATGTCCAACATCAAGGAAATGAGTTGTGTTATTAATAAACAATACAGTTAATCACCAAATTTACGGAAGCACCCGACGTTTGCGAGTGCATCGATTCCATAAACATGTACGTTTGGAGACAGTTCCTAGACGATAGAACTAGTCTCCTTCTGCAGACCCATGAACACATAATTTTGTACGATGATCAGCTGTCAAATTATGATACACATTTTTCTGGAAAAAACGATTTTTCAGAACTTTTTTGCTGGAATGGACTATGAAAGATATTCTCTTAAATTTATTCAAAAATGATCTTTGGGAGTTGGTTCCCTTGAAGTGTTTCTGACAAGTTGACCAACCTGGAAGGCAATTGCAAATGTAGCCAGCCACGATGTCCATGCACTCCGCGTTATTCTGGCACGGGTCACTCAGGCATTCGTTAATCTCGTTCTGGCACAACTGACCGTTGAAACCTGCCGGGCACGAGCAGTTGAATCCTTCCTCGTGGTCAATGCACGTAGCTCCATTGAGACACTGGTTCGGAAAGCAGTAGTTTGGGATGGAGCAATTCTTGCCTGTAGAAGAGCAGATGAAATAATAATAACACTGAAAATTGGTTTGATTTTCACGGTTTCACGGTTGGATCTGTTGATAAGCTCCTATAGGAACATCACTCAACTGAGGTGTGATAGAGGTCAACTGGAGGAGACCGCTTCAATCAAGCTTGCTGTTGTTTAATTTATGTTTAAAAGTCTTGGAGTCTTTAATTGATATCAATGAGTAGGGCAATGTGTTCCAGTCACGTGCCGTGTTTGGAAAAAATGTCTTCTGGAAGCAGTTGGTTCTTGAGAATGGTACACTTAGTGAGAGTGGGTTGTGGTTCCGCGTTGATGTAGCGTTTTGGTCTCGTTTGTTGAAACAGAGATGGCCCTCCAAAGGTAGATCTACGTTATTATGAATGATCTTGTGCATCATGACGAGTCTGTTTGCACGCCTTCTGTCCTGGAGTAGTGGGAAATCCAGGGACTTCAGCATCGCTGTAACTGAGCTCTCACGGTTGTAATCGTTAAGGATGAACCTAGCAGCTCGTCTCTGGACAGCCTCCAACTTCTGTATGTTGTTCTTTGTATGAGGATCCCAGACAGTGCTACAGTACTCGATGTGGGGGAGAACCAAACTCTTGTAGGCCTGGACCTTCAATTTCTGTGGGGCAGCTCCTAGATTACGCCGAAGAAATCCAATCATTCCATTGGCTTTGGAGACTGCTTTGTCGACTTGGGTATTCCAAGTACCTTATATGATACAGCGCTTCACACTATTATTACCCCCATCATAGGATACAATGCAAGCCAGTACATATCCACTTCCTAGCAACTCGTGGGCATAAAATGAACTTTTCAGTCTTGTTATAGACAAATGGCCATCTTATCTGTAATTTGTACAATGGTTTTGAAAGCCCAATTAGTTTGGGATAAAGAGCAGATGAAATGAAAATAAGGAAATATTCAGTCCCAGTTATATACAGACAAATCGCCATTAGGAAGATACATCATTCTCATATATAGTGGAATGCCTGATACACAGATTTATTATTTATAAACTTGTGAAAGGGGGGTGCTTAACAAGCTTGTAGTATAAGAAGAATTTTAGATACATTTATCAAAATGTAATACCTTTATTGAACTCGAAGGTGCATAGACAACTGTAATCCAGTATGCCATCTACACAAGTCGCACCATTGAGACAAGGGTTCGGGATGCAGTCGTCAATATTTTCGCACGTGAGTTGGGTGCCTGCGATCTCGCGAAAGCCCGGAGCGCAGCTGCACTCAAAATCACAGGTCTGCGAAGGGGACAAGCAAACTGGTTCGCACAGCTCGTAAGGGTAGCATCCACCATGGGACACATTTCTGGAAGATATAAGAAATCAAATGATAGTTGTTGATACAATATTTTGAATACTTGTACAAATTGATATTCATGTCGAAGTAACAAGTCTGAAAAGGTGAATGTCAGGAGAGTTTGCACAGCACAGAGGGTGGCATCGACCACAAGACAACTTTCTTCAGAGGATGGAGATTAAATTGAATATTTGTTGCAAATGAACATTTTTCTACTATCAACATTATTATTTCTCTCACACGCTCATCTGGTGCACATTTACTACTTTACTACTGTATGTAGATTATTGCATTTCCCTCTTTTATATATTTTCTACATTTCCTGTATTGAATGAAATATAATGTTATCAACATTAATTTTTTGTTTCATATTCACCTCTCAGCCCGAATCTGGGTGTCAAAGTCGATGAGGGAGGGAGGCTCAGATGAGATGCTGTATGTGACGAAACGCAGTTCCTGGAAGCAAGCCCTCAACGAGGGCAGATCGGTTTCGGGAAAAGGTTGGGTGATGGAGTTTGCATCTCTCACTCCGCCGATAAACAGCTCACCGGCGTTCAGCGTCTGGGCTTCTCCAGCTAGGAAAAAAAGTATTATAATCATAATGATGATAGTGTTATAATTACCTCATTTTGGAATTGTGGAAAGATATTATAACATATTTGTATCAAACAAGTGATTGGATGCAAGATGGAATCTCTCAAACCTTTAGAGAGACTTTAAAGGACAATGAAATCCAGACAAATTGTTGTATGCACTATAAGACACTAGATATAATGAATAGTCTCTGAAAATTTGAGCACAATCGGTCAAGAAATAAGAAAACTATGGCTCTTTGAAAAGAGCAGTGTATTTCTTTGAGTGACTCAAATTGGCAATGCACTCTGGCAAAGTTGTGGACAACTTCCCATACATTTTGTACACAAAATTTCAGTTTTGTTCAATTTTCTCAAAATTTATGTTTACTCTTCGTTCAAGATCAACATATGTTTTGTAGAATGCTTTTATACATGACATATCATGAGTTGGGGGAATGGAAAAATGTGATTATGAAGAAAACTGTAAAAATGGGAACATTTGTGTACAAAACATATGGGGAGTTGTCCACACACTTATCAGAGTGCGTTGCCAATTTGAGTTCCCCATAGGTATAAATGGACATCTTTAAAGAGCCGTAGTTTTCTTGTTACTTATCCGATTATGCTCTAACTTTCAGAGATCATTCTTCTTAATCTCTTCAAGACTATGAAAGCAACATTTTGCTTGGGTTTCATTGCCCTTTAAAATTACTGTGCAAAAAACTTTTTAAAAAACAAAGGCTGGTGCTAGAATATATAAAACTTTGAATTTATGGTAGTTTCTAATCAATAACACATATATCTAGCTGCTATGTTATCATTTTGAACAAACAAATGTAACCTGATGAAGTCATTATAATATTATAAAGTATATTTGAGTCTAAGACAAGTATTAAAATTAAACAGTTTAAATTTTGCTGTAGTAATGTGAAATTCCCAATCTTTTTTTTATAAATCAAAAGTCATCAAAATATATTCTTTGGGGGATAAAACATTATTTAAAGCAACAAATTTGGAGTCAAATAGGTTGACTAAGGTAGGATTTGAACTAGCAACTCTACTTACAATAGGTTACTCTGGCTAGCTCAGTTCCCGTCTCGTCTTGCAGCGTGGCTACAGCACCGTCTCGGTTGACTCTCACAAAGTGCTGCTCCCCGTCATCAAATCCAGAGGATGTTGTGGTGGCAAAAGCCCCTGATCCGGTCCCCTATTTAACAGGATTACACTAGGTTATAAAACTTTGTAACAAAATGTACGCATTTTTCATTTAATACATTTCTGTTAACAAACTTATGCAGTGATAAATTCAAAAGCTGAAAACATAAAGAAATGCTGAAGCCTTGCAAAATATCTGGTCAGAAGTTATAGTTATTAATTACAAGATGGAATTTTATGGATGCATAGTGTAGTTTAAATATAATTAGAGATGAATGTTTTAGAAAGTGTTGTTACATTTGTGACCTTACACCACAAAACGACCGTTATGTCGCTGTGGTAGTTTTGGTATTTGGTATTTCCTGAATAAGGGTATCATAATCTACCTTTTGTGAAATTTTGAGCGTCAGAAATCATGTTTAAATATGATTTTTAATCAAATAAATATGATCAGATTACAGTGCTTGAATGGACGCCGATCTTTGAAACATCCCGTTTTCTCCCTAACTTTAAAACTGATTCAGCCATTTTCCAAATCTTGGCTGCTCATTTTGAGATAGTTCGCTTAGTCCAAATATGACAAATTATATACCATTTTAAAGGTATTGACTTTTACTTTACTGTCATGTAACAATTAGCATAATAATTTGTCCTGACTTATTGGTCGTTTTGTGGTGTGAGGTCACATTTAGTGATGTCACATCTTTCCACTTCAAATGTTTGTTTAGAGTTGAATATACATGCTACCTTTGAGAACTAATTGGATGTCATGAAATAAGTAAACAGAAAACAAAATTACAATTAATCTGATAATTACAATTTCACAGAAAAAAAAACAATTAGAATTTAGGGGCTACTCACTCTAGTATTCAAGCCCAGCACTAGCTGGCCATCTTTCATGTACAGTGTGAGATATGCTGGTCCTCCCAAATAGAACAGCATTCCTGTTGACACTCTGTATAAACACAACAAAGATATAAAAAGAAGAACAAATTTAACAAATATCATTGTAATACCGTATTTGTCGGTGTATTAACCGCTCCGATGTATTAACCGCACCCCCAACTTTGGCCGTTTTTCCATGAAAAAAAAAAAAATTTGATAGTATAATTCTTGATTTTTAGTCTTTAGATGGTCAGCATTTTCTTAGGAAAGGTACCAAAAATAGCTTATCTATCAGAGAATTTTTGCATATGAATTTTGTTTTATTTACTGAAGTCTCCGAAGTAAATAAAGAAAATTATCAGGCCTTCTTCACAGCAGAAGAATCTATAACTTCTGTTGAATTTGCCACACGGATCACTACACATGGGACTACATAAAACGTTAGACAACAAAACAAAGATTTCACCAATAAAACAATCAGAACGGAGATTTAAAAAAAAATGTACCTTAATGTTATTCCTTCTTTCTAGTTCAAATTATGTTGAATCTACTCTTGAAAACTGTTTCAGAAATAGTAAGTAATAATAGCGAGTAATACGGCATACGATCGTCGTCGATCGTCGACATGGATGAAACGATTCTCAAACGTTGACATCCAGTCCGCCCGGTACTAAACAAATGCTCCGATAGCCCGCCATATCACTCATACACTTTGCGTGAAGGTTATGGGTCTATTTTGTTACGCGAGATCCATCCGCCGGGAATTGGGGAAATCCCCGGCGGATGGATCTCGCGTAACAAAATAGACCCGATAACCTGCACGCAAAGTATATGAGTGATATGGCGGGCTGTATTGGAGCATCGGCGGCCGGGGGTCGGGAAAGAGAATCCCCGCCTGCATGCTCGGCCATAAGTGCCAGTCGCGCGGCCGGGTGCATGTTAGGATTCGTACTAAGATCGAAGCAATGATCGTGAATCTTCAAAGCTGCTTTCGCAGCAACAACGAGCAATATTTAGGAAGAGGTAAAAGAGAAACATAAAAGACACTGCATGACTTGTTTTGGGGGGAATATGCTTGTATTTTCCGTGCATCGTATGAGTATGAATGCCTTGCTGAGGTGGACTTTGGTCACTTGTGAATCTTATCTCCGTGTATTAACCGCATCGTATTAGGGCCCGGCGCTGGCTAGGCAATTTGCGTGTACAATTTTCCTATCTCCGTGTATTAACCGCTCCCCCCTTTTTGGAGCTTTTTTTTGAGAAAAAAGGTGCGGTTAATACACCGACAAATACGGTAATGGTAAAGCGCTTATCAATCGTGATAGGCGCTATATAAATCAAGGATATTATTATTATTATTTTGGAAGTAAAAGACTTATAATGTTCTTGAAATTGCTATTACCGGTGGATCACACTATATTTAGACTCTAGCCACTATACATGTAGCCACACTAAAAAAAGCTTAACATCCTTGTCATTGCATAAATATCTTCAGGCATCTGAACATAATTATAATCTCACAAGCCTATACCCAGGGCTCGACACTAGCACTTGCCCTATTGGCCGGGGCAAGTAAATATTGATGTCGGGCAAGTAAATTTTCATAAATGACCTAGTTTGGTTGCTAAATCATTGGTTAACTACGAGAGAATAATGTAAATTCCTAGCGTGTATATCTCATCTAGAAGTAAATGGGCAAGTAAATGTTCTGTTTGAACTTGTAGTAAAATGTGAAAAGTTATGATTTTACTTGCCCAGACGGGCCAGTAGAGAAAAAAGTTAAGTAGTGTGGAGGCTTGCCTATACGGTCCATGGATGCATTTCCCATTCTTGCAAAGTTAACAATAGTGTTAAAAATGACAAATTATACATGTATTAAAATCAACATTTTTATGTCACTCTAATCAAATTAAAGATACTACAAGCATAATTTTATACCCACTTCTCACCCTCCTAAGGCTAAAAAAAAAACTAAAAAAAATGTGTAAATTTGACATTTTGATGCAACCACTCAGCAAATATTTCATACGTGACTCCTTCCTGAACATAACAAGTTAATGTTCGGTCCAGACAATAACCTACAAGATACAAACCCTATGAATGTTAAATTACACGTAGGTGCCTGTTATTATTGAAAATGACATCTTCCTGAACATAACAAGTTAATGTTCGTTCTTAAAAAGTATGCAAGGTACGTAATTTGTGGTTTGTAAACCCTGCCAGATGTAACTACCGGTAAGTTAAATGCCCTTCATGTGAACTAGCTTCTGCAATGTAATGTATGTTGACAGACTTGAAAATAAAATGTGAACTTTCACGACAAAACCCTAATAAAGTCGCAATATTTCAGTTTTGTGATTTGGGTATTTCTGAATTATCCAAAATCTCAGCTTTCCGATGATGTGTAACTCGTTATATACTGAGGTAAAAACAACCTTATATACAAAACAGGTCAGAAAACCAGCAATGATATAGACAGTGCATTGAAAAGGTCAATTATTTGTAATATTTGTTCAGCTTTACATGCACCCTAAAAGTGTTTTATGGCACATATGGTCCCGATTGTCGGTTTAAATAAGTATTCAACACTGTTTGGGGGTTAACATACCACTTTGCATTTATAAATGAAGCATCAATTAAGGAATTAAAATAAAATGGTGGTTATGTCCGTGAAAGTATGTTTTTTATTTTGTTTAATTCAGAGGACAATTTTAGTAAATTTGTTCACAAATGCAAAGAAATTTAATATCCTCTCTGACAGGATCTTATACATTTTCCTTCAGACTGCCTCTAGCCTAATTCTTAAGTATGCCCCTTTGTTCTCATTAATGGAACAACTTCTTCATATAATAATAATAGTAAAAGATATTACAAAGTTTGGGAGGAAAATGTATTAATTTAACACATGAACTTCCATATGCATTGTTCATGTACATTATGTACAGTATGCATATTATCCTGTAAGATAAAAGGATCACTAGTTATTAGTTTTCGTAAATTATATGCTTACATTATTTCAGGAAGGGTGGTTTTATGCCCTTGGTCCTACCTGATCTCCTTGGATTAAGGAAAACCCTGGCAAAATCAGCCAACACCTTTTGTGTCTACATCAAAATCCATGTCCCAGCCATAATAAATTAAAATGATTAACCCTATTGAAGTTTTAAATACGAGAATCTGGTGTACCATACTTACAAAGAGATCCACAATCCACAATCTGGTAGGACAGGGGTTATTAGTTCATTTAGACCTAAGTTGTTTAATGTTTCATCACAGAGATTTCTTTGTAAAAGGAAAAGGCCCCCCAAATAGCTCGATCAGCACATCAATTGTCATGTAAACTGTATTGTATACATGATGTTTAAAATGACAATGTTTAAAATGACAATTTGTAAAATGAAAAGGCCCCCCAAATAGCCCATAACATCAATATTATGTCAACTGTAATGTATACATGATGTTTAAAATTTGACTAAAGTAAGACAAAATGATCTCTGTTTATTTTTGGTCTACCTGATCCCACCTAGATTTGTGGAAATCCAGACAATATAGCCAACACCTTAAAGGGATCTAGTAACTTTGTTGACATGTGCAAAAAGCGATGAGTGGTTGATACAATGTATATTGTTGTTATCCGATATGTCCACTGGGTGTTGTGTGAAAATTTCAAGTTAAATGGACTTTATATGGCCGAGTAATGAGCAAAAATGCAAAGTGACATTCACTAACTCATTGCACTCACTTTATGTACACGGTTCTGATGATCCAGTGGATAATCTGACATCTAAATATCTTTTTAACAAAACGGAAATTTGTGTACTAAAAGTGTACTTAAATTTGGTACTGAACTAAAGACACTAACCAGTCTGTACACCAAAAACATACACAAACAACAAACAGGTCATGTGTATGTAAAATTTCATTTTTGACCAAACTTTGATGTCATAGACTTGGGTACTGTAGTACACGTGTTGATGTCAATATTGGCTGGATGGGTGGGGAAAATCAGGCAAAATGTGCTAAATTTAACAAGTGTGAATGGAGGTGTGTGTTTATCTAACAAAATCAGCTTGTAACATGAATTTGTTCATACATCCTGAGGGGGCTAAACATGGAAGCGTTTAATAATCAACACAAGTAGATTGAGCTAAACATGGGACGTATCAGATCAAACGGGCCATTTAAATATGGACACACATGAAATAGGTCAACAGATATATCACAGATTATGCTTCTTTCCAGTTAATACCCCTATAGCTTTTACATTATGGATCTGAAATATGACTTTGCAAAATACTACTCAGATAAACTCCTACTAAATACCTCCACCACTTAGGTAGTCAGGTAAATACTACTAGTAGGGTGGAATGCAAAAGGGTTCAAATTGTATTTCTTTTGAAAAATTAAATAAATAGCAATGAACTCACACAAAAAAAATTCACTGCATTTTCCTATGAAAAGGAACATGTTTATTACAGTAATTTAGGGCACATAAATGAATAAGACCTTGTCAGAGCTCTGAAAACCTCTGCCCCCTCATTAAAGGGATCTAGTAACTTGTGTTGCTTTCATGCTGGACAAATTTCTATCGGATGCGTCCGGACGCATCCGATGAAACGTCCAGCATGAATGCTACAGAGGTGAAAAAGCCGATAGAATAGGCGATGAAAAGAAGAGAAAAAGGCGATTGTTTTCTCCTACTTTAGAGCAGGAGAAATTCACTTTCTATCGGTGTCACTCCGATAGAATCGTCAGCATGAATTGGTTCGGGGAAAAAACACCGATTAAACGGTCAAAGGTCGTGACCTTGTTCCGGCTAACGCAGTGCAGCGCGTGCTTTTTTTCGGAACACGGCGTGCGATAATATTATGCATAGCTAGCTCGTGTGTAAAGCGATTGCGCAACAATTCTTCACTTCCGGCGGGTGAAAGCAAAAGGCGATTAAATTCCCCTCCACTATGAACGCTACAGAGGGGAAGTTGCGAATTGCCCGTTGTTGACATAAGAAATTCTATCGGACTTTTCTATCGGTATTTTCTCCCGTTTGCCAAGCTTGAAAAGGGTATTTGTTGACATGTGCAAAAAGTGATGAATGGTTGATGCAATGTATATTGTTGTTATCTCATATGTCCACAGGGTATTGTGTGAAAATTTCAAGTCAAATGGACATTGTATGGCCAAGTAATGACCAAAAATGCAAAGTGATATTCAGTAACTCACTGCACTCACTTTGTACACAGAAGAAAAACTCGCCCAGAGTTTTTCTTATCTGAATACTTCAATCATACATATCTTTGTAACGAAAGGGAAATTTGAAAAACCGAAACCTGTCCCGTGATTTTATTGTTAATACGAATACAACAAGGTATAAGGGAACCGCTAGAATTATAATTTTATTTTGAGGATTTGGACAATGTTACTAAGTCCCTTTAAAGGTAGTTCAGATTCGTCAAATGAGATGCGCGGCGCCATCTTGCATACGCGTTGCGCACGGTGCGTAATGCACGTTAGCTCAGTGTCATGCGGTGCGCGCAAACTAACCCAGTTCAAAATGGCGACCCGCTATGTAGCATCCCCACGCTTGATGCCCTTTAAATTGCAAGGCCTCCCCAGTGCTCCCACTGGAAAAAAAACCTAGTTTAGAAACTGGTAAAGTTTCACATTTAAAGGGAACAACTCCATCTTCAAATTTTGGCCAGAATAAAGCTGTCTCGGTGTCTCCTTGTGAAACATGGTGACGGTAAATCTATTTTGTTTAAAATCTTAATTCTATATAAAACTGAATTAATTTCTATGATCTATCAAATTATGATGTCTTCTGTGGGTGTACTGTATACTGCATGAAAGTTATTACAGATCAGTTATCACTTTGGTCTGTGCAATGTACATGTACATACATGTCCCAAATGTATACATTTATTGTAGGGACAGGTGGGGTTGGGTGGAAAGAGGGGCCACTTGAATTCTCTTCATACAGAAAGTGTTTTCATGCAAGTCATCCCCTCCTGCCGCAAACAACATCCCAGGTGCTCTCAACTGCCAAGTGACATAAAGAACCAGGATTATGATGAGAGCCGAAACCCCCTCTGTCACGGCATGTTACGAACCGTGTGATGTGGGAGAATTTGGCCCAAGTTCAAGCCCATGAACAAGCCTAAAAACCCTTAGAGTGAAAATGACTTTGTCAGTTGTCACATGGTCATTGTGCCATTTGTACCTACCAGATGTATACGTTTATTGGTACTAAATTTTTCATTTTACCAAATTAAAATGTTTGTAAATTAATGAAACCAACATTTCAACAAGCTTTGAGTGAAACAACCTCATCTCTGGTACATCTTCATTGTGCAAGATGTAAAATATTTATTGGTACTCTGTCATCTTTTCATTTCATGACTTATCAAACATGAGTGAATGCTCAATTCCTATTAGTATTCTTGTATATCAGTCATAATCAGTTTCCTTTATGACATACCATAAACAAGACATTGGGGAATCCCCCCATGGGTAAGAGCAAGGTCCTGGAAAGAAGTTGTGTCAATTTCTCCAAAATTAAGAGCCCTTGAAATTAAAATGACCTTGTCGCTGTCATTATGCCAGCTGTGAACGTTTATGTTGAAAGATTTAATCATATTTATTAATCACGAGTGTTTATATTCTCATTATCATTCCTAACTTATTTCTGTGTGTAAGTGGAAGTCTTGTGACAGAAGCCTCATCAACTGCTCCTGAATGAAGAGCCCTTTGGGCCAGCTGTAAATGATTATTTGTACTTTGTAATTTCTAATTTTGTAAGATTTAATCTTTGAAATATGAATGAATGTTTATAATATCATTATCATTCGTAACTGGTTTCCTGTATAACATTACAAACTAGATGGATCTTCGACTGCGCGCAGTCGAATATTATGCCTCCGCTATCACGCGATTTTAATATCAAGCCCAATTAACATGCACTGAATTAATTTAAAAAAAAGTATTTTTCATACATTTTGAGTCCTGTAACCTTGACCATATGACCCCAAATTTTGATGGCTAAATTGGCTCTCTAAGATACATTCAGGTACCAAGTTTGATTGAAATCTGACATTTAGTTCTTGAGATTTTGCCATTACAAGCTTTTATGCATGTATAATGAGTCCTGTGACCTTGACCTCAACCTCATGACCCCAACATTTTATGGCTACGTTGAGTCTTTATGATACATTCAGGTACCGAGTTTGATTGAAATCTGACATTCAGTTCTTGAAATTTTGCCATTACAAGCCATTTTCGCATATATATTGAGTCCTGTGACCTTGACCTTTGACCTCATAACCCCCCAAATCTAATCAGATCAGTGGAACCTAGATATGTACACTCATAGCAAGTTTGAAATTGATCCGTTAACCGGTTCTTGAGATATCGCGAGAACGAGGCATTTTTGCACATATATTGAGTCCTGTGACCTTGACCTTTGACCTCATGACCCCTAAAATCTAATCAGATCATTGTCACCCCGATATGTACACTCATACCAAGTTTGAAATTGATCCGTCAACCGGTTCTTGAGATATCGCGAGAACGAAAACGGGACGTACGTACGGGCGGACGGACGGACAACCCGAAAACATAATGCCTCTGGCCACTTCGTTGGCGGAGGCATATAAATTAAGGAAATCCCCCATAGGTCTTCATCAATCTTCAATCAATCTCATCAATTGCTCCAGAAGTAAGAGCCCTCAGGGTGAAAATGACCTTGTTACTGATATGTTGTAATTGAGCCAGCTGTAAATGTTTCTAGGTACTCTTGTCATCTTGCATTTTGCCAGATTTCAAATGTTGAATTCATAAAACATGAGTGAATGTCACTCCAACTCATGCTTATATTCTTTTGATTTAGTCCCGACTGGTTTCCTTTCTAACATAAAAAGACTATCTGGGGAATCCCCCCTGAGTCCTGGAATGTAAGAGGCCTTGTCAAATGATCAAATGGACAAAATTTAAGAGTTTTTGGCAGCTTTCTTTGAAATCAGTGGCAAAAAAAGTAATAAATGGCTTCTGTGGAAACTTCTGACACATGTGAGTATTAGAACATTAAATCTAGCTTTTAGCAATTACATTTCTACTGTAGCTTGCCAGGGGTATATAGGCAGCTCAATGGGAATTATGTGTATTGTGTGGTGAAAATTGGCACTCAAGGTGTTAATTAAATACATTATGATGGCTCATATTAATAAGTACTGATACAAAAATAATCTGGGAAATATTAAGTACTTGATGTTACAATAAAAACATAGAAAATACCATCATATGCCACTTTGTCCAGTTGCAACATTTTGCCTTTTTTTTTCTTGAACAATCATCAATAAAATTGACATTGTCACACAGCAAGTATATTTGATAATGGTATCCCACTATTGATTATGAAGAAGCGCATAACAACTGAATAACAAGGTGGGTAAAAAAAGATATTCTTCATTTAATACATTTCAATCATTGCATCAAGCGAACCTACCTTGTTCTAAAGCGCAACATCAGGGTCGTGTGCGTGCCGGGCGTGAGATCGTGGTCGATGGAGATGAAGGAGGAGCTCGTCTGTAGCGTGACCTCCGTGGGAGGGGCGCAAAAGTCCCCCGGGCACCCGTCCCGGACACCGACCAGTCGCGGGGCCGTGTCAAAGTCGAGTAGATTCTGAGTGGTACGTATGAAGCCAATGCATGTCACCAGGTAGCCGTTGAGCCTTTCGGTGTTAACCTGCAAAAACAAAGTTTCATAAAATAAGATTTGCTGTCAAATATTTGATTTCAACTTGCAAAAACAGAACAAATTGCCCAGGGCTCCCTCACCCATACCAATCACTGTAGAAAACGTATTAAGTCAATAATATTGGCCTTGGTTCAATTGTAGCCAATTGATGTCATCAGATAATTGTTTAATCTTTCAGAGAAAACCTTCAAAAACACAAATCAAATAATTTATTAATGAAAATTGCCTTTTTTACACATGCCCTGAAGTGGATGAAGTTCAAATTTTCTTTCTAACTAAGTCCCATTTGTTTTCTGAAATATATCTATTTAAAGAACGATTATAAATATTAGAAAGCCTGATAGGTATATGTTAAGACCTAATGAAGTCCTTTTCATACAAAACGTTTGACTGTTTCTGGAGCATTTTTTAGAAAATATCGGACTTTTGATCAGAAATGTGTACAAGAACCTTGATACAGTGATTCAGAATGACAAGATTCCTGCCGCAACCATTTTAATTCCTCTCCCACATTATGTCACATTTAAAAAAAAAGGCAGAACAGTCTTGAAATTAGGATCGACTGCCTTGAAATGATGGATCATCCGTCTTGAAATGAAAGGTTGACTGTCTTTAAATCTATCTGCGTAGTGGGCGGGGTGGGCATGTCTCCCACAATAATATAATAAAAACAAAAATAAACGTCAGGGGAAAATCTTTTATGAAATAAATAAATTTTAAAAGAGTGAGCCACCCAATGATATGCATGCCCCCCCCCCCCCCCCACCCCCGAATTCAGTCCCGCCACACTACGCCAGAGCTTGAAATGATAGGCTAGCTCAGAACATCTCGAAATGAAGGATCAACTTTCTTAGACTGACAGCTTATCTGTCTTGGGATGCATTTCAGGTAATTCAATTAACCCAGTTGCATATATATAATATACTATATAGCATAATAAAAGGTAAAGAAGCTACGATGCACACAATTAATGTATGCTTCTGGATATCTCTGGGAACTCTCAAGCAATTTTAAACAGAAATAAAAGAACGGGTCAGATCTAACTTAGAAGCGAAAGCCTGCCATTATCATCATATATGTATGCTTAAATGGTAGAAAGGCACGTGCCTCCTCAATAATTTGACAAAAACAATGTAGTACAATTGTAAAATAAAGAAATACATAAGAGTGTGACCCCAATCAGTCTGACCACCCTACACCACTGGATGAAGACATGATTAATTACAAAAAGGTAACACAATGACCTACATGTAGATCAACAAAGAGTACTGCTGGTCAGGGGATGAACAGTTGCAAAGAGGCTGTCCATGACACACCTATCAAAACAATTAATAGAGGAGGGGGTGCACACAAATGACCTACAAATCCAGTGAATACACCAAACAGGGGCTCAGGGCGATATCACCCCTGGGGGGTGTTTCACAAAGATCCTACATAATTTGATCTTAGCACTAAGATGGTCTTAAATATTATGGAAAGCCATTAGTGTCTTGAAACATTTTTGTAAAAGTTATGTTGAAATGCATCAAATGTTGATTCAAATCATATATATTTTCTAATTATCAAAGAGATTTCATGAATTTTATGTGAAGATTATGAATGTCTTTGATAATTAGAAATTATATATGATTTGAATCAACATTTTATGCATTTCAACATAACTTTTATAAAACTGTTTCAAGACACTAATGGCTTTCCATAATATTTAAGACCATCTTAGTGCTAAGATCAACTTAGGATCTTTGTGAAACACCCCCCAGCAATGTCAACATCCAGAAATTAGGAAGTAATTTGCATAGGAAATCTACTTTTTTCATTGTTTCATCTATATTTTGCTTATTTGTAGTAATTCTTTAGTTTGAAAATGTGTACACTGTACATGTATGCATCCAGCTAGGAAGATATAAATCTTGGTCATTATTTTTTAGGTATTTCATCAGCTTCTTGATGAGAATATTCACTGAAATAACCTCATTTCATCATGAAATCGTTCAGAGTTTTTACTATAGTCTCTACAGTTCATCTTGACATCGTTCAGAGTTTGTACTGGTGCGTGAACTTGTAAGTTGTAGGGAGAGAAGAAGTGGGTTATCTTGAACACATCTGTAGTGACCAGTTGCTTTAATAGGACCCTCGCTGACAGGGAAGAGTATTCACTGAAATAGTATCTACAGTCGATCATCATGAAATCGTTCAGAGTTTGTACTCGTGTGTGAACTTGTAAGTTGAAAGGAGAAGAAGTGGGTTATCATGAACCCATCTGTAGTGACCAGTTGCTTTAATAGGACCCTCGCTGACAGGGAAGAGTATTCACTGAAATAGTATCTACAGTCGATCATCATGAAATCGTTCAGAGTTTGTACTGGTGCGTGAACTTGTAAGTTGTAGGGAGAAAAGAAGTGGGTTATCATGAACCCATCTGTAGTGACCAGTTGCCTAGGACCCTGGCTGATAGGGGTCATCTAGGGAAACCAAATCGCAGAAGCGAGAGGAAAGGACGTGGATCAAATTTCTCAACCAAGTCACTATTTGTACTTTGGAAGTTTGAAAGCCATGTAAAAACCATACATAGCTTTTTTGATGAACATTGCAAAAATAAGAAATATGTTAATAACTGAAAATTTCACATCACGTAGATTGTTTTCGAGCCACCTAAATTTGAACTACATGTATCTTATTTTTTATTTGCCCACTGGGCAAACAAGGCAGAAAAGGTTAATTTCTAGCATTGCTATAATTAATATAAATTTATTCTATAAAGGAGTCTTTCAACATGCATGTATGTCTTTAGCCAGTATCAACACATCATGCATGCTCTTTCACCTTTCTGCTGGGACTTCTGGGAGCAACAGAGGCGTTTGTTTATCTCCCGATGACGCAAACATACCATGTGAATCAAGTCAGCGATGTTCCAAAGTAAAGCTCAACAGATACAAAGATACACACTGTTACAACACTGTGTGCGATCTATACTAGCACTTGCCCAATTGCCCAGGGCAAGTAAAAATTGATGCTGGGCAAGTAAAATTTTAAAGATGGTCTATAAACTTGGTTACCCAATCAGGCAACTACTTTTCTGTTTAACTTCAAAAGAAAGAAATATCACCTACATGTAGCAGCAGGTGAGAAATTTCCCAAGCAGATCGAGCTACCTTATAGCATGATTTTTGTTCTTTTGTTTCATTTTGGTATGTGTGGGCAAGACAATATTTTGTTTGGGGAAGTACATTTTGTTTGGGTAAGTGCATTTTTGTTTGGGCAAGTAAAATTTGAAAATGTATGATTGTACAAGTTTGCAAAAAAAGGTAGTGTGGAGGCTTGATGTACATTTTGTTGACTTTCTTCTAGGGACCCAAGGGAACAAAGAGGGGGGAGGGAGGTTCACCATCTTTTATCTTACTCCAGCGTGACGTACACGCACTGACATAAACACATGTGCAGAGCGAGTGTGAGTCATTGAGACCGCATGGCGATGACAGAACCGATTTGGCCAGAAGACACTTTACGCTTAAGAGATTTCCCACCGAGTCCTCAATCAGGATCAGCCGAAAATCATCCTGGCAGGTGTCTGCGTTGTTCCGCCGATGGCAGCTCTTCGTCATGATTAGCTGCGGTAGCTGTACAGTATGTCAACATCACCTTTTGTTATTCCATCATGGTTATGCCCTTCAAAATCACAAAGAAAACTTTACATTTTCATATAAATTTAGTCTAAAGGTAATGATCAAGAGATTTCCCATCAAGTTCTCAATCAGAATCAGCCGAAAATCATCCTGGCAGGTGTCTGCGTTGTTCCGGCGAATAAGGGCAGCTTTTCGTCATGATTAGCTGCAGTAGTTGTTATTATTCCCTTCAAAATCACAGAGAAAACTTTTCGTTATTTTAAAGGTAATTAACATTTTTATTTTCCATCAAGTTCTTAATCAGGATCAGCGATGGCAGCTTTTTGTCATGATTAGCTACAGCAGCGCTATGTCAACACGGATTTGTATTATTCCCTTCCAATTAAATCACGATAAAAACTTAACGTTTTCATATAAAATTATTCTAAAGGTAATTAACAAGAGATTTTCCATCAAGTTCCCAATCAGGATCAGCTGAAAATCATTCTTGACGGGTGGTGTTTATGTTGTTCCTGCGATGGCAGCTTTTTGTCATGATAAGCTAAAGTAGCCCTATGTCCACACCAATTGTTTAATTCCCTTCCAAATCACATGAAACATTTTTCATATTTAGTCTTAAATTTCCCATCAAGTTCCCAATCAGACTAAGCCGATTATCATCCTGGCAGGTGTGTGCGTTGTTCCTGCGATGGCAACGTTTCGTAAATGATTAGCTATAGTAGCTCTATGTCTACACCGATTATTTAATGCCCTTCCAAATCAAAATAAAACCTTTGCATTTTCATAGTCTAAAGGTATTTAACAAGAAATTTTCCATCAAGTTCCCAACCAGGCTCAGCAAGGAATCGTCAAGGCAGTTTTTTGCTTTATTCCTGTGGATGGTATTTTTTGTCATGTTAGCTACATGGTAGTTCTATGTTTAATTCCCTTCCAAATTGTAATGAAATCTTTAATTTTCATATTAAGTCATAACAAGAAATCTCTCATAAATTTCCAAATCAGGATGAGCCGAAAATAGTATCGGTAGGTGTTTGCGTTGTTCCTGTTTTCTAATACCCTTCCAAATCACAATGAAAACTTAACATTTTCATAATTGGGGCCGGGCCTTTTGGGCAATTCTACACGAAACATGACATAGAACCCAAATAGTTCATCAGATCATGGGGAACAGGAAAGCTACTTGATTTTGTTTAGACGCGGCAACATATCAGGTTGTGCACATGGTAAGGCTGTATATTTTCAGGAGGTATGAAGCACTCAAGACACGAGGTACGCCCAAAAATTAAATGACAACAACGGTGCCCTCGAAATGAACATTCCATCCCACGACTGGTTTTCCCATTGACCCTCAGAGTGCACCTAAGAGTAGACATGATTGTTGTACAATGTCTTGATAATGACATTGAGGTATTCCAGTTTAGTCTGTCTTCCAGTCTGATGGACTTAAATAAAGTACCTTCTACAAAAACAAAAAAAAAGGTCAGGGGGGCTTCTTTTCACGAGGACCTGCGTTAAATAACTCTCTGAAATTCATTTTGCATTGAAGTCAACAAGAATTTACAGCTCTAGCCTCTTTGTATGATTTTCAGGGGATCGTTTTGGCACTTCAGGGGCTACATGTAAACCACCTTATCGTAGTTAATGCTGGATGATTATGTGTACGCTGTACAGAGGCGATACAGAGGGCAGATTGATGGGTGAGGGGTGAGGGTCTATCCGGGTCCAGTTCCTAGAAAGATACGAGTTCAATAAAAGTTTGCTGTCCGAACTACTGTCCTTACAGTTGTTGCAGAGGTTCAAATATCACTTGAAATCAGTGAAATTATAGAAATCCACACCATATATGATATTCATAGTTATTTTGGACCAGAAAATGATTTGAGAGAAATAAAACCAGCGTGAGTGAAGAAGAGGAGTGGAATTTATTCATTGGAAAATTATTGACAAAGACAATATATCATGAAATATCAAGATTTCCATATCATCCTTACATGGTAAAGTAAACTGTAAATATTGAGAAAAAATGTTTTCTGTTTGTAATTTATGGGAAATCACAAGTTGTGCGTGCATGCATTTAACTAACTTTTAACACACTCTTTCAGCAAATCAGAATGATCTCTTTATCATTTAACGAGAACCATTTTTTGCCAGTCTAGCCATCAGTGATTCATCTTTGTTATCTAAAAATGCTGACATGCCTTTTTTTCTTCTTATTTACAGACCCGCAAAGTGTCTGACAAATGACCAGTCATGTTGGGGGAATACAAATGAAGTCCTTGCTCACTGGACATTAACTACTGGACATCTTCCTACTTGAATTTCCTTTGGAACAATGACTGGCCAAAAGTAAGTGGTCATTAGTGGTCAAAAGGATCCTGTATTGTCTTAGTCATTAAGGATAATTGACTGTACCCATTTTACACCAAGAGATAGTTATTGTCCTTAAAACACTTAGATACAGCCCAACTTTAAGGGAAATAGTCATTGCTAACTGGACTGGACATCTTTCTACTTTGATTTCATATATGAACAATGACTGGCCATTAGCTGGTGGTCAAAAGAATCCTACATTTGCCTTTGAGTCATTAAGGACAGTTTAATAGTAAGTACTGCAGATATCCCATTTTACATCGAGAGGTAGATGGGGTTTTTTTTAGGGTTACAAAGATAGGTGTAATTCTAAATGGATAGTTCTTGCCAGCTGGATATCTCTCTGTCTAGTCTGTTTAATTGTACTTGGACAATAACTGGCTAGTAAGTGGTCAACAGTGGTCAAATGAATCGTCTTGAACTTTCTTGGGTCATCAAAAGCAATATACTCTACAGTCATACTGTATAAATCCCATTTTACATCAAGAGGTAGCTATCGTTTTGCTGCATGCAGTCCAACTTTTAATTTTAGGGGCATACAGATACAGTCCTTGCAAACATGACATATTCCTATACAATCCTTTGAACAATGGCTGGCTAGTAGTGAGTAGTCAATAGTGGTCAAAAGAATCCTGAATCATCTTGAGTTATTAAGGACAATTATCTGTAGAAACCTAGCTGCAAAGTACTATAACATTAACATGTAACCAACATAAGCAAATATACACAATTGGCAAATACAATGAATGACTACAAATAATTATACTCAGATCGTTAGGCATTAACAACGGGTAGCTAGCTTTTATTGCCTGCAATTTCAAATTAACTACTTTAAATTGCAATTTCTCTGGTCCAAATGTCCTATTCTCCTTGCACTTTATTGCTTTCTAACCTTCATACATGTATACCGTGCAACAAATAGACTTAACAAAGACATTTCAAATAGTTTGGGCTGTAAAACTTATCAAAAATAATTCTTAATCTAAGAAAAAGAAGACATTTGGCACACAAAGATTTATTTTTCATTTGACATGAATGTCCTAGTATTTAACAAATTGCCGGTAGCATATTGTCTAGAGCAGATTCGGTCCGGATCTCCAAATGATACATGTAAGCCGTATTCTTAATTCATGTGCCAAGGGATAAAGATTCATTAGACACTAATCTACTGCCTTAGCGCATTTCCTCTACAAGGGATAGAAGGATATGTTCGTGCATGTTGTCTGATCTTTCTGATCCAGAGGAGACCCAAACTTAAAGGGCATTTTAATGTCCTGTTGACTTTGCTGGAGCTAATTTAAGTCTTCTTTCTGGATAATACAGTAAATGTCCAGAAAATGTATTCTGGATTCATGTTACCAAGCAGTGACAATTCATCTAATCTAGCTACTGCCTGAGAGCATTTCCTCTATAAGTGATAGAAGGAGATATATGTTTGTGCATGTTGTCTAAAAGGACATTTTAAAGGGACTTAGTAACATTGTCCAAATCCTCAAAATAAAATTTTAATTCTAGCGGTTCCCTTATACCTTGTTGTATTCGTATTAACAATAAAATCATGGGACAGGTTTCGGTTTTTCAAATTTTCCTTTCGTTACAAAGATATGTATGATTGAAGTATTCAGATAAGAAAAACTCCGGGCGAGTTTTTCTTCCGTGTACAAAGTGAGTGCAGTGAGTTACTGAATATCACTTTGCATTTTCGCTCATTACTTGGCCATACATGTACAATGTCCATTTGACTTGAAATTGTCACACAATACCATGTGGACATATTAGATAACAACAATATACATTGCATCAACCATTCATCACTTTTTGCACATGTCAACAAAGTTACTAGATCCCTTTAATATCTTGTTGACTTTGTTGGACCTAAAGTGTACCAATGTCCAGACAATCATTTATAAACTAATTTATGCATACCAATTAGGAATAAAAATTCATTAGACACTAATCTACTGTGTGAGCACATTTCCTCTACAACTACAAGTGATATGTTCGTGGCTTCGTGCATTTTGTGTTCATCCATAGTTCCTGAAGGCCTTTGCTTACATTTCAAGTATATTTTCATGTTGACGTTGCTGGAGCTAAAATGTACTTACTTTCTATAATAAATGTCCAGAAAATAATTTCTTAATTCATGTTGCCAAGGGATAAAGATTCATTAGACACTAATCTACTGCCTGAGCACATTTCCTCTACAAGCAATAGAAGATACATACTATGTTTGTGCATGTTGTTTTCTCCTTTGATCCTGAATGCCAAAAGGATGCTCAAAATTCAAGGACATTTTATGTCTGGTCTGACTTTCTTTCTCCTACAAAATACATTGTAATTCCTGACACTTAAATCTTCTGAAGATCTCAATTTCTGAATGAGTACCCGAAGCATGGTACTCATGGTGGATATGTCGGTAGACAATTGAAGATGCTAATAGCTGATAAGTTGGAAGGTCTATGCAAAAATATGGTAATAAACATACATGTGTAGGTGAGCACTGTTAACAAGGTTGAATTTGAACAAAAGTGTATCTAAGGTTCAAGACAAAAGGCTGCAAATGACAGTCTAACTTATTTCAAAGTCTTTAAAAACTAAGTTGGTAAAAGGTCAACCATTAAATGGAATTGCACAGAGCCTGAAGTCAAAACCCAACACCTATCCCTGGTTTACCAGGTAAACTTGGAACTTTATAGGAGAAGTGGAAAAATTGTAAAAAGGTTTCAATTTTCAATTTAATTTAATGAATGCAATCAGAAATCAAGGAAGAAAGCTAAATTGTACTTTCCAATTTAATACCATCTATCATCATGAAATTCACCTATCATGCCTCAAAGAGGAAATAGGGTCAACAAATTACTGACCAGTGGTCTGTGACTGTGATAGAAACAAATAAATGGTCAAGTCCAACAAAGCTCCTTGACCCCCTCAATTCAACACATTTCTTTGAAATTCATGACAAACTGGGTCTCTAGGACAAGGTCTGAGCAGGGTCAATCTGGTCTTCTTTCAATTGCAGTGAGTGACTGATTTGTATTACACCCTAATTTTCAAATTCCATGACTTTCCGCGCAAGAACTGATGACTTCTCACCACGGAAAACAAGGTTCTGTATTAACCCGTTCCTTTCGAGATTCTGAAATCCCCATAGACTTTGTACATAGCCCACTGGGTTCCTGTAAGGAAAGGAAGTTAAAGAACCTTGTTAAGAACTTTAACTTCTTCCAACTTTTTTGTAACAAATTGGTAAAAATTTGTTGTATTCGGTATTCCACTACCGAAATTCAGATTTTTTTGAAATCCCATGACTCTCTATTCATGACCAAAGAGATGATTTTACAATTTCCCTGACTTTCAAGGTCTGGGGAAGAAAAAAAATCAAATTCCTTCAATTTCCAGGTTCAGAAAATAAACATTCAAGTGCAACCAATCTCCCTGACCCCTCTTATAGGAGGTGTGAAGAAATTTGTATAAAAGTCTAAAAATTGGCTGGCTTGTGTGCAAAAAAAAAAAAAATCTGGGACAAGGTTAAAGTAAGGATATATTTGTTTGTATTCCAACTCAGTTACAAGATTTACAAGTTACAAGAGGGGTAGTACAGTATTGGTAAGGCTGAGCTTTAGTAACCAAACCTGCACAATAACATTACAAACTAATAGTTATAACTCCACCATGCTAGAAAGGTATATAAAATTACAAACAACTACGTAAAAACTAAAAAGCCTGTTATCATTAAAAAAGAGCCATTCAAACACAAGAGGGCGCTCTCTAAAAAAATATTGGTTTCAACCATTTTTCATACAAAATTATGCATGTGATGTTTTGTTGAAATAATGATTAGATAGAGAGATCATCAACACCTATTTAAAAAACCCTTTTGAAATTTTTTGAAAAAGTGTAAGCATTTTTTTATTTAAAAAAAAAATCATCGAATAAATCTGGGCCCCAGATTTATTACGATCGGATATATTTATTGATATTTCAGCCATTTCTGAACCGATTTTGATCAAATAAAGTTTATTCTGCCATTCAAATTGTATGCTCTTTCAAATGTTACTCAGTTTTTCATTATCTCACAACAAAAAAAAAATTTGTGCAGTGCCCTCTATATACCAAAACTGAACTACCCCTTTAAAAGTACAAAGTAGGAGAGCTCTGACTACTTGTATCTAATGCCATCAATTATGTTTTCATTCTTTAAAAAAAATACTTTGCATGGCTGAATTTCTATCTTATTCAGCTCAAAACATTCATACATGTAGCAATTAAGGAGTATTCAAATGTAGTCTCTCACTCTTGGAATTTTTTCCTCATAATTCGGCATTTTTGTTTGCACAAAAAGCTGTCAGTATTGGCAAAAAAAATAATCAGCAAAATGCAGCCACGCTCTGTGACCCGTGAGGTTTGCAATCTTGGATATGACTAGGGGATTTTGGGGGGTAAAGTTACTCTATTCCAGGCAACTGTGGCCCGGTTAATATGGTGCTGTTTGATGAATGACGTCTGCCTGTGCATAATACAGAATCATTTTTCACTGTCAAGGCTTACATAAAATAGACTATTTTGTTTTTCAGTCACACCTGGACATAAATGTAATTTCTGTGTTCAGCTGCTCCAGTATGAAAATGAAAACTTGGCTAGCGTAAATGCTATTAGTATTCATAAATAGGGTTAACTAAAACCCCTTTTTAATTGGAGAACGTGTTTTCTACCCGAGTGAGATTTCCATAAAAACAGTAGGAGGTCATGTCGTAAAACACGCAGTGAGAGGTTGTGCAGCGTTTTTAATCAAAAGTGTTTCTCCGAGTCACACTGGTAGGTTACTATAGCAACCGCACCTCTCTCATCATGCGACCAGCTGGCGTGACATGTGCTAATCGGCGCGCGCTGCGGTATCGTTAGCGCGGGAAATTTTGACGGTCAATTCATATCGGGTATATAATATACAACAGGCAATCGGGAGCGCAATTGTCAGTCTACTACATGTATAGTCACGCTAGTTTTTTTTTCGCTGCATAATTATAGCGCATGTAATAATACTATACCGGTTTATATTCCTTACACGTACGGTACGAATCTATTATTCTTCAATCCGACTTCAAACTTCAACAGTAATCATGGATTTGCGGTGGGTAGCCATAATGCTACTGTTCCGTGCAATTCATAGCATGCAAACTTGTTAAACTTCCAATTTTTATATTCATAGTATTATAACTTGTATTATTTGGGCAAATTTAAGTCTAAAATTAGGAGTATGTGGAATAATGTTTGTGTGTGAACTTACAGCAGTTTAAATTGGCCACCTTGTTTACAAGAGTACCACATGTTCCCGATCCAAAACGCGATCGCTGCAATGTTTACATTTTTTACGGCCATGACGTCATCTACCCGGGTAAAGTTCTGCGGGCTTTTTAATACAATGTTTATCAGCTTAACATCCTGACAACGTCCTGACGTTACCTCGCTATTACCCTAGCCCGACTAGGTTGAATCCTACCGCGCTGTTGTCAGGACGTTACCGCGATTGGACCTTTTTAATACAAACGCGGTAGAATGTCTTCCTGACAACGTCCGGACGTTACCGCGACTATTTTCCTCAATTAAAAAGGGGTTTAAAACAAATTTAAATTTAACATATATTCAAGAAAGAACCTTTAGCAGCAATAAATGATCAGGCAACTAACAATTCTGTTCAACTACGAGAGAAAAGGGGGAATTCCTTATGCGTAAATCACACCTAGAATAAAGCAGGTGAATAAATGTTCTGCTCGGGCAACTAAACTATAAACATTTATGATTTTACTTGAATGGACCAGTAGAGAAAAAAGTTAAGTGTGGAGGCTTAGCTAGTACAGTATACTGAAATCAAATCGGTGCCAATCCAGGGTTTACATCATAGCAACTAAAGAAAGAAGGGCTACTTTACACATTCAAGGTCTCACCAAGGAATACTGTAGGTACCTCTAATCTGATGGATTTTATTCTAAACACCACAACAAATGGATCAAATTAAAACCACATCCCCAAAATGTTCGCAATCCCTCAGCCCCAGGGTCAATGTGGGGGTGAATCACTGGGGGGCTCAATCTAGCTGGAACAATATTAACATGTACACATCGTCCACTCCCTGCTAAATATAATTTCCCTACTAGAGTCAATTACCAGACAACAATTAGTCCAATATCATATGTCGCATTGGATAATTCAGTAAATTGCCCCATCACTTGTGAGAGTATTCAGCAAATTCAAATTCTGCTATCCCTAGATTTGTACAATTGAATTTTATATTAGCGGATGCATAATTTGTGAATTTGTATAGCATCAGCATTTTCATACTAGAGTGAAATTTGATTTATTTGCGCATTATTTCCGTATACCATCTCCAGTGATGTAAGTTGTAACTGAAATTAGATGGAAACAAATTTCACAAATTGTAATAAAAAAAAGGGTCAAACAATGGGGTCAACACCCCTCCCCCTTCCTATACCATTCACCCACCTATTATTTTACATTAGGAAGGTAATTTCAAATTTGTTTGTTTGATTTGTTTGATCTACCATAACTTTGATCTAGTAGTGCACATAACTCTGGACAGAAATATTACAAACATCTCAATCAAGACCAAGGAGGTATACTTTCTTATACCTCCTTGCTAAGACCAAGAAGCACAAGCTCACAAACTTCCCCCCCCCCCCCCCAGCATGAATGTTAATTAGTTCATCCACTTTCATGGTAGTAATTAATTTACAAGTACATGTACATTCACCTATTAATGCACCTTCTAAATCGAATTTGCATCTCAGAGTCCGAATATGTTTCAATTGATTTGTTCTAAGCCTGGGGCCCGGCCCGGATTGCCGGGCCAAACCCGCCGGGTTTGGCTTCCCGGCCGGGCCGGGCCGGGTTCCGGGTTGGAGAGACGATTGCCAAAACCCGGGAAAAAAACCCGGTAAAAAACATGTGTTTTGGAAAAGTTATATTCCCGTTTTAATGACACACTTATTCCAGTTTCTTTCGCAGTTTTTGTAAGTGGAAAACGGGACCAAAACAACGTCAAAACATTTCCGATATCTGCTAAATAAGTTGATTTTTAAATCGGGATTTGTCGACAATTCGATGAAGTTCCGTTTCAGATATTTGGGGGCTTTTGGGGTATCATTTTCTCTTGGGCATATCAAAGTTTTTTCAGCATACCATATCGTAACTTTGTTTGCTAATTTTGAGAAGATGATAACGATGTTCCAGATAAGTTTGACATCGTTTTATCAGCAATCATTTTGATATTGCCTGCACTTATTTTGCGATGATGAAAACGATGTTTCATATTTGTTTTGCGTCATATTCTCGAAGCGCATTATCGTAACTTTGTTCGCTTATTTCAAGAAGATGAAAACGAAGTTTCAGATTTATTTTGCGTCATATTCTCGAAGCGCATTATCGTAACTTTGTTCGCTAATTTCACGAAGATGATAACGATTTTCTAGATTAGTTTGACATCGCTGTATCGGCAATCATTTTGATATTGCCTGCTCTTATTTTGCGATGATGAAAACGAAGTTTCAGATTTATTTTGCGTCATATTCTCGAAGCGCACTATCGTAACTTTGTTCGCTAATTTTAAGAAGTTGATAACGATATTCCAGATTAGTTTGACATCGCTTTATCGGCAATCATTTTGATATTGCCTACTCTTGTTTTGCGATGATGAAAACGAAGTTTCAGATTTATTTTGCGTCATATTCTCGAAGCGCATTATCGTAACTTTGTTCGCTAATTTCACGAAGATGATAACGATTTTCTAGATTAGTTTGACATCGCTGTATCGGCAATCATTTTGATATTGCCTGCTTTTATTTTGCGATGATGAAATCGATGTTTCAGATTTATTTTGTGTCATAATCTTGAAGCGCATCATCGTAACTTTGTTTGCTAATTACAAGAAGATGATAACGATATTCTAGATTAGTTTGACATCGCTTTATCGGCAATCATTTTGATATTGCCTGCTCTTATTTTGCAATGATGAAATCAATGTTTCAGATTTATTTTGCATCATAATCTCGAAGCGCATCATCGTAACTTTGTTCACTAATTACAAGAAGATGATAACGATATTCCAGATTAGTTTGACATCGCTTTATCGGCAATCATTTTGATATTGCCTACTCTTGTTTTGCGATGATGAAAACGAAGTTTCAGATTTATTTTGCGTCATATTCTCGAAGCGCATTATCGTAACTTTGTTCGCTAATTTCACGAAGATGATAACGATTTTCTAGATTTGTTTGACATCGCTGTATCGGCAATCATTTTAATATTGCCTGCTCTTATTTTGCGATGATGAAATCGATGTTTCAGAATTATTTTGTGTCATAATCTTGAAGCGCATCATCGTAACTTTGTTTGCTAATTACAAGAAGATGATAACGATATTCTAGATTAGTTTGACATCGCTTTATCGGCAATCATTTTGATATTGCCTGCTCTTATTTTGCAATGATGAAATCAATGTTTCAGATTTATTTTGCATCATAATCTCGAAGCGCATCATCGTAACTTTGTTCACTAATTACAAGAAGATGATAACGATATTCCAGATTAGTTTGACATCGCTTTATCGGCAATCATTTTGATATTGCCTGCTCTTCTTTTTGCGATGATGAAAACGATGTTTCATATTTATTTTGCGTCATATTCTCGAAGCGCATTATCGTAACTTTGTTCGCTAATTTCAAGAAGATGATAACGATATTCCAGATTAGTTTGACATCGATTTATAGGCAATCATTTTGATATTGCCTGCTCTTATTTTGCGATGATGAAAACGATACATGAGTCGACATAAATGCCGTGATTTTACCGTTTACGTTATCAAAATGAAGTGAAAACATTACGAATATTAGTCAATAAAAAATTATCATCGTAAGTATGCTTATTTAATAAGTCCGACAGACGATAAATGGGTCGAAATAAATGCCAAAATTATACCGATTGCGTTCTCAAAATACGCGAAAACGTATTTCTTCGGACCTCAGTAACTTATCACATGAAATTATCATATATTTGATAATGTTGATGTTTCAGATATTTTAAGCACCATTTTCTTGTAGCGACTCATGTCTAAACGTCTGTTTGAATTATTAGATTTGATTAACTAATATTCGTAAGGTGTTCGCTTCATATTTAACCCGTAACGTTCATCACAAATATTAATGTTCAACTCTTTATATAAAGAGGAATTCAAGTCCAAGTCACTTGGGCAAACTAAAAATAGTATACTTTACAAAATATACGGCAATGCTATAGGGCGATATTTTCTTTAAAAAAAGGAATGGTGATTGCATTTTCGTTTCAATATGTCCATAAATCACCTTTCATGCTATATAAAGTTCGAAACACATTACAATCAACTTGAACTTTGAAGCATTATTCCATTATTCTCATAGTCGCAAACATCGCGACTCGCACCTCGTATTAAAACGGGGTACTCGCACATGGCGGCTTAACCGGCTTTCCCTAACGTCCGCATAACTAGTCGGCGGGAAGAAAAAAACAAACACGCTTCGAAGCAGATGCCCCGATTCACACATGCACACGCGCACACACAGTAGCCTGAGGAATGCCATCGATTTATTCAATAATAATCATCACTCTACGCACACGACATACATTTAGTTCTTGGCCACAATCGTCTTTACTTTTCTTCCACCAAATCATATCACCAGAATCAGAATCTTTATTCAAAAATTCAACTTGCATATCCATCATCGTTCCATAATAGCATTGATTATAGCAAACATATAATTTGCAAACAAACAAAATAAAGATTAATAAGTATGAAATACAACATTGTACGTGGCATGCATTTTTAATTTTTAATTCAATATGATTCAAACGGACGATAACTCAGTCGAAGGAAGTGCTGTGGTTTTACCGATTTCGTCCTAAAAAATTGAGCGAAAACGTTACGAATATTAGTCAATCAAAAACTCGTCGTAATTCTGAAATTTAATAATTCAAACAGACGATAAATAAGTCGAAATAAGTGCCGTGATTTCAGCGATTGCGTCCTCAAAATGAAGCGAAAACGTTACGAATATAAGTCAATCAAAAACTCGTCGTAACTCTGAAATTTAATAATTCAAACAGACGAAAAATAAGTTGAAATAAGTGCCGTGATTTCAACGATTGCGTCCTCAAAATGAAGCGAAAACGTGGCATGCATCAAAAACTCGTCGTAATTCTGAAATTTCCCTCATGAGCGCGAGTTGAATTTTTCACGTTGTCAAACTAGTAAAAAATAACATCGTAAACATGCCGATTCATCACAAAATAGAAGCGTCAATAGCTTCAAATCAAAGCCATTTCAACGATGCCAATACAGCCTATTGTAAGCCCAAATTGTACTTCAGAGAGATGATGTAAACATGGTTTATTCTGATGAGTTTTTACCGGGTTCCGGGCCGGTCCGGGACCCGGTAAAAAATCTGAAGCAACTTCCGGGCCGGTCCGGGCCGGGTTTTTTTCTTCCGGGCCCCAGGCTTAATTTGTTCAACCAGCAGAAGTTCTTGGAAATGCAAGGAAACAATTCCCCCTTTCAGAAAAAAACCCCAGATGATGTGATAATTGGTCGTTTCCTGCGCACCACCATTTTACAATTATCGTGCATGCATGCATGCTGATGTGAACTCCTGAGGTGTATATTACTACCTCCATGGTGAATATATAATATGTAGCCTCTAGGCAAGTCCATAAATTTGGTCCTCTCATAACTGACCTTATTTGGGCCTCCAAGGGCACGAGCAGTTGCTAGAAGTTTGGATTTTGCCTTTATGTGTCATATCATAGCAGTGAAAAAGCGGTCACATCTGTAAAGCCAGTACAGTACGTGTAATTGAGCGTCAAAAAGTCGTTCTAGCTATTAGATCAGAGATTCCTCTATCGCAGACACAGGGATGGTCACTCTCATCCTTACTCTGAAAAAACTGCATGGGGGCTCAGGGCAAAAAGAGCCTCCCTAATTATGCATCTAGAGTTCAAATTAGCAAAATAAACTTTAGACTTAAGAGTGCTGTCGTCATGAAGGTGGGTTAAATTGAATAGTAAATTACATTTTAATTTCTTCCCTGCATCAATAACATTTAATGAAAATTCCCCCAAAGGGGAAAAAGTAGCCTGTTTGTCATCGGAGCTCAATGGGAAAAAATAGAAATTCATATCCTATTTTTCTCCTTTTTTTCAGGAAAAATAGTTTTAAATACTGCTCAAAGTAGGTAATATAACTGGTATTGAATAGTTAAAAATAGGGGAAAATTATATATTTTGAAATTTCATTTCAACCTGGGATATTCAAAGAGAGTATGTATTACAGAGAATGGAGAACTTTGAAAGTTGAGATTACAAAATGGAATTAAACGACATCCAGACCTTGAAATTTAGCAAAACTTGAATACTTGTGTTCAGCAGATCTGCGTACATGTACTACACAGAATTCAGTCACATGCAGATTAGCCCTAACCATTACATCACATGTGAAGGAATTAATAGTCTTCCTCTATCTAAGTGTTGACTAGCATCAATTACTAGATGTGTAACACATACGCCAGTCATTAATTAAATTTCTGCCCGAGCAGTCTGAGGAACTTGTACACATGTTGAAATGGACAGACCAGCTGTGGCCGATCATTTATACATGGCTGTGTGCTCAATCATATATAATGTACATCACAGAAAAAGTTCAATTGTATTTTCGGCTGGGGGGGGGGGGGGGGATTTTTCAGGATTTTTTGTGGGATTTTCTGTTTGGATTGTGATCAAATGCTTATAAAATGATCACTAACAGCATTATAGCTTATTAGTAGCCCCTGAAATTCGAAAAAGAGCCCGGATATTTGTAGCCCCCGAAAGTTGGAAAAGTAGCCCCCGAAAATGGAGCCCCCGAAATAAAAATATTAATTTTTTCGCTGGGGGGGGGGGGGGGGCACTTTTCATGCTTGCTTGTATATATGTACATCAGATTAACACTCCAAACATTTAACAGGAACTCCTCTATACGTCATATACGTCATATCAATGTGTTTTCTATTATGATATTTGGGAGCTCTTTTTGGCATTTTGGGGGCTACATCGCCCTTATCCCCAGTGTATTTTTTCCCTGATGTCTGATGAGCATTTGAAGGGACATTTTTGTTGTGGGTTCACAAAATTTCCTTCACCATTAAAGCCCTCAATGTATTTAAAGGTATTTCAGATTGCAGACGTGAAGCCTTGCGCACGCTGGGAAATAAACACTCGCTCAGTGTTACGCAGTGCACACAAACTACCCTATAGTTACTATATATTTTGAAAGGTACGGAGAAGATTATATGCACCCTACGCATTTAACAACCTTTAATTTAAATAGTCTTCATAGAAAAAATATCTTTTAGGACCAGCCCTGACCCATCTCTCAATCAACATAAAGTATCACGATGTGAAGAGGGTACCTATACATATTGCACATAAGAGTCCCCTTCTGCAACAAGGGTAAAACCGCATGCAGGAGTTGAATGTATACCTGGGAGAATGAATCACCATACTGTACATACACACCCACACACGATTTAGAACAAGTACAGTATGAGAAACCATGTGTAATGTCTTTACTCAAAACCCTCAAGAGCATAATGACAATAATAACATAATACAGCACATAACATACTGTAATTAGATCATGAGTTTGGTCACTACAAGCCTGCCTAGCGCCTTAAAGGGATCTAGTAACTTTGTTGACAAGTGCAAAAATGATGAGTGATTAATTAAATGCGTATTGGTGTGATCTGATATGTCCACAAAATAATGTGTGAAAATTTCATGTTACCGTAAAACTCCGTGTATAAGACGCACTCGTGTATAAAACGCACCCCCAACTTTTTTCATGAATATTCATATATTCATGAGGCAGCAATGCTCATTAAATATGAAAAATACTAAATTCATTAATAACTTTTTTGTTGAGAAAAATGTATAACCACTGTTTAGAAAATTGAATATTAAATGAGTGCTGCTACTCATGAATATCTGAATATTCAATTAGTAGCAGTGTTACTGCTTAAAAACTTGCATTTTGTTTTGCTAACCACTATAATTTATATAGGAAAAAGGTATATTTTGATAGATGTTCCCTCTTATATCAAGCTCTTGTCATGCCCTAGACCAGTTTAATATGCATTAAACATGACTACCGGGTGTCCCAAAAAAAATTTGCTAAAAAAAAAAAAAAAAAAAAAAAAAAAATCTTTTTTTTTTTTTTTTTTTTTTTTTTTTTTGGCTGTACCTGTGTATAAGACGCACCCCCCACTTTGAAAATTTTCCGACGGAAAAAAAGTGCGTCTTATACACGGAGTTTTACGGTAATTGGATGTTTTTTTTGCTGAGTAATGAGCAAAAATGCAAAGTGATATTCACTAACTCATCACACTGACTATGTACACGGTTTCGACGATCCAGTGGATAATAACACTTCAATCGTAAATATCTTTAACGAAAGGGAAATTTGAAAAACCGAAACCTGTACCATGCTTTTATTGTTAATTTGAATACAACAAGGTATGAGGGAACCGCTAGAATTCCAATTTGATTTTGAGGATTTGGACAATGTTACTAAGTCCCTTTAAAGATCTTTTATCAAAATACTACTTTGTTCCACTGGCGTAGATCTACAGAAATGTATTCTGTTCATGGAGATGAATGAAGTGGTAGATGCCACCTCAAAGGTCGTCTATATATCAATCATCATCTCGTAACATGACCAGTTCGATACAATGTACAGTTGGTGCCATTATTTCACAGATGTAATGTCAGTGATACAACACTCTCAAGTCTCTCGCACACATTCCTACAACTTGAATTACTAGCTCTAGGTTTACGTAACAGCATGCTGCTTCAAAAGTCATGTATAACCATCATGTCAAATGTATGACAGATCATACAGTCGGTGTCATTTTTATGCCCTCAAAGCAGCACAAATAAAAGTCACAAACACATTCTTGCACTTACGGTTTCCATTGCTTAAGAGGTGGGTTCATACACTTAAATTTCAAGTAAAATTTCATGACTTTCCATGACCTTTACATTACAGCAAGGATTCCATGACTTGTCTAGATGACTTTTCTCCACAGTAAACGGAGTTCTTTGATTTCTTTCAGTACTTTTATACAGAAAAAAATAATTAATCATAAACCACCATTAAAATTGCATTTCTTTTCAACCACGTCAAGAATCAAGCATACAATCTTACCCGCAAGTCATTGATATCCTCGTAGCCACCGATGTAAAGCGCCCCCAGCAGTTGGGTCATGTCCAGTGCGCTCTGGAACTCGGGTGTCAGGTAGTTGACGGGAGCGGGCATGTTGTTGATCGTGGCAAAGGTCGTTCCTTCGAAAGCGCTCCCAAGGTTAAAGATGGCTACAGTGTAAGTCTCATTGGGCAGCAGTCCGTCACCAATGAAAAGCTGTATTAAATCAACGATAATAATAATATTGATTGATTATTAAATAAGAGTAAAACCTGTGACAAGATAGTGACTACCCAGTAGAAACAAAAAAGTGGCCACTGTAGAAAGGTGACCTCTATAGACGGGCTCTATCTACATGTATAACCTTGTTTTGCCTCTGCAGTGGATCTTCTTTGTGGCCAAGCAACTTGGCTGCTAAGACAGGTTTGACATTATTCACCTTAAATACAATGGGTGATTTCAAGTATGGTGTTTGGGGTTGGTGTTAGTGCTTATTAAACACTAACACCGGCCTTAGGCGCCATATTTGAAATCCCCCAATGTCACTGTATACCATCCTAACACGAAGTCATCTCAAATATGGTGCCTAAGGCCGGTGTTAGTGTTTAATAAGCAGGGAATAATTTTCCTGGTATCGCATCGCAATTAGCTATGCATTTTTAATATGACTGCTATATACAAAATATCTTTTGTATAGCAGTTTTCTACCATACATGTAGAAGTGTACAGAATTTCATTTGAAATATTTATCCATCGGTTAAAAGTGCTAATCAAATTTGAGGAGGTAAATTATTCCCTGATAAGCACTAACACCAACCCCAAACACCATCACCCATTGTATATGAAACGGTTTCATTTTTACACTAATTATTATCCCAGCCAAAATATACAATGCCAGCCTTTTCAGTATTCACAATGTGTGCCATTTCCACTCTCTGGGGAGCATTCCTTGAAGAGAATATAAAAAAAAAGACTTAATTACTTCTATCGATAATGATAATTGTTATAATAAAGCATGGGAATCACTCTACAGAGAGAAAAGAAAAAAATGAGATTGATAATTCATCATTTGCAATAGACATACAGAAACCTTACAAATTATTGTTTCAATTTGAATAACCAAGCTCAGAAAACCTTCCAAATCTTGTGTGCACAACAATACTTAATACTCTCTTCAATTCGTTGGGTCAATATAGATGTCACTTTCCCAAAGCTTTTATTTACAGTGCATGTACATGTATATATGGCATCCAATAGCTCTTTTAGTATTATTGTTATTATAATTAGTAAGCCTGGGTCGGAACGGACGGAATACCGGAATCCGTCCGGTGTGTGCGTGTTCCGGTTTTGTTTTCTCCATTCCGGTATTCCGATGAAACAATGTAATACATAAAGAATATCTTAATAATATCATGTATGTTTTATTAAATCTTACCAATAATAAATGAGAAGGTCTTGGACATTTTCGTGAAGCATTTATTAGTGTTCCGTGAATGGCGATTCTCGTACTCTATCTATAATACTGTACTAATGAGTTTCGCATAGAGCTGAATACTGTATAAGTCTGTGGTACATGGTTACGCATTGTCTGTATTGCGCTCCGTATCTACATCGCTCCCATTCGCTTGTATACTTTGCGTGCAGGTTATCGGGTCTTTTTTCTTACGCGAGATCCATCCGCCGGGGACTTCCCCAATTCCCGGCGGATGGATCTCGCGTAAGAAAAAAAGACCCATAACCTGCACGCAAAGTATACGAGTGATATGGCGGGCTGTATCGGAGCATTAGTACCGATAGAGGGCGGACTGGATGTCAACGTTTGAGAATCGTTTGATCCATGTGCAGTATTACGTACAGTATGATACACGTACGGGTGACATGGTACGGCGCAGCTCTGACTGATAGCAGCTGCATGACTGTGCGGGGCGCGCCGGGGTAGCTAGTCTACGACGTCGATCGTATGCTGTACTCGTCGCACCGCGCGCTAGATCGGCTGTCATAATAAACGCAGCGGATTTCTTGTCGTTGTAAGTTGCATTCGACATCGTCTTTCTTGTACTTTTTTGTCATTTGTTTTCTTCTGATAGTTTTCTACTACAAAATATGAATTTTTGAGGAAAAAGAGGTTTTCCGCGATTTTCCGTTTGAAAACTCATTTTCCATTTCAAATGGTCAATTCCGCGACCGCGATCGCGGAAAATCAGTGCCTCTACTTTTAGTGTGTGTTCGTTCCGTTTCATTCATTGGCAGGTTTTTTTTTTATCGGAATACCGGATTCCGACCGGCACAACACCGGCGGATTCCGGAACAAAAAAATTCCGACATGACTCAGGCTTAATAATTAGGCTTTCAGCTACACTATTTATAGTAAACTATATCAAAGCATTTACAATAATGTGCAATAGATAACAACACATCATAAAACATTGAACAAACAAAATAATAGTGAATCAATTAGGAAATTGGTATAAGGAGTTTTTTTAAAGTAGATTTTGAATATTGTTTTTGCAATGTTATACTGCATTGACATTTTGTGTGATAAAAATAAAATAATTTTTAGGGAGCTGTACCTCAACTAAAGAATCCTGTACGATCTTCCACTCCAAGTACAGCCTCCCGCCATTGACTCCGAGGGCGAAGAACAGGTCCCTCTCCGCCCCGGTGCTGCCCCCCTCCTGGTAGATCAGCATGCCGGGGTCTTGGCAGTACCGGAAGCTGAACTCAAGAACATCCTCCGCCCCTCGCAGTTGGTTCTCACTCGCATTGGTGACCGCATCGTAGCCTATGTACGCACTGACATCTATGTACTTCTCTGCGGCCGAGGCAGTGCCCAATGTTAATGCTGTGGTGAAGGAAAAGTACCAGAAATGCAATATATTTAACAAATTCAAATATATATTATTAGAAAATAACATCTTTTCAAATTTTCCCAAAGTGCACAAAGACCAACATACAAGGAAGAAACATCTTGGTATTTCAAATGACAGTGTTTAAAGGGGACCACGAGGCAAAGAACAACACATTATTATATATGTTTTGGTACCGTTTTGTGATATCAAATAGATACCCAACATTTTGCAAAGGGTTGTGTAATTCATAAACAAAGCAATTAACTTCCACCACTTACGGAACCACTACTATTTCCTGGTTCCATATGGGCCGACCATTTGCGAGTGCGCCAATGCTATTCACGTGTACGTTTGTAGACAATAGATTCTCGGGCGATTCGTTCGCTCTGCACACATTAGTCTTCGCAATTCAGACCGCATGAACACATGCTTAAGAATGGTGATGCGTTTTCCAATTATATATTTTTTTTCTGGAAACATATTTTTGTGAACTTGTTGATGGAATGGAATACTAAAGATGTTACCTTTCTTTAATAAGAATATTATTTTTGGGTGGTGGTACCCTTTAAAGTCAAGAGGTTCCCTCAAGTAAAAATGAAGTATAATAATATTTCATGTTAATGTTTCTGCACTACCTATAAAATTCACTGCATTATATACCTAATAGCTTTACATGACCAATACATTTAGATTTTGAGAACTGGGAGTTCATACCTATTGTAAGTACTAGTGCGAGGAACATGGCTGCTCTTCTATGCAAGAAAAATCCACTTGTACTTCCACGCGTTCCTCTCCTCCACGATACACAACTGATGTCCCCTCCTGCTGCCTCCTCTACATGTACGCTATCCCATCTATATCTTGGCCTCATTGTCCGAGCTGGAATGCTCTCGTGGGAGTGCGAGTAGTACTGTGAATCTCCAATGTTACAATTGTTGCACGTATCTGTGCCACGTGAAACAGACAGTCTCTGCTTCCCACTTGGATTACAATTCTGATGTTCCCTTCTTTCCATATTATCTTCATCAAATCCGCAAAGCCGGTCTGGAAGCGGCTGAATTATTTGCAGCTGTCCATCCATCGTCTCTTATTATTTTGTTTCTCAGCAAAACAAAAGGTCTCCTTGATTTGGAAACGCTTGTATAATTTAGACTTTGATATATAATTCTTCAAATCAACTGTGCCTATTTTTGTTCGGTTCATTCATTTTGTATGATTCATAAGTCGTCAAGGCCAGAGATTTTCATTCCTGTCTTGGGGTGATTTTGTAACACTCCTTAAATGTCTTTCTAATTCTTAAAATCATCCTGTGTCCATTTTTGGTTAATTTAGTAGCAATATATTGTTAGTTCTAATCACTCCTCAGGTCAATCAGATACTATATGTATACTCAGTATAATACACTTTCCTGTGTAGAGAGGCTCCGGAGCAATACAACACTACTTTGAATCCGGTACCATCATAAAATTCTTCCTTTCGTAATTAACTCACTCGTTACCGTCTCAAATGGTCAACCCCTAGATACCACAGGCATGTACAACATGCATCTATTCAAAAAGTGTCAGAACTTTTTCTCAAGAGAGGTGTTAAATCTTGCAACAGTCACTTGACATAACCATATATCCAACGGATCTAGATTAAAAAGGTATTTTAATATTGCAATGGTAATTTTCAGAACTTGTTTCAAGAAAAGGGTCCAATCTTGCAATGGTCACTTGGTAAATTCCTGGTACGGTGTCCTGACATTTTCTGGGGTAGGCAGTTCCATCTGAGAGTGCTTGAAGATCCAGTTTCAACAGTTTCTTTTATCACCTGCACAAATCAAAAACAAATGAAAGAAAAGTCAGGAAGTTATTTAAGCTTTTTGGCATTCATAGAAATAATCATACAACATAAACCAACATTTAGATGTGCCCCTCCCCCCCCCCCCCCCCCCCCTCCTCTCTCTCTCTCTCTCTCTCTAGAGCTTCTTTGCAATGAAGCTACAATACAGGGACATTATCTCCCGTAATGTATTATCATGTCAGAAATTTAAGCCTCTACACATTTTTCTCTACAAGCCCCTCCAGGCAAGTAAAAAAATAAATCTTTGTCAAATTTTACTTGCCCATGTACAATACTTCTAGATGAGATTTACACATGTTATACAAAATTGAATTTTTCTCTTGTAGTTAAACAATTTTTAGTTGCCCGATCGGGCAACCAAATGAGACCATTTATGAAATTGTGCTTGCCCTGGGTATTAAAAAGGGCAAGTGCTAGTGTCGAGACCTGACATCACCTTCATCTAGTTTTAAAATAACCAGACACAATATTAAAGGGACTTAGTAACATTGTCCAAATCCTCAAAATAAATGTTTCACTCTAGCGGTTCCCTCATACCTTGTTGTATTCGTATTAACAATAAAATCATGGGACAGGTTTTGGTTTTTCAAATTTCCCTTTCGTTACAAAGATATGTACGATCAAAGTATTCACATAAGAAAAACTCCGGGCGAGTTTTTCTTCTGTGTACAAAGTGAGTGCAGTGAGTTATTGAATATCACTTTGCATTTTCGCTCATTGCTTGGCCATGCAATGTCCATTTGACTTGAAATTTTCACACAATACCCTGTGGACATAACAATAATATACATTGCATCAACCATTCATCACTTTTTGCACATGTGAACAAAGTTACTAGATCCCTTTAATGAACTTGTCTCTTAAGACTTAGGCTTAGCAATCTACAGTCATCCAGGGATGAGTACAGTAGTTAGCTTGTCACATCTGATTTTGATATTTTTTTAACCCTCCAAGCATCAAATCATAAAATGGCAACCAATTTATTACACGGTCTGTAATGCAAACGGTAGTGAAATGATTAATGAGTCAAGTCCAATGGGCAAAGGTAACCCCAGACACAGATCATGTCCAAGCAGGAAATTGTTCATTTGTCGGTAGTAAATTCTAGTAATGGGCATAATTTCCCCCTGGTCCTAATTATTTTGGAGAAATCTCACTTAGATCCATTTAAACATAAATTCTCCATGCTTGTATCGAGCTGTAAATGAAAACAGCATGCTTTATATTTAATTTTGGTTAACTTATAACTTCCTTTTAATGATATTATGTGCAATCATCAAAACTTAATATGTGAAGGTAATTTTAATCTCTTACATCAACATACATGTGCTTGAGGTGGCCTTGAAGCTGCAAAGATTTTTGTGAATGATAATTTGTTTATTTTGCCATTTTTGAAAAAGGTTTTTGACCAATTATAAGAGAAAAAATAAAGCATGATATGTAAGAATACATGTATATTCAACTATTCATGGTTCAGGTTGTAGAGTATGGAAATGTATATGAGCCCTGCTTTACTATCGTTGTCTGTAAATGTAATTAATGTTATTTTATGGCAGGCAAGTAAAAACTTGAGGTCGGGCAAGTAAAATTTTCAAAAATTGTCTAATTTGCTTGCCCGATCGGGAAACTAAAATTTCTGTTCCAATTTGAGAGTTCAAATGTAATTCTTTATGTGTAAACCTCATCTAGAGACAAGCAAGAAAAAAAGCCAAGCAGAATAATTTGTCTATTGTTTCACGTCTTGGATTTTTAATTAATTTTTTTAATTTTTAATTTATTTTTTTTGGGGGGGGGGGGGCAAGTGAAATGTGAAAATACATGATTCAATTTACTCAAACCCGAATGGGCAAGTAAACAAAAGTTAAGTGTGGATGCTTGTTTTTATGGTTGGATAAAATGAAATTTGTAAAAAAAAAAGTACAGCACTGCAGATACAGTACTTACTGTAAACCACGGAGTACCCAAAGTACCGACTTTGGCCGGCGGATCGAGTGACTTTAACCTTTTTTTTTTTTAGAAAGATCGAGGCTCACTTACTTGAACAAATTTCTGATTTTTTACATTAATTACCCTAGTAAGTGCGGCTCAATGAAAATACATCTTTCTCTCAAAAACTGGCCAAAGTCACCCCGGTTTACAGTACATGTACATGAAGTAATAAGTACACATGTTTGAGTTACCTAGATATAATTGTAACTGCAACAATCCTCCATGGGGACAAAAAACAGTTTTCAAAATTATACAACTTTCTACTGTGTCGAACATACAGGTCCGGATTCACAAAGGAGGTTTGTACAAACCATGGTTTAAACCATGGTTTACATCTATGGAGTGCCATTTGTAAACTGATGGAGAAAGAATGTAAACTCCTTACTTGTTAACAATGTTGATGGTAGTGGTACACATTTACTAAATGCACCAAATAAATGTTTGTCTTCTCAGATGGTGAAATTTGCTGGTTAGCAAGCACTAACAGTCATATCATTAGAAATTATAAATTGTTTTACTTGTATACGAGCAGCACTCCATAGATGTAGACCATGATTTAAACCATGGTTTGTACAAACCTCCTTTGTGAATCCGGGCCACAATCTCTAAGCTAGTGTAAAACAGGTCTGATATGATGAATAATGAAGAATTCACAGACCTGTTTCTGATTATAACTAGGAAATTCTGAGTAACTCTGAGTCAGGAGTTTGCTTGAATTCTAACACCACAGTTTTAAGAGAGCTCTCTGTGCGAGTAGGACTAGGAGCCTAAGAAGGGGAAGGGGGGAAGGGAGGGACTGATAGATCGTAATTGACTGCAGATCAACATGAACAATGAACACTATAGGGCAATTCCAAGGTAACAGCGTGACGGTAGGAGGGTGTTTCTCACGATGAAAGTCTAAATAACTCACAAAATAAAAATGTCCAGAACCAAATTTTGATATGCATCTGTTACCACTATCCTACTAATTATTTACAATAGGAAAGAAAATCAAAATTCCCACTAAATTATGAATTATGAATATCAATATCTGCGGTAACAGCGTGACGGCAAAAAGACATGGGTTTCTTACATGGTAAGAAACTAAGCAAACTCTGTGAACTACAGGAACATTTTGCAATTTTGTCACATTGATTCTTTGTACTAGACATCAAGCTAGAACATCCAAATAAAAATGTAGAAAAAATCCAATGTTCATAGTAAATATGATATCATAAACGTATCTGTGCACGGTAACAGCGTGACGGTAACAGCGTGACCTCTGAATTGTACATGTTATATATATGGGTCAATCCACGTCAAATCACCCAATTTTCAGAGAAATGTTCACCCGACCCCCTTCAATTTTGCTAAAATTCGCACCAAATGTTCCCCCAAGTGTCTCACGGAAAATTCTGAAATATTTTGCCCCAAGGTCAAACGGTTGCTAAGATACAGCCTCACCTAGCAACCAATGCGCGATTCTTAAAAGGTGCTATACAAAAATCAGCCATTTTCAACTGTCCCTCACAGCTAAAGTGAATGAGGGAGCAAGCTAAATTTGTGTAAGTTGAAAGAACTTTATTATCTGTAAAAGTTTTAAAAAAAAAAAATCTGCTACAAAATTTAATTTTCGCGGTACGAGGTCATCAAAAATGACCTTAAGTCGTAAAATTTAAATTTTCGGAGTGTATTGGGGTCAATAAAAAAAATATGACAACAAATAAAGCAAAAGTAAGAATGTAAATCAATTTAAAACAACTTTCTCTAAAAGCACACAAAAAATCAGCAAAAAAAATGGTTCCGTTTTCGTGTAGGGCGCCCTCAAAGTCTGAACATATCAGAAATCAGCAAAGTTGAAGGTCAAAGTTCACCTTTAGTCCAACCTAGTAGAAGCATGAAAATTAGTGGAATGATAGACATTCATCTATATTTTAGGGTACCACCAGCGAAAATTTGCTTCCGAAATGTTATCTAGCTTAAAAACGCACACGAAAATGAGGTTAAACACTGTTACGCAACCATTTATTGCCCTTAAGTGGTTTTCAGGGGTTTTTGAAATCTTCTGTGAAAAAAACTAATCATGCTGCTAGGCTCATTTTAGCATGTCTGGTAGTCCTTAATGGGAACTTCAAGAAAATGCATACATTGGGTAGGTTTTCTTAGAGGATTGACCTAAAAAATGCATCTGAAAATGGTTAGAAAACATGTTTTTTACAATTATTGTCAATTTTCTGGTGACGTGCCTGTGTTTACAGGCACTTTCAAACTTCAATATTTGTAAGATGGAAAGTGACATAAAGCTCATATCTTCTAATCTGGTAGACATTCATCTATATTTTAGGGAACTATCAGTGAAATTTTGCTCCCGAAATGTTATCTAGTAGAAAAATGCTCACAAAAATGGGGTCAAACACCATTACGCTACCATTTATTGCCCTCAAGTGGTTTTCAGAGGATTTTGAAAGCATCTCTGAAAAAAAGTATTAATGCTGCTAAGCTCATTTTAGCATGTCTGGTAGTCCTTCATGGGTACTTCAAGAAAATGCTTATGTTGGGTAGGTCTTCGTACAGCATTGACCTTGAAAATGCATTCGAAAATGGTTAAAAACACGTTTTTTCACAATTGGTCTATTTTCTGGTAACGTGCATGTTTTTACAGGCACTTTCAAACTTCAATATTTTCGAGATGGAAAATGGTTCATAGCTCATATCTTCAAATCTGTTAGACATCCATCTATATTTTAGTGAACAACTAGTAACATTTTGCTTCCGAAATGTTATCTAGCATAAAAACGCACACGAAAATGAGGTTAAACACTGTTACGCAACCCTTTATTGCCCTGAAGTGGTTTTCAGGGGTTTTTGAAAGCTTCTGTGAAAAAAACTAGACATGCTGCTAGGCTCAATTTAGCATGTCTGGTAGTCCTTCATGGGTACTTCAAGAAAATGCATACATTGGGTAGGTTGCCTACAGCATTGACTGTAAAAATGCATCTGAAAATTGCTAAAAAACACGTTTTTTACAATTATTTGTCTATTTTCTTGTAAAAAACGTTTTTTAATCATTTTCAGATGCATTTTTTTGGTCAATGCTGTATGAAACCTACCGGAACAAAACGGAACCATTTTTTTTGCTGATTTTTTGTGTGCTTTTAGAGAAAGTTGTTTTAAATTGATTTACATTCTTACTTTTGCTTTATTTGTTGTCATATTTATTTTATTGACCCCTAAACACTGTCCGAAAATTTAAATTTTACGACTTAAGGTCATTTTTGATGACCTCGTACGCGAAAATGAAATTTCGTAGCAGATTTTTTTTTTTTTTTACTTTTACAGATAATAAAGTTCTTTCAACTTACAAAAATTTAGCTTGCTCCCTCATTCACTTTAGCTGTGAGGGGCAGTTGAAAATGGCTGATTTTTTTATAACACCTTTTAAGAATCGCGCATTGGTTGCTAGGTGAGGCCGTATCTTAGCAACCGTTTGACCTTGGGGCAAAATATTTCAGAATTTTCCGTGAGACACTTGGGGGAACATTTGGTGCGAATTTTAGCAAATTTGAAGGGGGTCGGGTGAACACCACTGGTTGATTTGACGTGGATTGACCCATATGGGAGATATTGATGAGATGAATAAGATTATATAATTTTGATGTAGTCATCCAGAATCTATACAGAACTAGATGAATGGGTAATATAACCCAGATGCTCTGAAATGATGGTTCGCATGACACAAATTTGCAGCCTAGCGCCCTCTATTGATCAAAAATGTTTTTGGACAAAACTGAAATTCTTATCTTTTTCAGAATTTAGTTTGAGGAACCATCAAATATCAAACCCAAAATACAAACTTAATTGCAACAATTAAATATTAGACCTTTGACATCTGACCTTTGACCTTATTTCTCAAATTAGCATACAAATGTTTAATTTTATGTGGCACAATGCATATCTACAAGTGATTTGTTTCATGTAACATGATTTCAATGTCAGTAAGTTTTTGTGTTTGAATTGGTAATTATCCGAGTGACCTTTGACCTGTGCTCCAAACATTTTCATAGAATTTTCTTTTATCTACAGTACTCTTTCTAACATTAATTCTGGCATTTTTTTGTGAGATAAAAAATAAACTACAATAATTTGACCTGTTGACCTTTGACCCCAAGACCAAATTCTATAATCAGGTCATCTACTTCACTGAACGCATACCAGTATTAATTATCATGTCATCCTTCAAGGATTCTTGAAATATCTTGAGAATAATATATTTTTTGCATATTAATTAGCTGTGACCTTTGACCTTTGACCTCATGGCCCCAAAATGTATCAGATAATCCATACCTCTGAATACATGTCTTGTACAAAGTTTGAACAGAATCCATCCAACGATTCTTGAGATATTGCAAAAAAAAAGTAGGTTGCGTCACGCTGTTACCCAAAAAGTAACAGCGTGACCAAATTGATATTGCTTAGATTAATTAGTGGTAAAAGATAATGCTGCTATTTAGCATCCATAATATAGCCCTATGGGTGAATGAAGAAGAAACAAAAAATAATTTAATTCCCATTCATATTTTTCCAGAAATATTAAAAATACCTGTTTTTAGGGTAACAGCGTGACATATAGATGACTATAAATGAAACAGTCACTGAAGCAGAACAAAGAGCGAAGATGCCGAAATAGATATTTATCTGATAAATTGAAGTAATGTTCTTACCAACACTGAAAGAAAATTTTATGAAAACCTATTTTTGCAGCTCTTTTAAGCTTAATATTTACAAGTATATTTTGTGAAAATAATTGAAAATTAATTTATGCTAATTAATTCCTATGAAATAATAGTTTACGGCAAATTTTTTTTTGAACAAAGTGCATTTCTGAATAGTTTAATCTTTAAGCTTTAATTTGATACCAAATATGTTATGATTCGACGAATTTGAAAAATGGGTGCTTATGTCAATGTTTGCTTGGAATTGCCCTATAACAAATGAGTGATGAACACAAGCAGCAAGCCACCACACTTTTAACTTTTGTTCTATTTACTTTCGGACTGTATTCTTGATTTAAGCAAAATCATGAATTTTCACATTTTACTTGCCCAAACATAAATTTACAAATGTACTAGTAGTCCAAGTCTTCACCCCAAACAAGTTTAAACAAAAGACAAATTCATCATGCCAGGTAGCCAAATCTGCTTGGCAAATTAATTGCCCGTTTCTAGATTATATATAACTGCCAGTTCACTGAATAGAGAACAGAATGGGGAGTGCATTGTAGCTATCTAGAGTGTACATTGATTAAAATGGGAGCAATTTGAAATCAAATTGATGACAATTTGACCAAAATGGTTGTGGAACTACCCAAACTACAGTTCCTTTTTAAAACAAATTTTAGTGCAGACTATTTCTCATATATGAATTGGCATTCTCTTACACTTTAGGCCTACAGTCTCTTTAGTCTACCTCCTCCATTCATTTTGATTTTCGTCACAGACAGGGACCTAATTCCACTCCCATATACTTTGTACACAGAGTGCGCTCACAGACAGAGAGAGGGGGTTCTAGGTCAAGCTAATAGTGCCCCCGAATTTATTATTTTATGTGCACGATAATTGTGCTTAAAATGATACATATGATACGGTACCACCGATTAGCAGATAAATATGTGATACAACTTTGGGGTGGATAAAAATGATGATTTTTCGCTCCATTCCGCATAAAAATGAGTAATTTATGCACCTCCTCGACTTCTCTCCGTGTTGTATCGCGACTTCTGAACGATCGATGATCGCGCTTCGGTCTCCATTCAAGTACCGCGCCCGCCGAATAGACAGCAGATCTGACGCGCGCGTTTAGTGGTCGTACGGTGATCGATCGTTCAGAATTCGCGATACAACACAGAGAGAAGTCGAGGAGGTGCATAAATTACTCATTTTTATGCGGAATGGAGCGAAAAATCATCATTTTTATCCACCCCAAAGTTGTATCACATATTTATCTGCTAATCGGTGGTAAGTACCGTATGTATCATTTTAAGCACAATTATCGTGCACATAAAATAATAAATTTGGAGGCACTATTATTAGCTCGACCTAGAACGCTAGCGCTTTGCGCTAGCGTTCAAGGTCGGGCTGATAGTGCCCCCGAATTTATGATCTAATGTGCACAATAAGTGTGCTTAGAATTATACATATGATACGGTACTTACCACCGATCAGATGATACGTGATGCAACTATGGGGTGGATCAGAATGATGATTTTTCGCTCCATTCCGCATCAAAATGAGTGATTTATGCACATCATCGACTTCTATCTGTGTTGTATCGCGACTTCTGAACGATCGATTACCGTACGACCACTAAACGCGCGAGTCAGATCTGCCGTCTATTCGGCGGGCGCGGTACTTGAATGGAGACCGTTCGCGCGATCATCGATCGTTCAGAAGTCGCGATACAACACAGATAGAAGTCGAGGAGGTGCATAAATCACTCATTTTGATGCGGAATGGAGCGAAAAAATCATCATTCTGATCCACCCCATAGTTGCATCACATATGTATCATCTAATCGGTGGTAAGTACCGTATCATATGTATAATTTTAAGCACACTTATTGTGCACATTAGATCATAAATTCGGGGGCACTATCAGCCCGACCTTGAATGCTAGCGCTCCGCGCTAGCGTTCACTTGAGTTAACCAACACCAAGCTTTTTCAGCACGAAGCGTTACACTTACAGTTACAACTGTTTTACACTTATACTTGTTATAGTTATACAGTTAACGTTATCATCAATCGTGGATATGTGTTTGAAAATGTTTCATTGTTTGTAATTGTATAATTGTATTGGTTATTTGCATGTGAAAAAGTCAGAATGTTACATGTTGAAACAAATGTCTGAGCACAACTCAAATAGATTAACAAGTTATAACAGAAAAACAGCTCAACTCAGCTCTCAGACTCGGTAAGTCACTCTGTCTCTGCTGAGCTGTGCATGTGCTGTGTGCGAGAACCGCGAGATCTGGCTGTCCGCTCCCCGAATGGCCCGATACTGCGGGGAACATTCAGGCCAGTTGTCGCCTCGACTCAGCTCAGCTCAGCTCAAGCTCAACCAAATCCGACATAAATCGCATCACATTTCTTCCCCATTAGTAAGCAAATCATGGTCAATCCAAATCCACTATTACTACTTACCACAAGCATGAAAGTCCGGTGTTCATATCAGTCATAATCCTTATTTATTGCTGTCCAAAATATCCAGAAACAATCGGGAATGCCACGTCCAGCGGAATGTAAACATCGCTGCGATTTAAATTTATTTCGGTATACCGGTACGTTATTGCATGCGATATTTGAACGATCGACGCGATGGGCTCAGATCAGCTAGCTTAGCTCACACTAACTATGATCAGCTCTGTGCGTAGCACAGAGCCTGGTTAGGTTAAGCTCACACATGCATATATGCACACGCCAATCAGCGGGGACGCTTCCCGTAGTCAAGCGGAGTAGCTGGGTGGAGGAATATGAAAGCCCGTAAAAAACCCTTTCATGCGCTATATATGCATGCATGAGTCATTTGTATTATGTAGCGTGTGTTGCGAAATAAATTCAATTTGCTGCCACTTGCAAAGTGCAATGTCTCCCTCTTTCGACAAATGTAGGGACATTTTCATAGTTATCAATAATCAAATAATGAAGAAAACAATTATAAATAGCTTACAATTAGGCTTTATCCTCATTGATATATATAGTACCATATACATCCTTCATATATGGTTTATTCGTACAATTAATTAAATGCAAACTAGTTTTTGGTTTACAATTTATATGCTAATTGGAATAGAAAGGTGTATAATAACACAAATCAGTGGCACATTTTATATAATTATTATGTTGTTCTTATTTTTTATTCTAAATTTCCCCCCTAATTTGTTATGTGAAATTATGGGGGAGGGGAGGATGGGGAGCACTTACAGAAATTAATATTGGACAACATTGATACATTTTAGAAAGATCATTATCAATAATTTCATTTTAATTTCATAGATTCGAACCACACACTGTATCCAATCATTATGTAAAATGGTAGTCTATAGTAGAGTTAAATTGTTTCGAAAATAGGCTGGTAGAAAGATGGAGTAAAGAGAAGAACACAGAGCTGTATATAGGAAATACAACTCTATGCTGGGGAAGAAATATAATTAAAGAGAAGGGTAATGCACCCCTCAATCAATTTTCCACAGGATGATAGAAGATAATAACAAAGAGACAGCACATAAAGAATGAGAGCAAAATATATAGATCAGCGCAGTGGTATGGGGGTGTGCCCCCTTCACGTTCATTTCATTTCAGAGAAATCGCTTATTTATGAATATGTCAGTCCTTTCTGAACGGATTCAGAAATTATCCACCGGATCGTCATAACCGTGTACAAAGTGAGTGCAATGAGTTAGTGAATATATTGCATTTTTTCTCAATACTCGGCCATATAACTTTAAATTTTCACACAACACCCAGTGGACATATTAGATAACAACAATATACATTGTATCAACCACTCATCACTTTTTGCACATGTCAACAAAGTTACTAGATCCCTTTAAGAGGAAAAAACACCTAAAAATAATATGCTTATACATGAGTTGTAATCGTTTTAGTAGTTCATTCCACAAACAAATTGACAAAAATTGGTCACATGTGACCGGGCCTTAAAGAGCATCCAACCTCCACGCCCCCGCCTCATGCATGTCCTGATGATGCCAAGGGCTTTAGGATGAATAGTGGAGGTATGGTGGCACGATCGGATAGGCACTTGACTGCAAAGCACGCGAGCCGGGTTCGAACCCAGATCGATGCCGCCAATACAGCACTAGTGTACTTCAGCAAGGCACTTTATCCATATCAATGCTCCCCGCCCAGGTGCAATATGGGTACTTGGCATGAATGAGGGTGTGTAAAAAGCATGAGTGCACTACCAAGTAGCACCTGCTAGAATGCTCCACAAGGAGTGGAGAGAGTGCACACTAAAGTGTGGAAGTGTATCCAGTGGCCGAGTTATACATAATTACAAATTAGATGCAGGTCCCTCTGGGAGAATAGAGCAACAGAGCACTGAAGAGGCTAACCTGGATAAGTAAGACTACAACAAAAAGTATTTAGTTCGCCTCTTGAGACTCGTTGGGTGAAAGTAGCTGGTTCGAAACCGTACGTCTCTCTTGATTTCAATATCGGTATCATATTATTCTTTGTACATATGGTTGGTCCTGAAAATGTAGTCGGACTCCTAGAAATGGTCTATAAATGGTAGATGGCATGCAGGAATCAACATTTAAAGTATTAAACGGGTTAATAATTATAGTCCAAACGACACGTACTGTAAAGTCGAGTTTACCAAAAAAAAACAATAACAATGATATAAATTGCGAGATTGCAAACCAGGATGCGTCTAAGCCCTCGATAATTATTGTCCACCAATAGCAGTGTTCTATAACAGCCAAGGATAACCCATGTGGGGCAAAATGGGGGCATCCAAATGGTCCAATGCGGGGTATAGCATGCACTTCCCCCAAAACAACAACATCAACAACTTAAATAGTGGTATGAATTTATGTATCAATGTTGAGGTCCACAGAGGGCCATGGCGGGAAGATAATTTTCAAAAGCGGGACAAGGGGGGGGGGTGGGGGGGGGGGGGGGGGGGGTATCACACGCCCCCGTAACAAATCATCATGCCGTGATGCTGGTAGCTAGAACATGAAAGGTAGGAGGGAGTGGTCTTATATTATCACGCATGAGCTTACAAACCTCATTCGACGTGGCGCGCTGTGTCGACCAACATCGATTAACGGAAGGTTAAACTTGTGACCGTTTGAGAAATTCCAAAAAAAGAAAGGACCGAATATAGTCACCCGGTGCATCGACCACGATCATGAGTATGACTCCTCTTGGTGCAGCCGTCTTCCTGGCGTACCTTGCGACCGCCGTTCACGGTCTCAGTCTTCCTGGACTGCTGCCTGGCTACGTCCCTGTGCCACGTAAGAACTACCTTTGTATTGATAGTGTAGGATCATTATGTTTTCCTTGGTAATTTGTCTTTTTCATTATTATATACTTCTCGTGTTCTTCATCAGTATTTAGTTCCCGGCGGTGTCACTTCGTATTCAAAGGTAGGACACATGATCGTTCTGGAGGTTGACAATGACCCCCTATTTCGCAGGGTTTCAAGTACATTTTCAGAAAATAACCTCCCTATTTATCGCAAAAACTGGTACAAAATGCCCTTTGAAAACTACCCTTGTATTCACTGGCGTAAATCTGTCCGGAAAACACAATGCATTGGGGGGTCGAGCAATTGTTCACAAACGGTTTGTGAACAATTGCTCGACCCCCCAATGCATTGTGCTTTCCGAACAGAATTTACGCCAGTGCTTGTATTTCAAGTACACACTTACAAAAACGCCCCTTTTTCAGTATTTCAAGTACCAAAACTTCACATTTCAAATTTCGCGTACATAGATCATGTGAGAAAATATACCCTATTTTTCAAATTTCGCGTACATTGTCATGAATATATACCCTATTTGGTGATTTTCGCGTGCATGAAATGTTCGCGTACACGATAAAAAAAGACCCCTTTTCACTTGAAATTGTGAACGATCATGCGTAAACATGGCCAATAGAGAGTGACACCCCCGGGATTTAGTTCAGTTATTTCTGTTATGCTCATCCTCACTCCTATTCTATGTATTACCTTTACCCTCTATTCCGCCGACAATATATTACAATCAGTATTTGTTTCTCATGTTTCTTTGTTTCGGTCCTCGTTTATTTATTTACTTATAAGTATGATTTTGTTACGATATTTTATCAATCTGTATTACTCTGCTCAATTCAAAATACCACTTCTGACCACACGAGCATAGCTTCTGACCACACGAGCATTGAAAGCTAAGGGGTTACAGGGACGAACATCGCACTAGGGTTTTCTATGGGTTAGTCGGTAGAGCGCCGGTCTAGCAATCCGGTGGTTTCGGGTTCGAATCCCGGAGGAATCCCATTTATTTGCTCTTTTATTTATATTATATATTTCTGGTCAGTTTCCGTATATGTTTGAATTAATTATACAAAAAAGCTGCATCACTTCGGCGATCCCTCGCATATATCCCCAAGTTGATTTATATCCTTCGGGTTTATATCCGGTTTATTACAGCTTCTGACCACACGAGCATTGAAAGCTAAGGGGTTACAGGGACGAACATCGCACTAGGGTTTTCTATGGGTTAGTCGGTAGAGCGCCGGTCTAGCAATCCGGTGGTTTCGGGTTCGAATCCCGGAGGAATCCCATTTATTTGCTCTTTTATTTATATTATATATTTCTGGTCAGTTTCCGTATATGTTTGAATTAATTATACAAAAAAGCTGCATCACTTCGGCGATCCCTCGCATATATCCCCAAGTTGATTTATATCCTTCGGGTTTATATCCGGTTTATTACAGCTTCTGACCACACGAGCATTGAAAGCTAAGGGGTTTCAGGGACGAACATCGCACTAGGGGTTTTCTTAGCTCAGTCGGTAGAGCGCCGGTCTAGCAATCGAGGTCTCGGGTTCGAATCCCGGAGGATTTCCATTTTCTTTGCTATTTTTCATTTATATTATATATTTCTGATTTCCCTATATGTTGAAACAACTTAAAATACAATATAAATACAAATATAAAAGATAAAATCATTAAACAAATACAGATGTGGCATATATAATATGAAATTGAAATAATACGGTTTATATTATGTTCATATTTGTATTATTATTAATCATATTATTAGTAAGTTATTATATCATGTAAATAGTGTAGGCCTACAAAGTCAATTTATAGGACTTTTTATGAATCTCTTCCGTTTTCGATAATGATGATAATGAAAATAATGATAATGAAAATAATGATAATGATAGCTTTGATTTATACATCGCCTAATTTGATACAGCATCACCCCTAATTCCTAAGCAATTTGCACTATTCTTACATGGTAATCAATGATACATGAAGATTGTATTATTCTTCATAAGTCATAACGCACTATATTTTCACTTATTGTACATACTAATTATGATCATTACTATTTCTATGCATATTTTGTCAATAACATATAATGTAGATACTAAACGACGAAATATGTTTTATCCTTTATTCTGTAAAGTTATCTATTCAAACATGCATTCAATGAAACGAATTAACTTCGCATGCATACTTGTATGCAATTCCATTATTATTGACAAGCATTGTTCATCTGTCTGTGAACAAAATGAAACCAAAATACAAAATTATTCATCCCGATTTAATAGGCATTTTGGAAGTTATTCGGTTATTTTTTCCTATTTATTCAAACAAAAAATATAATGAAAAATGTAGTACGTTTTCTATTAAAAAAAAAAAAACTCTGCAAAAAGAACATGTAGCAACAAAGTAAATAGATAATAACACACGTGTTTTCTAACTATATTTTTCATTACTTATGAATTTGGAAATATTATTCATTTTGCGACTTTATCTTTAACAAAAAACACTCATTGTTCAATAAATTATACCTCCGACATGGTCCTTTGTCAGATCAGGACTAGAATTCAATGAACAAGAACGCTCCAAAAGCATATTTTTAAATTATTGAAGCACTATTATAGTCCTTTCCAGGACTATACCACTGTGACCGCAGTGTGATCTTCATCGAGGTTCGTGCATGCGCTCTAAATCACGATTTAAATCTCGATGTATATGTATCACTACGATATAAACAAAACATCGGTGATTTAAATCAACTCCATATACTTGTGGGTTATGGAAAATATTATATTATACTGTTGTTAAATGGCGGTGGAGGGTATAGCACGGAATATTACATCCCGAGGGATTTTAAATGCTATTGAGGGTCGAGGGACTTATTTTCTTCACGATATAGCATTTGAAATCCCGAGGGTAGGAATATTCCGTGATTTTCCCGACAACAAATTTAACAACTGTTTTATCATCTGACTTGACTTGCAGGGGTGTAATATTGCCATGGTATATCGAAAAATATAACACCGCAGCGGCATGTACTGTATTTACTAAGTCATGTGCTAATTGTTTTTACATATTTATGTTTCAAATGGTTCAAAGTAATCCCTAAAACTTTTCCCCCTAAAATTATGTTTGAACTACTATACAAATCATATCTTCTTGTTTTTTTACCATTCAAATTTTGTTTAGTATAACAAACAAGCAATTGATATTTAGAATACATTTAGAAAATACCAAAACATATAATTATGTGTTGTTCTTTGCCTGGTGGTCCCCTTTAGGAAGCTGTTGACGCCATTGCTATATATTAATATAAAATACCACTAACATGACTAACATTATGAAAATGGGGGCCTCTGGTATCTCGAAATCTAAACCCCGAGCACTTCTTAGAGTTGCCTCAATTTTATTTTTATTTTGTATTTGTATATAATATTTCACAATAGAAAAATGACACCCTTCATAAGAAGACCGAATAGTTATATACACTGAATCCTCCAAAATAAATACATGTTTGAATGGCAAAATTATGCTTGATGCCAATTTTGGAATAAGACTAATATAGGTTTTCCCGCTCAATTTTGCGATTGTGTCAATCGAATTGATAATAGGAGCAAACGAATTCGCGCGATTTGCGATCGCCGTGTCAAAGCAGCATTCGAATTCGTAAATAGTCGTTCAAAATCACGTAGGAGCAAGCGAATTTGCACAAAGAGCGTACCTTTTCATCAATGGTCATTCGAATTCGCAAAAGGGCAGTTGACAGTTGGCTGCACATTCGCGAATTCGAGTGCCCATAAATTAACTTCTGTGTCTATTCACGAAATCGTATGCGTATGCATGAATTCGCTTGCACTTATTCGGAATTTGGAAGACCGATACAAACGATTACGTGGTAATGCGTGAATTTGAATGACTCGATTGAAAAAAGTGTAAAATTGAGCGGGAAAACCTATACTAAATGTACATACAAAAAATAAATACCATGCATAAGTTTGAAAGGCAAATCCCAACTCTGGGCGTAAGGCGTTTTGAATTAATCTGGCCTTAGATCATGATCGATATTGGATTTAAATTACACAAACACTTTCTAAGAAATCATTACAATTACATGAATTATTCAAACCTACAATGAAACATGCTTAAATATGAATGAATAAATACAACTATTTAAGTTAACACATCCATGATTTTGTAAAGTTTTTCTCATCGCTACTTCGCAATTTCTTCAACATACTTCTAATTCACTGTATTATATACAAACAAATAAATAAAACTGCAACTTAGTTCATGCCATTGAAAAAAAAAAACGATTAAAAGGGAATAACTATTTAAATGAAGTAAATCGATTTGTTTGTATAGGTTTCTTTTTTTAAATCGCGATTTTCCCACCCCGGATTCGAACCCGAGACCTCCGGATTACTAGACCGGTGCTCTTACCGATCGCACTATATGGTTTTCTATAGCTCAGTCGGTAAGAGCACCAGTCTAGCAATCCTGAGGTCTCGGGTTCGAATCCCGTTGGAATCCCATTTTCATTGCTTTTTTTTTATTTCAAAAATATGTTATCACATTTCTGGACCCTTTACAGCTGAACCTGATCTGATAACTCTCTTCCCGACTACTACACCTGGTAAGTTCAATTAACGTGTTCATTACTAGATTCTGTAATCCCCATAAAGTATAAAAATGTATTAGAATAAATGTAGCATACGGTATTGCCAACATTAATTATAATTTTTAAGGATCCAATTCTATATGCGCATGGACAGTTAATGCATGTCTTTGTGCAATTTTGTTGCATCGGGCATTGTCTCCGTGCAGAAATAGCCTAAGTACTGCATGATGGAATAATATAATAATTGTATATCACTCCTTAAAAATTATAATATATTTACTGGAATAAGGTGTTTGACGGCATACGTGGTATAATACCCGTATAAAGTGCATGACCGTCGATATTTACAACAAATTTGAGTTCTCAAATTATAATTTACTTTGGTAACAAATATTGCACATTGTCATTTAGTACAAAAACAACACTTGGTTGCCGATCTCTTTCAGAATGTCCTGGAGATCTTATCTTCAATCACTGCAGACATGGCAGAACTGCTTGTCCCCGTGTGTGTGGACCCCAATCCGACCCTCGCGTGTGCACTCTAGAAGAATGCGTCATTGGCTGCGCCTGTCCGCCCGGCTTGTATCTGGTGGAAGCTGAAGGTACGCGATGCGTACCTCAGGTACAATGCCCTGAGCCGCCTCGCCCACATGACCAGTGCATCAACCGTGATAGCCAGTGGTTTGTCGACTGGAACGCCACTTACACCTGTCTGCTATCCTACCCTTTCGAAATGCCCTTCACTGTCCCAGGGCAGATTCTGCCGTTCCTCACCATGCCTGGCCTCATCGAGACGGCAGGCGACATTTGGCGATCGACGAGTCTTTTGGAAGCCGAAGGGTTAGTCTGCGTTGACGTCCTCCCTCTACTTACCGTCCCAAGTACTGACGAATTCAACATGCTCGACATTTTCCAGCAAGTCTGCGACCCTGTTCTCCAGTCTCTTGCCTCCGGAACTCCATTCGACGCAGAGGCAGAGTGTAGGCTGATTTGGAACCTTCCTGGATTTACCCAGGTTTATGCAGAACCTATTCCAGGATACTACGAGGGTTCACTGCTTGGAGTGACATTCGATATCGAGGGCCATATCACGCGCATTTCCAGCCAAATTCTTGGCTTTTCCGTCGGTACTGTCGACGAGGACGAACTCTGCGTCGGTGTTGGGAACCTGTTTGATTCTGGCGTGTCCCTTCAAGAATTGATCATTCAGTTCTTGGAGGAATGGGTACGAGTACTGATACCGAAGGGTGTTGAGATCTGCAACAGCTGGGATGAGATCTACGATGCACTCGCGAATCCCCCAAACATGACGACATACCCTCCGTATGACCCTGTCCCAGTTAGGCTTTACGGAGAAATATTGCCTAGATTTGTCGCGCTGGCATTTGACTTTCCGGATAGAGATTCGCTTTGTCAGTATCTGGTGTCTACATCAGTAACACCCGAAGATCTGGTGGACAGGCTATTAGGAATGATAACGGATGTGGAGAGATGCTCCCATTTCAGCCAGGACATCGCCAACATCGCCGCACTGTTCGACCCTGAACTCGCATTTAACTTGATCGACAACGAAATTTACCGCTATATTGGGCTTCGCAACGTCGAGCAAGTTTGCGGAGTGATTTCTTCATCATTCGATCCAGATGGTAATTAAATGCACTTATAAAACAGTATCATTATTTGTTAAACTAAACGTGGGCAGTATATTTACCCTACCTTCGTTTATGTATTTTGTATATTAACTGTCAGTAAATTAACAATCGGTGCTTGCTTTATGCAATATTTTTAGGTGACTATTGCAATAAGCATACACCTATACAAAAGCTACCTAATGTATATATGCTGATCTTAGTCAACTAAAATATTCTTGTGACACTAGAGCCCCATTACCTTCATCGTTTACTTCCAATCAGGGTCAGCATTGGCAGTGCGTCTGGTCGATGGCAGCAACTCTACAGAGGGGCGTGTGGAGGTTTTTACCAATGGTCAGTGGGGGACAGTCTGTGACGATTACTGGGATCTGGACGATGCGGCAGTTGTGTGTAGGATGCTGGGCTTCAGCGGCGCTGCTGAAGCACCTGCAGGAGCTCGCTTTGGCCAAGGCTCTGGACCAATACTCCTTGATGACGTCGACTGTAACGGGTCCGAAGACACTTTGTCCAACTGCACTCATAACCCTATTGGACAGCACAACTGTGGGCATAGCGAGGATGCAAGTGCCATATGCATACTTAGAGACACAGAAGGTAATTAAAGTGAGGCCTGTAAAGTGTCTAACTCCACGAAAATTACTTGGAGCTTCAACATTTCTCTTTGACCTTGTTGTATAGCTATAGTAAAATAAGGATGAGGTAGGGTTTGAATTTTCAAAATGTCTTCTTATGATATATATCATTTAGTGGGAAGCATTCTAAGACCGTTGCCCAACGCTATTGTAATCGATTGCAAAATCGATTAATCGCGGTATTCTGAAATATCGGCTATTGTCCTTCTAAAACTATACGTCAAAAGATATTTGTCGTAACATGCACCTCGCGTGCTATAGCGCTGACGGTCAGGGCAGCGACTGCATGAGCTGAGCTAGCTCAATATTCTTGTGCGCGCGGTTTCGGTACCGTCTTAATGCAAGGGTGCGGATATCGTTTCAACGGACGATATACCTGCGACAAATCTATGGCAGGCCATCAGAATTGTGTGATAAAATATGATAATTATTAATATTCGTTTTTTCACGAGGTAAACAGGGTTTGTTTTCCTTCAAACTTTCACACATCATTCAATTGTATATTACAATGATATTGACATAGGATTGAAGTCTCAAATATCTCATTTGGCAGAATGTTACACTTTACAGGCCTCACTTTAAGAAATTGTATTGGTTTTATAACATAAAAGAGGCGCGATATAACGTCAATTAAACTTGAATTTGTTCACACAATACCCAGTGAACATTATCAGAGCACAACATTATGCATTACATCAACTATTCATCACTTTTTGCACATGTCAACAAAGTTACTAGATCTCTTTAAGGGAACAACATTACGTTTCATCCAAGTTAGAAAATAACCGCTTCTCAGGCCTGAGGAGAGGTTGAGAGATTCGTGCCTCTAGTAGAATTTTATCACCGTTTACACCGTTCTTATCGGTTTACTGCGTGTAACCGGAGGAGATTATCTCTATAATACCACTAGGTCTCGGGGGGGGGGGGGGGGGCAGTTAACAGGACATGGAATGTTGACGAAAGCTATTAAAATGGTTGAGTTGATTTCCACCGTGGTGGAGATCACGGCTAACTTAGTGAAACGTAATGAATAAAATATCAATGCCATTTGTTTCATGAAATATTTGCCGTTTAATGCATTGCTAATTTTATATGATATTATGAAGACATGCAAATTCCAGGCGCACGGAATCATTGGACTAGACATTCAAAAAGAAAAAAACAAATCATAAATATTGTTTGTTTCATGGCTCATGGGCAGAAACAATTGCCTTCGAAGTGCGCCTAGCAGATGGTAACAACTCCGCAGAGGGTCGTGTGGAGGTGTATTACGGTGGTCAGTGGGGGACAGTCTGCCACCATTCCTGGGGTCTGAACGATGCGACAGTTGTCTGTAGGATGCTGGGCTTCAGCGGCGCCATTGAAGCATGGGGACAAGCTTACTTCGGCCAAGGTTCTGGACCGATACTTCTTGACGATGTAACGTGTACTGGATCCGAAGACAACCTGGCCGATTGTCCAGCCAGCCCGATTTCGACACACAGATGCAACCACTATGGAGATGCGAGTGTGATTTGTGCCCAGGAAACGCCAGGTAAAAAGTAAACAACATATACAGGAAATCCCAAATTCACGATGTCCTTCGGTAATCATGGCTTGCAAACATCTCACGTAATCAAATAATGAATATATACTAAAAAAGCGCGTAGAAAAAACTACGGTAAGCGCACATGGTACTCCATGAATTGTTGTGCCTTGCGCCTACAAATGCCTAAGATGTAAACACCCCCCCCCCCCCCCCCCCATCACCCACAATAATCGTGAAGGAAATCCCATTAAGCTTTGTGTCTATCAGTATACACTATTGTATGTTAGACATGTTATAAGACACGACTTTGTTAAACAGACATTGCATGATGGAATAATATAATAATTGTATATCACTCCTTAAAAATTATAATCACTATACTGGAATAATGTGTTTGACGGCATACATGGCAGTACTGACGCATGGTATACTAGTCGAATAAATTGTACATAACGGTCAGCCTTACAATATTTACAACAAATTTGAGTTCTAAAATTATAATTGTCCCTGGTAAAAAATATTGCAAATTTTCATTTAACCCATTCACTACGAGTTTCTGAAATCCCCATAGACTTTGTACACAACACACTCGGTTCCTGTGGTCAAGGGGTTAATAAAAACACAAACACTTGGTTGGATCTCTTTCAGAATGTCCTGGTGACCTTCGCTTCGATCCCTGCGGAACTGCTTGTCCCCTTGTGTGTGGAACCCAACCCGTCGACCCTCGGGTGTGCCCTCGAGAGTGTGTTTTTGGCTGCGCCTGTCCGCCTGGCCTGTATCTGGAGGAAGCTGAAGGTACGCGGTGCGTATTTCAAGAGCTATGCCATGTGTCGCCTCACCCAGAATGTCCTGGAGACCTTCGCTTTGATCCATGCGGAACTGCTTGTCCCCTTGTGTGTGGGCTCCAATCCGACTCTCGGGAGTCTCGGGTGTGCACTCGAGATTGTGTCATTGGCTGCGCCTGTCCGTCCGGCCTGTGGCTTGAGGAAGCTGAAGGTACGCGGTGCGTATTTCACGAGCAATGTCCTGTGTCGCCTCACCCAGAATGTCCTGGAGACCTTCGCTTCGATCCCTGCGGAACTGCTTGTCCCCTTGTGTGTGGACTCCAACCCGACCCTCGGGAGTGCACTCGAGACTGTGTCATTGGCTGCGCCTGTCCGCCCCGCCTGTATCTGGAGGAAGCTGAAGGTACGCGGTGCGTATTTCAAGAGCTATGCCCTGTGCTGCCTCGCCCACAGGACCAGTGCATCAACCGTGATAGTCAGTGGTTTGTCGACTGGAACGCTACTTACACCTGTCTGCTATCCTACGTACCTACCGACGAGCCCTTCACTGTCCCAGGGCAGATTCTGCCGTTCCTCACCATGCCTGGCCTTATCGAGACGGCAGGCGACATTTGGCGATCGACGAGTCTCTTGGAAGCCGAAGGGTTAGTCTGCGTTGACGTCCTCCCTCAGCTTACCGTCGTAACTGGCGCAGTCGACATTTTCCAACAAGTTTGCGATCCTGTTCTCCAGTCTCTTACCTCTGGAATTCCATTCGACGCAGAGACGGAGTGTAGGCTGATTTGGAACCTTCCTGGATTTACCCAGGTTTATGAAGAACCTATTCCAGGATACTACGAGGGTTCACTGCTTGGAGTGACATTCGATATCGAGGGCCATATCACGCGCATTTCCAGCCAAATTCTTGGCTTTTCCGTCGGTACTGTCGACGAGGACGAACTCTGCGTCGGTGTTGGGAACCTGTTTGATTCTGGCGTGTCCCTTCAAGAATTGATCATTCAGTTCTTGGAGGAATGGGTACGAGTACTGATACCGAAGGGTGTTGAGATCTGCAACAGCTGGGATGAGATCTACGATGCACTCGCGAATCCCCCAAACATGACGACATACCCTCCGTATGACCCTGTCCCAGTTAGGCTTTACGGAGAAATATTGCCTAGATTTGTCGCGCTGGCATTTGACTTTCCGGATAGAGATTCGCTTTGTCAGTATCTGGTGTCTACATCAGTAACACCCGAAGATCTGGTGGACAGGCTATTAGGAATGATAACGGATGTGGAGAGATGCTCCCATTTCAGCCAGGACATCGCCAACATCGCCGCACTGTTCGACGCTGAACTCGCATTTAACTTGATCGACAACGAAATTTACCGCTATATTGGGCTTCGCAACGTCGAGCAAGTTTGCGGAGTGATTTCGTCATCATTCGATCCAGATGGTAATTAAATGCACTTATAAAACAGTATCATTATTTGTTAAACTAAACGTGGGCAGTATATTTACCCTACCTTCGTTTATGTATTTTGTATATTAACTGTCAGTAATTTAACAATCGGTGCTTGCTTTATGCAATATTTTTAGGTGACTATTGCAATAAGCATACACCTATACAAAAGCTACCTAATGTATATATGCTGATCTTAGTCAACTAAAATATTCTTGTGACACTAGAGCCCCATTACCTTCATCGCTTACTTCCAATCAGGGTCAGCATTGGCAGTGCGTCTGGTCGATGGCAGCAACTCTACAGAGGGGCGTGTGGAGGTTTTTACCAATGGTCAGTGGGGGACAGTCTGTGACGATTACTGGGATCTGGACGATGCGGCAGTTGTGTGTAGGATGCTTGGCTTCAGCGGCGCTACTGAAGCACCTGCAGGAGCTCGCTTTGGCCAAGGCTCTGGACCAATACTCCTTGATGACGTCGACTGTAACGGGTCCGAATACACTTTGTCCAACTGCACACATAACCCTATTGGACAGCACAACTGTGGGCATAGCGAGGATGCAAGTGCCATATGCATACTTAGAGACACAGAAGGTAATTAAAGTGAGGCCTGTAAAGTGTCTAACTCCACGAAAATTACTTGGAGCTTCAACATTTCTCTTTGACCTTGTTGTAAAGCTATAGTAAAATAAGGATGAGATGGGGTTTTAATTATCAAAATGTCTTCTTACTTATGATATATATCATTTAGTGGGAAGCATTCTAAGACCGTTGCCCAATTAACGCTTTTGTAATCGATTGCAAACTCGATTAATCGCGGTATTCTGAAATATCGGCTATTGTCCTTCTAAAACTATACTTCAAAAGATATTTGTCGTAACATGCACCTCGCGTGTTATAGCGCTGACGGTCAGGGCAGCGACTGCATGAGCTGAGCTAGCTCAATATTCTTGTGCGCGCGGATTCGGTACCGTCTTAATGCAAGGGTGCGGATATCGTTTCAACGGACGATATACCTGCGACAAATCTATGGCAGGCCATCAGAATTGTGTGATAAAATATGATAATTAATAATATTCGTTTTTTCACGAGGTAAACAGGGTTTGTTTTCCTTCAAACTTTCACACATCATTCAATTGTATATTACAATGATATTGACATAGGATTGCAGTCTCAAATGTCTCATTTGGCAGAATGTTACACTTTACAGGCCTCACTTTAAGAAATTGTATTGGTTTTATAACATAAAAGAGGCGCGATATAACGTCAATTAAACTTGAATTTGTTCACACAATACCCAGTGAACATTATCAGAGCACAACATTATGCATTACATCAACTATTCATCACTTTTTGCACATGTCAATAAAGTTACTAGATCTCTTTAAGGGAACAAATAAAATATCAATGCCATTTGTTTCATGAAATATTTGCCGTTTTATGCATTGCTAATTTTATATGACATTATGAAGACATGTAAATTCCAGGCGCACGGAATCATTGGACTAGACATTCAAAAAGAAAAAAACAAATCATAAATATTGTTTGTTTCATGGCTCATGGGCAGAAACAATTGCCTTCGAAGTGCGCCTAGCAGATGGTAACAACTCCGCAGAGGGTCGTGTGGAGGTGTATTACGGTGGTCAGTGGGGGACAGTCTGCCACCATTCCTGGGGTCTGAACGATGCGACAGTTGTCTGTAGGATGCTGGGCTTCAGCGGCGCCATTGAAGCATGGGGACAAGCTTATTTCGGCCAAGGTTCTGGACCAATACTTCTTGACGATGTAACGTGTACTGGATCCGAAGACAACCTGGCCGATTGTCCAGCCAGCCCGATTTCGACCCACAGATGCAACCACTATGGAGATGCGAGTGTGATTTGTGCCCAGGAAACGCCAGGTAAAAAGTAAACAACATTATACAGGAAATCCCAAATTCACGATGACCTTCGGTAATCATGGCTTGCAAACATCTCACGTAATCAAATAATGAATATATACTAAAAAAGCGCGTAGAAAAAAACTACGGTAAGCGCACATGGTACTCCATGAATTGTTGTGCCTTGCGCCTACAAATGCCTAAGATGTAAACACCCCCCCCCCCCATCACCCACAATAATCGTGAAGGAAATCCCATTAAGCTTTGTGTCTATCAGTATACACTATTGTATGTTAGACATGTTATAAGACACGACTTTGTTAAACAGACATTGCATGATGGAATAATATAATAATTGTATATCACTCCTTAAAAATTATAATCACTATACTGGAATAATGTGTTTGACGGCATACATGGCAGTACTGACGCATGGTATACTAGTCGAATAAATTGTACATAACGGTCAGCCTTACAATATTTACAACAAATTTGAGTTCTAAAATTATAATTGTCCCTGGTAAAAAATATTGCAAATTTTCATTTAACCCATTCACTACGAGTTTCTGAAATCCCCATAGACTTTGTACACAACACACTCGGTTCCTGTGGTCAAGGGGTTAATATAAACACAAACACTTGGTTGGATCTCTTTCAGAATGTCCTGGAGACCTTCGCTTCGATCCCTGCGAAACTGCTTGTCCCCTTGTGTGTGGAACCCAACCCGTCGACCCTCGGGTGTGCCCTCGAGACTGTGTTTTTGGCTGCGCCTGTCCGCCTGGCCTGTATCTGGAGGAAGCTGAAGGTACGCGGTGCGTATTTCAAGAGCTATGCCCTGTGTCGCCTCACCCAGAATGTCCTGGAGACCTTCGCTTTGATCCATGCGGAACTGCTTGTCCCCTTGTGTGTGGGCTCCAATCCGACTCTCGGGAGTCTCGGGTGTGCACTCGAGATTGTGTCATTGGCTGCGCCTGTCCGTCCGGCCTGTGGCTTGAGGAAGCTGAAGGTACGCGGTGCGTATTTCACGAGCAATGTCCTGTGTCGCCTCACCCAGAATGTCCTGGAGACCTTCGCTTCAATCCCTGCGGAACTGCTTGTCCCCTTGTGTGTGGACCCCAACCCGACCCTCGGGAGTGCACTCGAGACTGTGTCATTGGCTGCGCCTGTCCGCCCCGCCTGTATCTGGAGGAAGCTGAAGGTACGCGGTGCGTATTTCAAGAGCTATGCCCTGTGCTGCCTCGCCCACAGGACCAGTGCATCAACCGTGATAGTCAGTGGTTTGTCGACTGGAACGCCACTTACACCTGTCTGCTATCCTACGTACCTACCGACGAGCCCTTCACTGTCCCAGGGCAGATTCTGCCGTTCCTCACCATGCCTGGCCTTATCGAGACGGCAGGCGACATTTGGCGATCGACGAGTCTCTTGGAAGCCGAAGGGTTAGTCTGCGTTGACGTCCTCCCTCAGCTTACCGTCGTAACTGGCGCAGTCGACATTTTCCAACAAGTTTGCGATCCTGTTCTCCAGTCTCTTACCTCTGGAATTCCATTCGACGCAGAGACGGAGTGTAGGCTGATTTGGAACCTTGCTGGACTTTCAGAGGGCCCGACACCATGGGCACCAACAAACGAGTCAGCATATCCTGAAGAGGTGTATGCAGAACTTTATCCAGGATCAACTGAAAGTCCACTGCTTGGACTACCCGCTCTCAGGCCATTCGATATCGAGGGCCATATCACGCGCATTTCCAGCCAAATTCTTGGCTTTTCCATCGGTACTGTCGACGAGGACGAAATCTGCGTCGGTGTTGGGAACCTGTTTGATTCTGATGTGTCCCTTCAAGAATTGATCATTCAGTTCGGGGAGGAATTTCTACAAGTACTGATGCCAAGAAGTGTTGAGATCTGCAACAGTTGGGATGAAATCTACGATGGGCTCGTGAATCCACCAAACATGACGACATACCCTCCTTATGGCCCTGACCCAGCGAGGCTTTACGTAGAAATATTGCCTAGATTTGTCGCGCTGGCATTTGACTTTCCGGATAGAGATTCGCTTTGTCAGTATCTGGCATCTTCATCAGTAACACCCGAAGACCTGGTGGACAGGCTGTTAGGAATCATAACAGATGCGGAGAGGTGCTCCAATATCAGCCAGGAGTTACTCAACATCGTCGTAACGTTCAACCCTGGACTCGCACTTAACTTGATTAACAACGACATTTACCGCTATACTGGTCTTCGCAACGTCGAGCAAGTATGCGGAGTAATTTCGTCATCATTCGATCCAGACGGTGAGTACAAAATATTCCCTTTCTTGTTTTGAAACGTTGTTATTATTCATCATCACATTTCAGTCGAAGAACAGCTTATATAGGTAGCTCTTCGTTGATGCATTTTGTATATAAATGGTCAGTCATTATATAAAGCAACAAGTAATTCAATGAACCTATAATACAGTATTGTTACTTTATAAACCAAACGTGAGCAGTATATTTACTCCGCCTTCGTTGATGCATTTTGTATATAAATTGTCAGTCATTTAACAATCGTTATGTGCTTTGCACAATTTGATATCTATGTAACCATTGCAATTAGCACACAACCATAAGAAAGCTACCTAGTTAATTATGCTGTTCTTCGCCTGAAATCTTCTTGTGACACGAGAGCCCCATTATCACATACCTTCATCGTTTACTTTCCAATCAGGGTCAGCATTGGCAGTGCGTCTGGTCGATGGCAGCAACTCTGCAGAGGGTCGTGTGGAGGTGTATTACGACGGTCAGTGGGGGACAGTCTGTGACGACTCCTGGGATCTGAACGATGCATCAGTTGTCTGCAGGATGTTGGGCTTCAGCAGAGCCATTGAAGCACCAATACGCTCCCGCTTCGGTCAAGGCTCCGGACCAATACTCCTGGACGATGTAGATTGTTCTGGGTCTGAAGACGCACTTGCGGATTGTCTGGCCAACCCGATTGGGTCTCACAACTGCGTACACTCTGAAGATGCTAGTGTCGTTTGTGTCCCAAGAACGGAAAGTAAGACCATGCTGCTTTTTCATCGTGTTCGCAGTTCCAATGCTATAAATCCCAAACGAAATAACAAGGGGGTCAGGTAAACATGGAAAAGGTGAAAACCACAACATTTAATTGGTCGATTATAATAATATTCTGGATATATTCCGAAGGGAACGGAAATACCGGGGGGGGGGGATACTCGCGTTTATTGACAATATGTGACCTTACACCACAAAACGACCGTTATGTCGCCGTGGTAGTTTGTCTGTTATTAGCTGATATAGCCAAATTTTGTTTAAAATATGAAATTCAGGATTTTGGTATTTCCTGAATGAGGGTATCATAATCTACCTTTTGTGAAATTTTGAGCATCAGAAATCATGTTTAAAATATGATTTTTAATCAAATAAATATGATCAGGTTACAGTGCTTGAATGGACGCCGATCTTTGAAACGGCCCGTTTCTCCCTTATTTTAAAAACGCTTCAGCCATATTCCAAATCTTTGACGTTCATTTTGAAAGGGTTTGCTTAGTCCAAATATGACAAATTATATACCATGTTAAAGGTAATGACTTCTATTGTAATGTTAAATGAAAATCAGCACAATCATTTTTCTCGACTTATTGGTCGTTTTGTGGTGTAAGGTCACATATGGGTATGTGCGGCTTCAAAGACCACCACCCCCTTTTCGCAGACGTTTGCCGCTATTAAGGGTCTCATTCTTTAAAAAAATGCTGCTCTGTAGACCTACAAGTAAACGATACTTTTAGATATATGAGTAAATTATAGCTGCTCTAGGGTTTTAAAAATAGCCGCTCTTTATGAAGAAAAAAAACAATAGCCGCTCTTTATGAAGAAAAAAAAAACAATAGCCGCTCAATAGATCCATGGCTTACCATGCTTACGGTCGCTCTCTAGACCTCCGACCCCGGCCCGCGCGCGACCGCCTGCGTGTCCACATGTCTATTCGCCATTCGATGCGGTAAGGAACTGGCTAAAGTTCTCACTCAGTGTGACAGCTCCCAAGACCATATTTTCCCCCTCTCATCCGCTCCCAGACCTCCGTTTTGAAGTTGGCTGAGGCACACCCCCGCTCCCTAGACCTCCGTTTTGAAGTTGGCTGAGGCACGCCCCCGCTCCCTAGACCCCCGGTTTGAAGCTGGCTGAAGATAATTCGAGTACCCCCCCCCCCCCCCCCCCGGGACGGAAACAAGAACTGTTTTCCTCTACCTGGAATATGAAATCTACTATTTCCATGTGCCGTACTGTCCACCAAATAAAACTTATCTGCAAAATGAGTTTGGTAAGTTGTAAACAGATTAATTAGGGCTACTTACAGGGGCGTCGATCACGGGGGGGGGGGGGGGGGGGGATGGGGGGATATATCCCCCCCCCCCCAATATTTCAGGTGGGGGGGGGGGGGTGGCCTGTATTATCATCCCCCCCCCCCCCCCAATATTTGGGGTTCAAAAATATATAATAACATGAGAATTAAGAAGCATTGCCCCCTCTCATGAATAGAAGTTGTTACTATTATAGTAACTATAATAGTCTACTTTAAACCACTTTTTGATAATGCTAAACTGCCCAAATCCAAAAATTTTCGGGGCTGCGCCCCTGGAACCCCCATTAAGGTTATTTGACCCAGTCCCAGCCCTGTACTCATGAAATAGTTTTATTCAGGACTTCTCTCTTGGCAAACTTTCAGGCGATCCTGGCCCACTGTGCGTCTGCGCTTCGCTCACTAATTCAATAGATAATTGTATTTCTGGATAGGCCTATTACAAATCCCAAAGCTTCCGGGGGCTTCGCCCCCTGGACCCCCAATAAGCTTTCCAATGTGGGTATCCCTTGACTTATTCTATTCAGGGTTCCATCAGGGTGATTGCAATCGACAGTATTTATCTATCAGACTAGAATTCATCCATACTTGGACAGTGCCCTTATCATAGCAGGAGATTGCAATATACACTTAATAATCTTCCAATCTCTAAACAGCTAAATCAAAAGCCATAGTTAACTCTATATTTACATATAGACAACATATTTATATATGGATATTACAAATCCCAAAGCTTCCGGGGGCTCGGCCCCCTGGACCCCCAATAAGCTTCCTAATATCGGTATCCCATGACTGATGCTATTCAGGGTTCCATCAGAATGCTTGCAAATATGTATCTATCAGGCTAAAGTTCATATTGGACAAAGCCCAGCTCATAACACGATGCTTGCAATGTACACTTAATAATCTTCCAATTTATAAACAGCTGAATTCAAAAGCTTTGGGGCCCCCTAACCCCCCCCCCCCCCCCCCTCCTCAGCCATAAAAACCCGGGCACGCTGCTGGGTTGTCACTTCGCTCCCTCGCCAGAGATGGTCAAAATGACGAATCATCCCCCCCCCCCCCCCCCCCCCCCCAATGGCGAGAAGAAATCGACGCCCTTGGCTACTTGCAATAGCTATTCATAAATCCGTATAATTTTGGTTTTATTTCCTCACACAAATTTGTCCAAACATTTGTTAATCTTCCTTTTACTTCGTCGTCTATCCCTGAAGGTCCGCCAGGTTGGGAAATTCGGCTGGTGAACGGAAGCGACCCATTTGAGGGGCGCGTCGAGCTCATCTACCAGGGCACATGGTGGACCGTGTGCGACGATTGGTGGGGTCTGGAGGACGCCAACGTGGCTTGTCGCATGTTGGGCTTCGGCGACGCACTGGACGTTTTCGACAGGGCGCACTTCGGCGAAGGATCGGGCGGCATCCTTCTGGATGATGTTCAGTGTGTTGGCAGCGAGGCTTCGCTGGCCGACTGTCCCGCTAACCCTCCCACCGAACACAACTGCAGGCACGTGGAGGATGCAGGTGTGCGATGCGATTATCCCGTGGTTTGCGAGTAGTCCCTATAGAGTACAGAAGCTATGACGTCATAACAATCTATTTTTAGAATTTTCAAATTTGAACTTCATTTTCCGAAAGAGCATCAAAAATAATGTCTAAATACCGAAAATCAATTGAATATGTATGTGTATTGGCTGGATTATGTCCATCCGAATGAATTTTTTGTCAATAGGAAATCAGTGTTATAGTGCTCTGGTTCATAACTTTACGATATCATTTTTTTGTGAGATAATGAAAAACTGCGTGTAAAATTTGAAAGAGCTTCCAATTTTAATGGCAGAATAAACTTTATTTGATCAAAATCGAGAGATACGTACGGCGGCCGCAGAAAATCTACAAAAGTAAGTCCCCCTACTACTCATAATTTCATAACCGATAATTATTTCAAGATGGAATCTTATATACCAAACTGAGCAAAGTTATGGAAGCAGCAGTCAACATGCAGCTACAAAGCTACATGCTCCAGAACCACCTGATCTCAAGCAGACAGTTTGGATTCAGACCAGGCCACAGCACTGCAGACCTTCTCACCATTCTTTCACAAAGTTGGAATAACATCCTAGACAAAGGAGGGGAGGTGTGTGTCGTAGCTTTGGACATCAAGGGAGCGTTCGACAAGGTGTGGCACAATGGTCTCCTAGCCAAACTTAGGTCCAAGGGTGTCCACGGTAAGCTGCTGACATGGCTACAAAGCTACGTGACGGAAAGAACAATCAGAGTCGTCCTATCAGGCCAGACTTCAGATGCCTCACTCATCAACGCTTCTGTTCCCCAGGGATCAATACTTGGGCCTTTGCTTTTCTCAATCTACATCAACGATCTTGTAGACAGTTGTGAAAACGATCTCTACCTGTATGCAGACGACTCTACGCTATATGCTCCCATACACTCACCAAGAGACACAGATGAAGTAGCTGCCAGCCTCAACAGGGATCTTGCTAGGATTAGATCATGGGCTGACAAATGGAAAGTTACGTTTGAGCCAAGTAAATGCAAGTCAATGACATTATCAAGGAAGCGAATTCCGTCAAAACCAAACATCTACTTTGGAGAATGTCTACTTGCCACCAGGGATGAGCTTGAAATCCTGGGCGTCACCTTTGATAGTAAGCTGACATGGTCAAAACATATTACAGTCGTTGCCTCCAGAGCTGGTCAAAAACTAGGTGCTCTGAGGAGAGTCGCCAGGAAGCTGGACTACAAAGGCAGATCCACTGTTTACAAAGCACAAGTCCGCAGCATCATGGAGTACGCTTGTTTGTCCTGGATTAACGCATCCCCAACCACTCTCAGCCAACTAGACAATATCCAGAAGAAGGCCCTAAAAATCATAGGTGTTGATGAGACTACTGCCCGTACTCAATTGTCCATTCCCAATCTGTCACACAGAAGAAACATAGCAGCAGTATCAGCATTTTACAAAATGCACACCACAACCTGCCCTCAAGATATGGCCAACTTGCTCCCCCCTCCGTTGGAAAGACGGCGCGTGACTCGGTTAAGTTCATCCATGCCCGACCACGCAGTCACTACCCCTGAAGCTAGGACATACTCCTTGGACAGAAGCTTTATCCACTGTGCTGTCCGAATATGGAATTCTCTCCCTGACCATGTTGTTGGCAATATTACGAATGTGGGTCTCCAATCCTTCAAAGGCCGTGCACATGAATACCTCTTGTCTAACTAGATTATATTTGTTATCCTATTTTAATTATTCTTTATAATTCTTTATTAAATATTCATTTCGTTTGAGCTGCTGTGAACCAATTGATTGGCCCTTAAGAGCTCTTAAGATGCTCTTGAGGGCTATTGTTCACTTATGCACCTTATATAAAAAATTAAAAAAAAAATAAACATATCAACTATATATTATATACATAATTGAAACTATGTTTCCTTACGGTGTTTTATTAACATTTTGTTATCCTTATTATGATATAACTAAACTACAAACGAGCGAGGTGAAGAGGTAAACTTAAGCTATAGACCAAAGGGAAAACAAGCAAAGTAGAGGGCTTTAGACTAATACTAATAACTATTACTAATAATAATTATTAGTAGGTTATTTCACCTAATATTAATAGGGGAGAAACAAAGTTATATTCAGCTATAGTTACAACTCTATGATTTCAGCAGGATTTTTTTTTTTTTTTTTTCATTTTGTAATGGGAATATTTGTTTACGTTTGCCGTTGAGGGTGTCAAACAGGTATCTGATATGGGCATGCATGAGGCATCGATATCGATGGCATGAGGAGGTATATAGACCGAAACATCACCCATTTTCCGCTCCATTCAGACGGAAACACTACAAAGTCAGATTCATAAAATAAAACCCCATATAGAGTTGGTTATTACTGACTAGGCCTGCAGAGGCCTTTGAGTTAATGAAGAATGATAGCTATTATATCCCTAGACAGAAAAATCCACCTCATTCTGGAGGGGTCCTATAATATTATGTTATTATGACGTCATATACCGTACTATCCCTATCAAGATCATGAAGTGGTGAGTGAAACAACAAACGAGGAGAAGGACTGATTTATCGGTCTATTAGTATTATATCCCCTGCTGCTCGACAACTAGTCGCTAAGACAAGTTAGTAATTATTCTAGTCATTGTGTGACAAATTGTCATGATTAATTAGTAATGATACATTACAAAGTATGAAACCGATATTTCATAATTGCTCATCGAAAGCGTTGCTCCACCCCTATAATCAAGGGCGTCGATTTCTTCTCGCCATTGGGGGGGATGATTCGTCATTTTGACCATCTCTGGCGAGGGAGCGAAGCGACAACCCAGCAGCGTGCTCGGGTTTTTTATGGCTGAGGGGGGGGGGGGGGGGGGTAGAGGGCCCCAATGCTTTTGAATTCAGCTGTTTAGAGATTGGAAGATTATTAAGTGTACATTGCATGCATCATGTTATGAGCTGGGCTTTGTCCAATATGAACTTTAGCCTGTTAGATACATATTTGCAAGCATTCTGATGGAACCCTGAATAGCATCAGTCTTGGGATACCCATATTGGGAAGCTTATTGGGGGTCCAGGGGGCGGAGCCCCTGGAAGCTTTGGGATTTGTAATATCCAGATATAAATATGTTGTCTATATATGTAAATATAGAGTTAACTATTCTTTAGTTAATTGGCTTTTGATTTAGCTGTTTAGAGATTGGAAGATTATTAAGTGCACATTGCAAGCTCCTGCTATGATGAGGGTACTGTCCAAGTATGGATGAATTTTAGTCTGATAGATAAATACTGTCGATTGCAATCATCCTGATGGAACCCTGAATAGAAGAAGTCTAGAGATACTCACATTAGAAAGCTTATTGGGGTCCAGGTTGCAAAGCCCCCGGAAGCTTTGGGATTTGTAATATCCAGAAATACAATTATCTATTGAATAGTTAGCTAAATTTTAGTGAGCGAAGCGCAGACGAACAGTGGGCCAGGATCGCCTGAAAGTTTGCCAAGAGAGAAGTCCTGAATAAAACTATTTAATGAGTAGCCTACAGGGCTGGGACTGGGTCAAATAACCTTAATGGGGGATCCAGGGGCGCAGCCCCGGAAAATTTTGGATTTGGGCAGTTTAGCATTATCAAAAAGACTATAGTAACAACTTCCATTCATGAGAGGGGGCAATGCGTCTTAATTCTAATGTTATTATATATTTTTGAACCCCAAATATTGGGGGGGGGGGGGGGGATGATAATACAGGCCATCCCCCACCTGAAATATTGCTCATATCTCCTCCCATTGTGCCTTGTTTGCAGATGATATAGTGTTGTTTAAAACAATTACTTCATCTGATGACGAAAAGGTTTTGCAAAAAGACATTGACGTCTTACACCAATGGGCAATTACTAATGGTATGTTATTCAATCCAACGAAAACAAAAGTAATGCACATTACTAGAAAACGTGCTTTTTTACGCCCTACATACAAACTTGGCGAAGAAGTGCTTACATCTACCCCTTCATTTCGATATTTAGGAGTAACGATTAGTTCGGATTTGTCGTGGAATACCCACATTTATTTTTTATTTTTTATTTATTTATTTATTTTTTTCCGAAACACAAGTAAAAACAGTAAATACAAAAGATTCGGAGGGATGGCCCATTCAGCGCCGTCTATGCAGACATTGCTGTTCTACCATGGGGTCCCTTAACAACAATATACTAACAATAATTAACAGCAATTTACAATAATTAACAGTAATTAACAATATAATCAAAAATGAATTTCAACAAACAATTAACCATTAACAGCAATTAACAATAACTAACAATGAATTTCAACAATTATTATGATTACAAGCTACAACTACGAGTGCAGCCTACAGTCTGTACTACTGAAATCAATATCATCGAAGAGGATTAAACGAAACTTGGTATAAAAGAATGCAATTTCTTATTAAATACAAAAATACTTGGCGAGGATTTTATTTCAGAGGGAAGAATATTATATTCATGCGCGCCTCTATAAAGAAATGTGCGTTTAAGGAATTCTGTTTTTGGTTTTGGTAAAAATAAATTTCCATTTGATCTTAGAGAATAACTATAATCACAAAATTGAAAGGATCTTTTTAAATAAAGCGGAGTTAACTCATGTGTTGCCTTATATACCATTGATTTTAAATGAGAACTTCGCCTTGCTGCTAATGATTTTAAACCAACTCGATCATGCAAATCTATAATTGACATATGTCTGTAAGGGCTAACCCCTAACATAATTCGGCAAGCTCTGTTTTGGAGCTTCTGCAATAAATCAGTGTGTTTAGCACAGGCAGTTCCATATACCAAGTCTCCATAATCAAATATTGGGAGAATACAATAACTGCTCGAGCAAATAGACTTCTAGGATTTATCAGGGTTGTAGCCCGAGGTGCCTCCACTAATGCCATCTTCTCCTTAAGTCCTTGGTGCTACCTATACTCGAGTATGGCGTACCTGCATGGCACCCCACAACATTGGCACAAATTCAACAGCAAGGATATTTAAATATATTAAGCGTATTTTGTACAATAAGCGTATTGTACAGCTATACGATAGTATATCCATGGATTGTACTACAATCCATGGTATATCACAGTATCGAACCTCTCTGTTCAACAGGTTGAGCGCGTTCAACGGACAGCTACGCGCATAGCACTTAAACAGATGAGGGGTGAGATGGCCTACGGTATGCCGATACATTGTCATCAAGGAGAGACTATCTCCTTTGTTCCTTTTCCTTCAAATGTCTATCTGATATATGTAACTGTTCAATGCTCTCTGGAAACATTATTGTGAATCCTCGACACCCTGACAGTTTGACATTTCAGCATCTAACTTCTAGAACACAATCTCTTTTGTGTTCGCCATCTCGTCGTTTGCCTAGAGTCTGGAACAGTCTGCCATCTAGACGTGTTCGCTGCCATTCTTTCACCTTTCCCTGCATTCCTTTTCCTTTTAAAGTCGTCTATCCTCTCTGTTCAATAGGCTCATTTGGCTACCAAGGTCATTAAGTTGTAATTATTTAATATGCAACTTCGCTTTAGTGTTGTTCCTTTATACTAGGTCTTTAATATCATAAATAGTCGAGGGAGCGGTAATACTCCCAATGCCCTTATTACCTCGAAACATGTAGAGCAAAGCATATTTACTTTTTATAACTCATTCATAATATATTTTCCTTATATCCATAATATATGAACCACGTTAATTGTTAGAATCATTCACTAATTTATTCCTTTTAAAGTCGTCTATCCTCTCTGTTCAATAGGCTCATTTTGACTCCCAAACCATACAGTTGCAATTATTTGATAAGCATCTTTGCTTTAGTATTGCTCCCTACCATTTTACACGGTCTGAGTCTTATTATAAATAGTCGATGGAGCGGTGATACTAATGTCCAATGCCTTTATTACCGCGAAACATGTATACAATTTTTGCATGTTTTCTTCATATAACTCATACATATTGTATTTCCGTATACGGATAAATATGAGACACATTAGTTGATATAATCATTTCATTAATTTATTCTTTATTTAATGTGGTTAAGATATTAAGATAATTTAGCTATATTTGGACGTTGATAGATAATTTTTAAACCATCTTCGTATACGTTAATTGTTATTTATGTTCCGTAATGCTGCATCTTCTGGAGCCAGTATAGTCTCGCGCTTCGCGCTCGGTTGGGTGTTCGCGCGGGGGCCTTGACAAAAGGCTACATGCCCTAGGGCAACAGTGATGTACTTTACTTTTGTGTACCCTAGCCCTGGCCCACATACTGCTCCTCACTATTTTCTTTTGTCTAGTCTTCAGTTTTGTAACTTGTATCTTTGTATTATGTGCATATGTTTATAGTTGTGTTGTATTTGACATTGTATTATGCTATTTGGTCGAATAAATAATAATAATAATAGAAGACTAGACTGTGAGTACATAATGAGCACGGCTGAATTAAGACTATCCTTAGGCCCCTCATGTTCTCCCGAGTGCGGATCGCTAGAGTTGTGTATTTTGCCGAAATTATTCAATTTCATTCATTGTCAAAGTCAACTTGGACTGGAATTACAAAAGAGATAATGGGGAAAAGACGCAGACCTAATAAGGGGCCAAAGAAATCCGTAAGTTAAGCATTGTAAAACCCATATTTGTAATGGCATTATTATCGTACCAGTGGTCCAGTCCCACGTGTGTAATTATGTGTAAGTTGACAGGGCAATACACAAAACAAACAGAACCAATTTACAAAATCTCAAGACTCAATGAAAAAACAAAACAATATCAATGCACATTACTTTGAAGTTAAATTAAGAGAATCTCAGTACTTACAGTGTAATCGAACACATTAGAAAATGAATAATATATTACATGTAAATGTAATTGTAAAATTAAAATTTAAAATGTCACTTTGTCTTTGATTTTGTAATTTGAAGTCTTTGTCTTTGAGTTTGACTTGTGAATGTGAGTCATGTGACTTGTGAGCTGAGTGACTTCAGTTGTCACCATCCAAATTCGCATACTGTAAACGTGGTAATGTTCACGGTGCATTAATTTTCGAGGATTTCGCGCTGAAGTCGGCGTCACATCTACAATGTATTGTAAATGGTCCTGATGGACCATTTACTGCTCACAGTGGTAAAAACCTACGGGACACAATTTGAACTACAAACAGAGAGAAAAGAACAGCATATCTAAAGTAAAAAATTGCATACCTAGATTGAAGCTGATTTTATGATTTATTGTACAAAATTTCATTTTGAAAATGATAAGTCATACTTACAAAAATCGTCATATAAGTTCCATTTCTTTCTCTTCCTGCTCGATGTCCCATCGTAAACAAAGAAAGCCCGCCCGCAACATGCGGAGGCCGCTTATTATTGTCCAAAACAAGCCAACTCGCGATCTGCAAGCATGCCCGCCGTATCCGATTTCGGATACGCCGTATCAGAATTCGGATACGCCGTGTTAGAATTCGGATACGGTAACACGTGTGGTGTGGGAAGCTTGCGGGAAATACATGACAGTCATCCAGATAGCAGCAACACTTTCGAGAGGGATCACGACTGAGATTTTCTCAGTCTTTTTATTTTCCAAAACTGCAGATTTTCCATTTTTTTCGACATTTGAAGAATAATTTGGACCATTTTGGTAAGTTCATATAACACTTGTATCATTTTTAGGGCCAGTCATGATTGATTTTGTTGAATTTAAGATAAGAATTTTGTGTGAAATTTTGACAAACTTTTTTTGTACTGTCCCACATTGTTCCCGTATAGCGCAGCATTACAATGTAGTGTTGTGTGGTCGGCGTATGCAAATATTAAAACCCGCGAATATAAATGCTCGATTTGCAATGTGTGTGAACACTTGCTTGGCCGCAAAATTAACATGATTAAAAAGCCACGAATGTGTTTTTGTGTTGCTCAGCACAAAATATTAATCATGCGAAAATAACGATGTTTACAGTAAGTAGTTACTTCCATAACCATGGCATAAGCCATGATTGTGATATTCTTTAAAATTTTCTCACTTTTGTCTACATTTTTGCTTTTACTAAGCCTAGGGCCTAGGCTCTGCCTCTGTGTTTGGTTTAAATCAGCATTCAGAGAGAAATTACCAAACTTAAGTTAAAAAAATAAAAAAAATAAGCTAAATCCCAAGCAGGCAAGGGAAATGTGCAGAATGGGCAATGATGAATTGATGACTGATGTGTGACTGGTTGTGAGTGATGTGAGCATTGAATTTTGAAGACAAAGCCTATTATAATAATAAATCATAATTAATGGATTATTAAAAAGTAAGAATCTAAAAACCATATAAGGTATCAACTTGGCCTCCAAATCTTAAATTTCTATCGGAAACGAAGTATGAAATGAAATACAACATGTGCATCTAACTAATTTGTATCAACTGGCCAATGCTTCTGTTTTAACATATTCCCTACTAGTAGATTTTGTAATCCCCATCTAGAGTTAATACTGGGTGGTGTTTCACTAAGATCCCATTAAATCATGTATAATTGTGGGGTACAAGACCATCACTATGCAGCCTGTAATTTAAACAAAAAATGTTTCATTTTATCTTTATCCTAGTCTGGAGGTGGCAAGGCTGGAGGAGGGTATTCCAACCTCACGATGGAGAATGCGGCATTCGAAAACTACTACCAGGTGAGCAAACAAGTACAGTAAAAACCTGTGTACAGTGGCCTCGATAGGCAGGTGACCTCTATACACAGGTCCAATGAAATTGCACAGGCAAACCTGTGTACAGTGGCCACTTAGGGGAACCAAGAAAAGTGGCCTCTCTAAGCAGGTGACCTCTATACACAGGTCTAATAACATTGTACAGGCAAACCTGTGTACAGTTACCACTTAGGGTAACAAAGAAAAGTAGCCTCTCTAAGCAGGTGACCTATACACAGGTCCAATAACATTATCAAACCTGTGTACAGTTACCACTTAGGGGAACCAAGAAAAGTGGCCTCTCTAAGCAGGTGACCTCTATACACAGGTCCAATAACATACAATCAAACCTGTGTACAGTTACCACTTAGGGGAACCAAGAAAAGTGGCCTCTCTATTAAAGCAGGTGACCTCTATACACAGGTCCAATAACATTGTACAGGCAAACCTGTGTACAGTGGCCACTTAGGGGAACCAAGAAAAGTGGCCTCTCTAAGCAGGTGACCTATATACACAGGTCCAATAACATTATCAAACCTGTGTACAGTTACCACTTAGGGAAACCAAGAAAAGTGGCCTCTCTAAGCAGGTGACCTCTATACACAGGTCTAATAACATTGTACAGGCAAACCTGTGTACAGTTACCACTTAGGGGAACCAAGAAAAGTGGCCTCTCTAAGCAGGTGACCTCTATACACAGGTCCAATAACATTGTACAGGCAAACCTGTGTACAGTGGCCACTTGGGGGAACCAAGAAAAGTGGCCTCTCTAAGCAGGTGACCTCTATATACAGTTACCACTTACGGGAACCAAGAAAAGTGGCCTCTCTAAGCAGGTGACCTATATACACAGGTCCAATAACATTATGCAATCAAACCTGTGTACAGTTACCATTTAGAGGAACCAAGAAAAGTGGCCTCTCTAAGCAGGTGACCTCTATACACAGGTCCAATAACATTATACAATCAAACCTGTGTACAGTTACCACTTAGGGGAACCAAGAAAAGTGGCCTCTCTAAGCAGGTGACCTCTATACACAGGTCTAATAACATTGTACAGGCAAACCTGTGTACAGTTACCACTTAGGGGAACCAAGAAAAGTGGCCTCTCTAAGCAGGTGACCTCTATACACAGGTCTAATAACATTGTACAGGCAAACCTGTGTACAGTCACCACTTAGGGGAACCAAGAAAAGTGGCCTCTCTAAGCAGGTGACCTATATACACAGGTCCAATAACATTATCAAACCTGTGTACAGTTACCACTTAGGGGAACCAAGAAAAGTGGCCTCTCTAAGCAGGTGACCTATATACACAGGTCCAATAACATTATACAATCAAACCTGTGTACAGTTACCACTTAGGGGAACCTAGAAAAGTGGCCTCTCTAAGCAGGTGACCTCTATACCCAGGTCCAATAACATTGTACAGGCAAACCTGTGTACAGTTACCACTTAGGGGAACAAAGAAAAGTAGCCTCTCTAAGCAGGTGACCTCTATACACAGGTCTAATAACATTGTACAGGCAAACCTGTGTACAGTTACCACTTAGGGGAACCAAGAAAAGTAGCCTCTCTAATCAGGTGACCTCTATACACAGGTCTAATAACATTGTACAGGCAAACCTGTGTACAGTTACCACTTAGGGGAACAAAGAAAAGTAGCCTCTCTAAGCAGGTGACCTCTATACACAGGTCTAATAACATTGTACAGGCAAACCTGTGTACAGTGGCCACTTAGGGGAACCAAGAAAAGTGGCCTCTCTAAGCAGATGACCTCTATACCCAGGTCCAATAACATTGTACAGGCAAACCTGTGTACAGTTACCACTTATGGGAACCAAGAAAAGTGGCCTCTCTAAGCAGGTGACCTCTATACACAGGTCCACTGAAATTGTACAGGCAAACCTGTGTACAGTTACCACTTATGGGAACCAAGAAAAGTGGCCTCTCTAAGCAGGTGACCTATATACACAGGTCCAATAACATTATCAAACCTGTGTACAGTTACCACTTAGGGGAACCAAGAAAAGTGGCCTCTCTAAGCAGGTGACCTATATACACAGGTCCAATAACATTATCAAACCTGTGTACAGTTACCACTTAGGGGAACCAAGAAAAGTGGCCTCTCTAAGCAGGTGACCTCTATACACAGGTCCAATAACATTATACAATCAAACCTGTGTACAGTTACCACTTAGGGGAACCAAGACAAGTGGCCTCTCTATTAAAGCAGGTGACCTCTATACACAGGTCCAATAATAATAATAATAATAATATTCAGTTCTTTTATAGCGCATAACACATAGCCAAGGCATGTCCCTATACATTGTACAGGCAAACCTGTGTACAGTGGCCACTTAGGGGAACCAAGAAAAGTGGCCTCTCTAAGCAGGTGACCTCTATACACAGGTCTAATAACATTGTACAGGCAAACCTGTATACAGTGGTCACTTAGGGGAACCAAGAAAAGTGGCCTCTCTAAGCAGGTGATCTCTATACACAGGTCCAATGAAATTGTACAGGCAAACCTGTGTACAGTTACCACTTATGGGAACCAAGAAAAGTGGCCTCTCTAAGCAGGTGACCTCTATACACAGGTCTAATAACATTGTACAGGCAAACCTGTGTACAGTGGCCACTTAGGGGAACCAAGAAAAGTGGCCTCTCTAAGCAGGTGACCTCTATACACAGGTCTAATAACATTGTACAGGCAAACCTGTGTACAGTGGCCACTTAGGGGAACCAAGAAAAGTGGCCTCTCTATTAAAGCAGGTGACCTCTATACACAGGTCCAATAACATTGTACAGGCAAACCTGTGTACAGTGGCCACTTAGGGGAACCAAGAAAAGTGGCCTCTCCTAAGCAGGTGACCTCTATATACAGGTCCAATGAAATTGTACAGGCAAACCTGTGTACAGTTACCACGTAGGGGAACCAAGAAAAGTGGCCTCTCTAAGCAGGTGACCTATATACACAGGTCCAATAACATTGTACAGGCAAACCTGTGTATAGTTACCACTTAGGGGAACCAAGAAAAGTGGCCTCTCTAAGCAGGTGACCTCTATACACAGGTCCAATAACATTGTACAGGCAAACCTGTGTACAGTTACCACTTAGGGGAACAAAGAAAAGTGGCCTCTCTATTAAAGCAGGTGACCTCTATACACAGGTCCAATAACATTATACAATCAAACCTGTGTACAGTTACCACTTAGGGGAACCAAGAAAAGTGGTCTCTCTAGGCAGGTAACCTATATACACAGGTCTAATAACATTGTACAGGCAAACCTGTGTACAGTGGCCACTTTAGGGAACCTAGAAAAGTGGCCTCTCTAAGCAGGTGACCTCTATACACAGGTCCAATGAAATTGTACAGGCAAACCTGTGTACAGTTACCACTTATGGGAACCAAGAAAAGTGGCCTCTCTAAGCAGGTGACCTATATACACAGGTCCAATAACATACAATCAAACATGTGTACAGTTACCACTTAGGGGAACCAAGACAAGCGGCCTCTCTATTAAAGCAGGTGACCTCTATACACAGGTCCAATAACATTGTACAGGCAAACCTGTGTACAGTGGCCACTTAGGGGAACCAAGAAAAGTGGCCTCTCTAAGCAGGTGACCTATATACACAGGTCCAATGAAATTATACAATCAAACCTGTGTACAGACTTAGGGGAACCAAGAAAAGTGGGCTCTGTATGTAGACATTTGACCCATATACACATGTCTAATAACATTGTACAGTACTAGTACAGTAAGGGGCCATCTACAAAGTACGTACACACAAGAGGGGGGATGCGTACGCTGCATTCAACCACATGCAAACAAAATGGATGCTATCATTTGAAATACTGTATGTTATTACATCGAGCATCCATTCTTTTAGTCATGCATGCCCATGCTCAAAGCTCAGGAAAAAACTTCCCTCTTTCTTTTCTAATCACAATAACTATACCAACTGTATCCCCTTTTTTAAATCCTTAATTTGTGAACCAAAGAACCTTGTTTACAGTGGTGACAAGTTATGAAAGAGTTGTGGAATTCTTGCTGTAAAGGTTATGGATGTCATGGAATTTTAATTGGAAATAAAATGTATGAGCCCTGTATAATAAATGGTGCAAAAATACTACTGAAACCTGTCATTTAGCCTCTGAAGAAGTTTATGCTATGATCGAAAATTTAGGCCCTATTTTGACTCTCAACCCTGTATAATATTTTTAATGAGTTCTTTTGTCTAACAATTCTTGTTTGCAGAAACAAGGTATAGTTCCAGAGGGCGAGTGGGACCAGTTCATGGGCATGCTCAAGACCAATCTGCCGACAGCCTTCCGCATCACTGGATTCAGAGGGTATTGTAACAGAAGAATTTACTAATGTATTCAACATATTCTACATTTCATGCAGAAAACTATACACTATTTGCAGGGTAGAACAAAGTCATGACGTATAAAGCCCTCTGCAGACAGAGCCGACTCGACCCGATCCGACTGGTTTTCATTCTGATCGGCTCAGTTTTCAGTGCCTCGCGACACACATTTTTCCAGTCGAGAGACAGTCGGATGCCAGTCGTGGCCGATTCAACACGATGAATCGGCTCCGACCTACCGGGCCCGACTCTAGCCTGATTGAAACCAGTCGGATCGGGTCGAGTCGGCTCTGTCTGCACCGGGCTTAAGGTGACTGGAGGAAAATGGGACTCATTTTAAAGCTGATTTAAAGGGTTTTTGCACACGAAAATTTGAATATAACTATTAAATAATGATCATTACTTATATTTCAGAAAGTATGAATATATTCAAGTGTTTTAAACAAATGATATCCCAAGGAAAACAAATGTATTCATCATTAACTGTGACAATAATACAATACTTAAAATAAAATCAAGTTCATAACTTTTAAGCTACACACGAGTATTTTGTTTCATATTATCGTTATTCAATTCATACAAATAACAAAAGATGTAAAACATAGAAATCCAGGTCCACTGTCACAAATTAAATTAATAAACCATTTCAAAGTGACATGAGGCAGGGTAAACAGAACAAAACATTTACATCAAAGCAGTAATAATCATATCAATGACTGTGTACTATAAGATATTTTAAATTATAAGTATATAACACATGGAAAAAATATATATATATTTGTAGCATAAACAACTCATTGTGCATTATTAGATATTAATAGTCCTACTTCTTTTTTCAGTATTTGAATTTGTTGAAATTTGTGTTTCTTTTTTGTAATAGGCAAGCCAGTCAGGTGTTGAACTACATGAAGGGAGAATGCTTCAACGATCTGCTGCAGTCAAACTCGGAGGAAGCGATTGAAGCAAGGCCGGAGCCAATACAGTGGTAAGAGAAGTGAAGTTTGATTTGCATTCTCTGTTGCTAAGAATACATCTGTTGCTCTCCACACAAGTGTATATTAAAATGGGTACTAGGTAGGAACTGAGGGTGCATGCATAGCATGTGTGCACCTCTTACAGGTAGCCTGGCAGGAATACTCCCCAGGGAGTGGAGCAAGTGCATATTTAGTGCTGGATTGATTGTACATGTGTATCCGAAGACCAAAATTATAATTATTTAGATGGCTACCTGGGGAAAAGAGATTTACAATAATCAGAATTTTTCAGAAAGAAAAATAGAGACAAATTCAGAGAAAATTGCACAGAGTATCACAGCAGTTTATCCCCCAACATCCCCAAAAGAGCCTTGTAAGCTACCATAGATTTCATTGTAAGCTACCATAGATTTCATTGTAAGCTACCATAGAAATCATTGTAAAATGATGTTCAGGGAACTACTGATTATTGCAAGCAAATTTGAAATATAGCATTCCTCGGCACTTTGTCTACTATCTTTGTTGCTAAATTGCTATTTCTTAACCGGCTAACCCATAACAACATTACAAATGTTCTTCTCTCTCTCAGGTACCCCAACAACCTGGCCTGGCAGCTGAAGCTGAGCAGGAAGAACATCCGCAAGATGCCCTCCCTGGAGAAGCTCCATCTCTTCCTCATCGCAGAGACAGAAAGCGTGAGTCAATTATCATTAAATCTATCACTTAAATCATCTGTATATACCCCCTATCTGTATTGCTGTTCCACCACAGTTTTAGGTAAATAAGGAATATGGCTACTAATATTGTATGCAGAACCTGTTTGAACCAATCCAGTTCACGCAGAGACTTCTAAGCACCCTTTGTATTTTAAAGCTGGGGTGAATTGTAGCTCCCTTCTCATTCTTGGCATAGGTAAATAAGGAATATGGCTACTAATATTGTATGCAGAACCAGTTTGAACCAATCCAGTTCACGCAGAGACTTAGCACCCTTTGTATTTTAAAGCTGGGGTGAATTTTGAGTGCCCTTCTCATCCTTGCTATATCGCTTAGAATGCAAGGGGTGCTAAGTACTGAAAATCTAATTATTCTGGAGTAATTGCATGCTGTTGTATAAAATAGAGATTGCAGAAGAAATACAATTACACTAGAGGCACTAAATGATTATTTATGGGTGTTCTATACTGGTATGTTTCATAATATCTTTGTATTTTCTCTCAATCTCACAGGGTAACATCAGAAGGCAAGAGATAGTATGATTCACCCCTCCTGCTTCAATTCGGGCCTTGCTAGTCAAGATTACAGCTTTTTATTTGATATTACAATTTTTGAACAGGTTAACAGTTTGAGGTAAAGTCAATCTTTCTCAATGGCCACCTGTCGATTGCCTCCAGCCTGTCTATAGTGGCTACTGTGAGTGATCCCCTGCAGAGGGAAAATAATGTAATGGAATCTGACTACAGAGGTCACCTGCCTACAGTGGCCACTTTTATTGTTTCCCTTTGGTGATCACTATACACAGGTTTGACTGTATTTTAATTCATTTGATCTCACAGGGTAACATCAGCAGACAGGAGATTGTTAGTATGATTCCACCCCTCCTGCTCCAAGTCAAGCCCCAGCATCGAGTGCTGGACATGTGCGCTGCCCCGGGCTCCAAGACGGCCCAGCTCATAGAGATGATCCACGCCGAACAGACTCTTGGGTGGCCAGGTAAGGAAAATCATTACTTTTGTTTACCCTGAGTAGCTTTTTATGCCTCCCCAACGAAGTGGCTGGAGGCATTATGTTTTTGAGTTGTCTATTGGTCTATTGCCTACATGTTCCTCATCTCACAATTTGCACTCATCTTTGATCTTTCCTACCCATTCATCTTTTACGTATACACACCCACTCCACTTCCTTTGACGTAAGCCACTAATCATACCTTTGTGCACATTCTCCCCAGTTCCAGTCTAGTTTTATTGGCTGATGCTCACCCCTTACTGTTGTTTCCATTGTTTTGTGTCTCCACCTCCTATCCCCCGCCCTCCCCCTGTCTGCGTATGTTTTACATGTGTCATTATAGTCCTTAGTAGCTGTTACTCCAGCCCTGACAAAGATCCTTCTAGGATCGAAAGTTATGCTCCTAATGACTATTATGTAATAGAAACAATCATTTCTCTTTTTTTTATTTTACTCCACTCTGACAAAGATCCTGCTTGGATTGAAAGCTAGGCTCCCACTAACTCTCATGTAATAAAAAACAATGATTTCTCTTTTTCTTTTGCCAGAGGGTTTTGTGATTGGTAACGACGACGACAACCGACGTTGCTACATCATGGTCCACCAGGCCAAGCGACTCAACAGCCCCTGCTGCATGGTGGTCAACCACGATGCCTCCGTGTTTCCACGGTTACGAGTCCCCGGTCCAGATGGGCAGATGAAATTCATCGAATATGACAGAATCCTGTGTGATGTGCCCTGCGGGTGAGTGCTAGAAAGACTTGATTGGCTCTTTTTCAATATATGTAGGTGTTTGGGTCAAAGGTCATGAAGATTGTGTGCTAGGAAGATTTGATTTACTCCTTTTGGACTAGAAATGTTTGCGTTATTAGGTTGAAGGTCAAAGATGCCTCTTTGTTACCATGGTTACGAGTCCCCGGTCCAGATGGTCAGATGAAGTTCATCGAGTATAACAGGATCCTATGTGATGTGCCCTGTGGGTGAGTGCTAGAAAGACTTAATTAGCTCTTCTAGAAATGTTGGTGGTCAACCACAACACCTCTGTGTTTCCACGGTTACGAGTCCCTGGTCCAGACTTGCAGTTGAAGTTCATCGAGTATGACAGGATCCTTTGTGATGCGCGCTGTGGGTGAATCTTAAAAAGATGTTATTTATACCTTTAAAAATTTGATTTACCCCTCTACATAAGACATTTGTGTGTCATTAGGTTGAAGGTCAAAGATGCCTCTTTGTTTTGAATGGTTAGTGGTCCCAACCCAGGTCCCAGATTGGCAGATGAAGTACATTGAGTATGACAGGATACTTTGTGATTTGCCCTGTGGGTGACTTGATTAGCTCTTTTTTAATATGTAGGTGTTAAGGTCAAAGGTCACGAAGATTGTGTCCTAGAAAGATTTTATTTACCACTGTATAAAACTATAGTGTGTTATTAGACTGAAGGTCATAGGTCATGTTTGTGAGTTCTAGAAAGATTTGATTTCCCCCTCTAGACTGGAATTTCTGGTGTTGTTAAAGGGGAAGAAAATCTTATCCTTTTGACTTACTGAATGTGATGAGAGCATAACCTCTGTCATTACTAGCCACTTATTTCCTCTTGAATATTCCTGATTACAAAAATAATTAATAGTTTATTGACCACTGTCATCTGCTTTCAATGCCCACAGGAGGCGGCCATTTCTTCAACTACGCGCGGTGAAATGACTTGTCAAGCGGAGAACCCGATAGCGGGTTACGAGATCCAGTCAGTCAAAAGACTAGGGTTTCCTTCCCCTTTAAGTTGAAGGTCATAGATCATGTTAGTGAGTGCTGAAAGATATGGTTCACCCCTTTTGACTTGATTTAAAAAATCAAAAAAAAATCAGCTCACATCTTTGAAAATGTGTGATGTGCCAATCTCAAATGGTTATGAACAAGTTAATTTGTGTCTAATACCTCAAAATATTGTCCATTTCATTTATGCCTTGGCAACGATTGAATAAAAAAATGTCATTATTTTGCAGTGGTGATGGAACTATGAGGAAGAACTATGCCATCTGGAAGAAATGGACTCCTCTCAGTGGGTTCAACCTTCATCCGTAAGTTTTCCTGGCTTGATCAATTCATTGATTGATTAATTGATTGATTCATTAATTCATTCATTCATTTCATGAATTGTATTCATTTGTTATTTAATTGATCAATTGATTTATGGTTTGAATGATTGATTTATTGATTGATGGATTAATGGATTAATGGATAAAGAATACTTTTCCTGCGCAATTAAATAATAACAAAGAATAATAATGAAGAACCATTTAAAAAAGCTGTACTGAGGAAATAATTGTTTAACTTGGATAGTTTAATTGCATTTGTTGTTCCTGATTGGCGATTTTGATCAATCAGTTATAAATGTTTCTGGTATATTAGTCAGCAGCGTGTAATAAAACTGTGGGGAATCAAGTTGTTTTAAGGGGAAGACAGGAGTCTGATGGGATCTAATAGAAAATAAATTTGTTTAATTGTGCAGAGATAGTGAATTTGTCTAATATGAATTTTGCATATTCAGCATAAAAAATGGCCCCCCATCGAACAGTAGACAGTCTAAGTATGATTATATATTACCCATCATATGTTTTAGCCTCTTAAAATGTTGTTGTTTTGTATTTGATTTGTTTTCATTGATAATCGATTTTCGTTTCTTTGATGTTAACATTTTTTATAAGAATCATTAAACTTTGAAAAAAAAATCTATAAAATCGGCCATTGTTATGTTATTTTTTTTTGTTTCAGTCTGCAGCGTAGGATATTGCTGAGAGGGATAGAGCTGTTGGCCGTCGGGGGAAGACTGGTCTACTCAACATGCTCCTTCAATCCTATAGAGAATGAGGCCGTGATCGCCAGCATACTCAAACAGAGCGAAGGTAAGTTCAGTTATATGTGAACCGATTGACGGATTCTCACCAAACTTAAGTTCAAGCATGTATCTTTAGGTGCCAATGAACTGTTTAGATGTTGGGGTCATGGGGTCAAAAGTCCAACATCGCAAGCATCAATATATGTGACCGGCTTTAGCAAAACCCTGCACTTGTCTGTAAAAATCAAAATGTAGATTTTATAAACCATTACAAAGGCCTCATCACAAGCTTTCAATTCATGCTATGTTCTAACTAATTGTTCAATACTTGGCGAAGATATGATTAATAGTAAATATATTATCCATTGCGGATATAGTATCGGAAATAATATCGCTAGTGATATTCGTTTGTCTCGCAATGTATGGTCAACTAGGAATCTAAAAGATCATGACGTTTCGTGTGCCGCTGCAACACTTTGTCAAATAATATAATCTAATGTAGACAATCGGTTTTTATGCTCTACCGTGGCTCCAAACGCACAATCTCGCATAAGCGAGTACGTTCCTAATAGGTCAACAATGGGCCGCGTCGATTTGCCGGTACACACGGGTACTCAACCAATCAACGGGACACTGGTTCGGCCCGCCTGCCGAACCAGCGTACAATACGTCGCCATGACACTACCCCGACCAACCGGCCCCCACCGGCTGATTCCACCGGAAGATATGATTGTTTCAATTTTACAATCATAAGTCTTTTACACACATTATGTGAACTTCAAATGCCAATTTCTTCAAAACATGAATTACCGACAAGTGCAGGGTTATGCTATAAGCTGATCACATGTATGCCTCGACAACGCCACATTTGCACACAATGAGCACGTTGCTGTGAAATCTCAAGGACGACCGTAGTTTATAAGCATGCACATGTATGCATTGTCGTACTGTACTTAACCCATTGCCTACGGAAACCTGATGGGTCATGTATTAACTCTACAGGGATTTCAAAATCTAGTAGGGAATGGGTTAACATTTTGTTTTTTTTATAGGTAAGCAATTACATAATGTTACTGGTAATCACGATGTGCTCCAAAGCCACACACTGCCAGTACATTTTATAAGATGTTTACAAAATACTTGCACATCCTTTCATATGTTATTGTTAAGAAGGGGAAAAAAAATGGCACATCCTTTTAAGAATTTTAGCTGGTACGTTATGTTATATGCACATATTTTATTGACTTGTTTATTTTTGGGTTTACTCGTTTGTTAATTTAATTATTGTTTTATTCATTCATTTATTCATTTGTTTATTCATTAATTTATGTATTTATTGACTTATTTTTTATTAATTTATTTGTTTTGTTTTTTTACTTATTTATTTATTTATTCATGTGTTTATTTACTTATTTATTTATTTATTCATGTGTTTATTTGTTTGTTTGTTTATTTATTCATGTGCTTATTTGTTTGTTTGTTTATTTATTCATGTGTTTATTTGTTTGTTTGTTGACAGGTGTGGTGCGGTTGGTGGACGTGTCCGGTGAAATGACTGGACTGAAGAGGCAGCCAGGGATGACCTCTTGGAAGGTAACATTTCAAGATATACTTGAGTGCTGGTTGAGCAAGGCTTCGCACTAACTTTTTTCTACTTAACCCATCATGGACGATGGCCCACATATTTTTGGTTTGGTAGTTCTACACTTCAGCAAGAAAATAAAAAGTTATATGAAGTGTGCAAGGACTCTACCTACTTTCATTATTTTGTAATGATTTGTATTATTACATAGATCGCTATAATTCAGGAAAAACCTTAAGTTGGCAACGCATTGTCATATTTTCAAAACAGATTTTAACTTTGCAGCAAAGTTACTTCATATTTGTCCTAAATTTTAATAACTAAATATTTTACAACTATTTTGATGTCATTAAAAGGTAGAAAATAATTAGGAGTTGCCAATCTGTTTAGGAAAATAATGATCAATTTTGCCTTGAAATAGCTCTCGTCCTTGATGGGTTGTGAATTTTCACATTTTACTTTCCCGAACAGAAACCAATGTGAAACAATGGAAACATTTTTCTCTGCAGGGGATATTTTTCAGTGGCCACTATAGCCAGGTTGGCTGCTATAGACAGGTGGCCACTACAGGCAGGTTGGCTGCTATAGACAGGTGGCCACTATAGGCAGGTTGGCTGATATAAACAGGTGGCCATTAAGACAGGTTACCCAAGCCTGACCAGATGGAAAACCTGAATATAAGTAACCGTCGATCACAATGGCAAAAGCAGAGGAAATAAAGAGAATATTATGCTACCTTTTTAAAAATTGATCCATTACCTTTTAAAATTCAACCAACATCACTTGGGGCTCTCACATTCCTCTTGTACTTTGTGGCGATGGTGCACACAATGTGTGCTGGTTTGCATTGTATCCTATGACCGGGGTAATAATATCATTGTAAAGCGCTTAGAGATGATTATCAATCATATTAGGCGCTATATAAACCGAAACATTATTATTATTATTTAACTATTAAATGGGCTCTGATTTTTCTAATGTCTCCCTAATTATGAAGATTTTCATGATTGAATTGAAAAATGTCAACGTTTTTTTTTATTGTAGTAAAAAACCATGGGCAGTAGGTGATAACAACTGACGTCAATTTTCACTTTAGTCACTCCGTAAACAGTGTTCTTTTTCTCTGAAACTGTCACACATCATTCAGAAGAGTCTTACAATGATATTGGTATATGATTGAAATCTAAAATTTCACTTTGGAAAAAAATATGTTATAGGGGTAGTACAGTTTGGTCAAGGCTGCACTTTAGTAACCAGAACATGCACAGTAAGATTACAAACTAATATTATTATCCCCACATGCTCGAAAGGTATACAAAAATACAAAAGCCTGTTATCATTCAAAAAGCGCCATTAAAACACAAGAGGGCGCTCTCTAATAAGGCATTGGTTTCAACCATTTTTCATACAAAATTATGCATGTAATGTTTTGTTGAAATAATGATTAAATAGAGAGATCATCAACAACTATTTTAAAATTTGAAAATTTTTGAAAAAGTGTAAGCATTTTAAAATTTTTTTCAAAAAATCATCGTATTTATTTGGGGCCCAAATAAATATGATCGGATATATTTATTCATATTTTAGCCATTTCGGAACCGATTTTGACCAAATAAAGTTTATTCTGCCTTTAAAATTGCATGTTCTTTCAAATTCAACACTCAGTTTTTCATTACCTCACAAAAAAATTGTGTTGTGCAGCGCCCTCTCTACTAAAACTGAACTACCTCTTTAAAGTTAATGAATCACTTTAATGTTCATATCAGGTGATTGATGAGAAAGGCCAGGTGTTCTCATCGATGGAGGATGTTGCGGAGAGGGAGCCAAAAGACAAGATTAGGCGATTCAAGCCCTCCTTCTGGCCCCCGACGGAAGATGAGGCGAAGGACATGAACCTACACAGATGGTAAACTATTCCTCATTAGCATTTCCATTTTTATAATAATAATAATATATACCGGTATATAGAGGGCATATTGCAGTGAGTGACATTTTTGAGAGAATAGAAATATTATATGTGTTTGATAAGTTTATATTGTCTCAAGATCTTGATTCATGGTGTAATCTTTTTCCAATTGCATAATTGTATAACCTCTTTTCTACATTCTTGTTAGGTATTCGCTGTAGACAATTTTTGGCTGCATCCTGTTTCTATTATTATTATATCTTGATGTGCATGTAGTATATGATTCCTGTTATGCATATACTGTATATGTAACATTATTACCTTTGTCCATGAGACAGTTTCTGTCTTAGGACTAGTGAACGATGTCATTTTCAATATCTCTATACTTGGTTTAGCTCTATGTTTATATTGTGAATAAAAATTGTTGAATGAAACGACATTACGAGTATTCATGTGTTTCTCTCTATATCCTTCATGTAGTGTGAGGATACTGCCCCATCATCAGGACACGGGTGGTTTCTTTGTGGCTGTGCTGGAGAAGACTGGACCACTCCCCTGGATGAAACAAGGCACATCAAGCACCGGTCAGTCAGGTAAGAAACATCCCAACATCCCATTAAAGGTAGTCAAAAGTACTGGTCAAGCTTCAGATAACTCCACCTTTGTGAGTTGTGTTCGGATACTGCCACATCATCAGGACACGGGCGGTGGCTGTGCTGGAGAAGACTGGACCACTCCCCTGGATGAAACGAGGCACGTCAAGCACCGGTCAAGCAGGTAAGTTTCATCCCAAGACTAGAGGTAGTTAAGAGCACTGGTCAAGCTTTATATAACTCTACCTTTGTGTGCGGTGTGAGAATACTGCCACATCATGTTAGTCTGAAGAAGTGTCATCAATTGAAGTACAGGGCCCATATTCATTAAAACACACTAGCTTAGTTCCATTGTAAGTATATTTTAGAAGCTAGGAGTAAGTAAACAAGATACAGTTACTTAGTCACAAACGATGGTCATCTGGGTAAACATTTATTACCTACTATTAAAGGGTTCTAGTATTACTTTGTTGACATTTGTAAAAAGTGATGAATTATGGATAAAAATACGTATTTTTGTGTGAATCATCTTATATGTCCACTAGGAAATGTGTGAAAATTCACAATAAATGGAAGTATATGACTGAGTAATGAGCGAAAATGCAAAGTTATATTCGCCAGCTCATTGCACTGACTTTGTACTCGGTTATAACTTTCTAGTTGCGACTAAAAGATTTATCCCTATCATCTACAATAGACTTGGAAAGGAACTAAGCTAGTGTTGTATTATAAATATGGGTACAGGAGGGAAAGGATGGTTGACTCTGACACTTGCTCCAGTATAGAGTACAGAAGCCATGACGTCATAAAATCACTTTTTTTTAAATTTTCAAATTTGGAGTTCATTTTCAGAAAGAGCATAACAAATAATGTCCGAATACCGAAAATCAAACGAATAGGTTACGTATTGGCTGAGATATGCCCATCCGAATGAATTTTACTTCAATGGGCAATCAGTGTTAAAATGCACAGGTTCCTAAATTTAGGAACCAGTGCACTATAACACTGATTGCCCATTGACCAAAAAAATCATTCGGATGGGCATATCTCGGCCAATACGTAACCTATTCCTTTGATTTTATATTTGGACATTATTTGTTATACTCTTTCTGAAAATGAAGTCCAAATTTGAAAATTCTAAAAAAAATGTTTATGACATCATTTATGACATCACACTTCACCACTCTATTCTTACCCTCTTATCCATCTCCTACTCCTTCTCCTCCTACTCTCTACCTTTTCCCTTCTACCGCTCGCATTCTTCCTCTTCTATTTCCGTAAAAAAAATATTCAGATTTTGTTTTTATGCCTCCGCCAACGAAGTGGCCGGAGGCATTATGTTTTCAGGTTGTCCGTCCGTCCGTCCGTACGTCCGTCCGTCCCGTTTTCGTTCTCACGATATCTCAAGAACCAGTTGACGGATCAATTTCAAACTTTGTATGAGTGTACATATTGGGGTGGCAATGATCTGATTAGATTTTGGGGTTCATGAGGTCAAAGGTCAAGGTCACAGGACTCAATGTATGCGCAAAAATGCCTCGTTCTTGCGATATCTCAAGAACCGGTTGACGGATCAATTTCAAACTTGGTATGAGTGTACATATCGGGGTGCCACTGATCTGAATAGATTTGGGGGTTATGAGGTCAAAGGTCAAGGTCACAGGACTCAATATGTATGCGAAAATGGCTTGTAATGGCAAAATTTTAAGGACTGAATGTCAGATTTCAATCAAACTCGGTACCTGACTGTATCATAGAGAGTCAACGTAGCAATAAAATGTTGGGGTCATGAGGTTGAGGTCAAGGTCACGGGACACATTGTACATGCAAAAAAGCTTGTAATGCCAAAATCTCAAGAACTAAATGTCAGATTTCAATCAAACTTCGAACCTGAATGTTTTTTTATAGGGAGCCATCAAAGATTGGGGTCATATGGTCAAGGTCACAGGACTCAAAATATATGAAAAATATTTTTAAAAATTTAATCAGTGCAAGTTAATTTGGGCTTGATATTAACATCGCGTGATAGCGGAGGCATAATTTTTGATTGCGCGCAATCGAAGATCCATCTAGTTAATTTCTCTCTCCTATTCTCCTTCTTTCAAGATATTAAAAATGTTTTAATTATATTGAATTTTTCCTTTTGTTCTATTCTTGTAGAGTCTGTCTCTAGTGAAGAAACGTCATCGGGTGAAGTGAAAGAGGGGGATGCAAGTTACCTGGATGCTGCAGCAGAGACCACAGCAGAACCTGCAGCATCAGAACAGACGACAGAACCTGCAGCATCGGAACAGACCACTAGTCAGACCGATGAACCAGCAGGGTAGGTCAAATTAGAAAGAATGAAGCAAAGTCAACAACTGACAACCTGGATCTTTTTGTCTTTTTTTTACATAATATTATATGTAAATGTACATGATTGAACATGAGCTATATGATTGGTAGTATTTGTGTGTACAGGCTATGTTATCTATCCTATCACAGCAAATGTGACCGGCTATAGCAAAACCCTGCACTTGTCGGTAGTTCATGTTTTGAAGGTATGGGCATTTTAAGTTCACATAATGTGTGTAAAAGACTTATGTTTGTAAAATTGAAACAAACATATCTTTGCCAAATATTGTCACATTGTTTAGAAGAAGGCATCAAATGAAAGCTTGTGATGAGGCCTTTATAATGGTATGAAAATCTACATTTGGATTTTTAACGAAAAGTGCAGGGTTTTGCTATAGCCGGTCACAAATATTGTTGAAATAATATTAAATTGTACATGTATATCTCTTGTTGTTGTTTAGACCACCAGCGAAGAAACCTCGGTTCAGCAATTACAAGGAGGATCCATTCGTCTTCTTCAAAGGGGATGAGGAGATCTGGCCATCAATGAAGTAAGCACAGTTAAACTCCTTCAGGACTGGTTCCAGAAAATATTCAGGGTATCATGTAGAGGACACTGTTTGAAATGCTACACTGCAGTGTCGCAATTTTAAGGGCTGATCTATTTGTCTTCTTCAAAGGGGATGAGGAGATCTGGCCTTCAATGAAGTAAGCACAGTAGTTTAACCCTAATCAAGTCAGGTTATTATGGCTATGCTTTAGCCGGGGGGTGGGGAGGGGGGTGGAATCACACCCCTAGACAAGAAGTAGCGTATCTGTAATTGCAAGGAAGTCCATTCGTCTTCTTCAAATGGGATGGAAGAGATCGGCCACCAATGAAGTACATGTATGCACAGTCAGGTCAGGGTTATTTTGGCTATGCTATAGGTGGGGGTGGGGGCGAGGGGAGGGGGGTGGTGGGGCGTAATCTGACCCCCAGCCAAGAAGCTGCGTTCTGCAGTTACAAGGAGGATCATTCATCTTCTTCAAAGGGGACGAGGATATCTGGCCACCAATGAAGTAAGCACAGTTCAAAAGATTATCATGTGCGGGATGAAGGGGACACTGTACTTAGTACATATGTGATTTAATTTTGCTGTATGAAAGGAGTCCTTTGTTGACATGGCTTAAAGTGATGAATGGTTGATAACAATGTGTATTTTTGAGATCTGAATTGTCCACTAATGTAATGTGTGACAATTGTCATGTTAAATGGATTTTTTATGGCCGAGTTATGAGCAAAATGCAAAGTGATATTTGACTCATTCATGTGCACTGACTTTGTTCACAGTTATAACTTTCCAGTGGATATTTTAGAAATCCGAACAATTCAATTGTAAATATCTTTTTAACGGAAGGGAAATTAAGAAAAACCTAAAACAGGTTCCATGCTTCTATGGGTAAGTACGAATAGATTAATGTATGCTAGAACCATAAGAGTTCTAAGTAAGATTTGTGGATTGAAACGCTAGATCCCGTAAAGGTGCTTATGTAATATACGTATTATTCCTACAAGCCTACATGTGCTTTCTTTATGATTCCTCCACTTCTGGTTCTAATTGTAACCAATTTTACATTTGTCGTCTTAATGCATTCCATTTATTGTATGTTTGTTTTGTAAGTGGAAACTAAATGTAATAAAAATTGTAAGCTATAATATAATTTCCATAACAATGATGACATATTGTTCATGATGTGTCTTTTATGTTTTGGAACAGGGAGTTCTACAAGGTGGATGATCGCGTTCCCACTGACCCAGGCTCCTGACCCGGTGCCACGTCGGCAAGAAACGCAACCCTCTACCTGACCAACCGCATCATCAAGGACATACTGCAGAATAATAGGAGGACAGATTAAAGGTATTATGACTCTACCCAAATTTATTGTCTATCAGCTTGTCATTAACCCGTTCAGGACTGATTGATTTCACTACAGCATGTAATCTCCATAGGACTCCTACCCGAGTATTTTGGGGACCAGTCCCTGAAGGGGTTAAGTAAGGGAAGGCGTCAAAACTTTACATAGCGGGCGGCAGCGGGAACCCGCAGTAGCCCCGCGCGTGAACCATGTGCGCGACGCGGTCTCCTGAAATGCGTTCTGGCCGCAAGGGAACGATTGCTTCATCGCGCGCGAGAACAAAACATGCATTAATAGCGCGCACTAGCTGAACGGGACGCCACGGCCTCCCGCCTTGGAACAAATTTTTGAGTGCGCGCTAAAGCCGTTCCAGAGCGGGAAGTCCCGCAGTAGGACGGTAGTGATAATTTGTGATGCCTCCCCTAAATTTCAAACAACAACTGACCAGAAATGAAGTTAAAATAAATGAAAATAAGTTTTGCGCACATTTTTGCAAAGTTGGTATCCAGAGGTGGATGATACATTCCCATTGACCCCGTGGTGCCATGTCACCAAGAAACGCAACCTCTACTGACTAACAGTATCATCAAGGACATCTGCACAAGTAGAATTGTGTTGTTAACCTTGTTCTCTACTAGGTTTTGAAATCTCCAATTAGTTGATACAGGGCCCTCCCTGTTCATTGTAGGCAATGGTTGAAATTGTCTTTAACCCATGTCTAGGTATTAATTGGGCTGGGAGTCTATGGAGAATGCATGTTAGACCAAGAAGACGCAACTCTATCTGACCACAGGATCATCAAGGACAGACTGCAGAATAATGAGGACAGATTAAAGGTATTCATTGCTCATTTATTAGGACCTAAGTAATTAGCAATTACCACTCATTTTGGAAGTATCTATAAAGTGTCAAATTAATTTTGTTTATTAAAGGAGAAGGAAACGCTGGAACTTTTGCTTGCTGTTTATTACTGGCTACAGAATTCCTGTCACTAGTTGTATATTTGCCTCTTGAGTATCACTTAATAATGGAAATAATCAACGTTTTTTTAAACCACTTTATCAACTGTTTTAATCTGATGCGCTCAGATGGAAAACATAACAGCCTCCAGTGCTCAGGTCAAAACAGTTGATAGTGGTTTAAAAACATTGGATAATTTCCATTATTAGTGATACCAGAGAGGAAATATAAGACTAGAAGTGACATGAATTATGCAGACTCATCTAGGACTACCACCTAGTCCTTTTTCAGGACTCTCCAATCCTCCCCTCGTCACATGGCTGCTAACCGCAACCACATCAGTATTATATACACCACCATGGAAACCGATACTTACAAGCAACATTTAATTATGCACTCATCGGTAACAGCAAGCAAAATACTCCCTTTGTCACGTTCTCGCCTTTTTTTCTAGACAGCGAATTGTCTGTGAATCATTTCTCTATAGGCGCTCTATGCCTCAGTATTTTCATTTTATTTTCAGCAGGCTTTTAAAATGTTGCATATTGGTTTTAATCACAGAGAGACATTGCATAATCAAGCATGTAGGTCACCTGAGTGAACCTCTCTCCAATGTATTTCTGTTATCTTATAGAGCTCAAAGTGTACAGTCTAGGACTACTGTATTCATACAATCACCTCCACTCACTTATTTACATAAACCTTGTGTAAATCAGGAAAGGACTATCATATTATTTGATTTGCTCCAAGGTTGGTGGTGTATCACAATTAGAGTTATGGAAAGCCATTCGTTGTCTATTCATATTTCTGAATGGGTTTTAAAACGAGGCTTCACATTTTATTAAAAATCATAAATATCTTTAATTAAATATGGTATTTCATGTTCATGAGTGTAAATTGTTCTTTTAAAGTCTCAAACACGTCGTAGCAATTTTGTTGTGGCATTCCTAGGCTACAAGTAGCTTTCATTAAGTCCAACTTCAAATTTAAGTCCAACTTCAAATTTAAGTCCAACGTGGAATGTTTGTGATGAAACACCCCTGTTTTGAAGGTTAGGTAAAGAATGTAATATCAGAGAGAAATGCAAATGAAGGTGTGTGACTATAGGTATAGCTACCTTTGATTAGCAATTTAATTAATACTGTATTATCAATGCATTCACTCGCATTTACTGCAAGATTTTTCAACATGTTGCAGCATATCAGAGATAGGGCAAAGTTGCTTTTTTTGTATATCAGTGGCACCTTAAAGGGACAGTCCCTCTTTTACAAAACGTCTGAACAGTTTCCAGTTGACGGATGGGGATGAATGTAACACACACAAAAGAATCAGATCGAACAGCCCTGTAATTTGGATTCTACGAATGAAAAAAACGAATGCGTCCCTCCATCAAACTATATATCGGTCAATAAAGAAGTTTAACTGATTTAGCATAATATTACAACAATATTGCTCTTATTCTTGTGAAGGTATTGTGAAGCCGACATTTGTAAAGGTATGTCACGGAAAAAGATCTAAAAAGAATGAAGAATATATAATAACATGTAGTCAGTTTAAGCTAGGTTTGGTTATTGTATCCCCCGAACTTCGGGGATACTATGGATTTTATGGCCTCGTCGCGCCGCCGCCGCCGCCGCCGCCGCAGAGATTTTCTTGTGAACGCTCTACAGGTCCGAGTTCTTGTCCGATCATTTTCTAATTTGGTATGAAGGTGTATTAAGGAAAGAGGATGAAGCCTATTGATTTTGGTGTGGGGCGGAGTCCTGGTTGCCCATGGTAACCATGATATAAAGAAATAGTTAAGATTACCTTGTGAACGCTCTAGAGGTCAGAGTTCTTGTCCGATCATTTTCTAATTTGGTATGAAGGTGTATTAAGGAAAGAGGATGAAGCCTATTGATTTTGGTGTGGGGCGGAGTCCTGGTTGCCATGGTAACCATGATATAAAGAAATAGTTAAGATTACCTTGTGAACGCTCTACAGGTCCGAGTTCTTGTCCGATCATTTTCTAATTTGGTATGAAGGTGTATTAAGGAAAGAGGATGAAGCCTATTGATTTTGGTGTGGGGCGGAGTCCTGGTTGCCATGGTAACCATGATATAAAGAAATAGTTAAGATTACCTTGTGAACGCTCTACAGGTCCGAGTTCTTGTCCGATCATTTTCTAATTTGGTATGAAGGTGTATTAAGGAAAGAGGATGAAGCCTATTGATTTTGGTGTGGGGCGGAGCCCTGGTTGCCATGGTAACCATGATATAAAGAAATAGTTAAGATTACCTTGTGAACGCTCTACAGGTCCGAGTTCTTGTCCGATCATTTTCTAATTTGGTATGAAGGTGTATTAAGGAAAGAGGATGAAGCCTATTGATTTTGGTGTGGGGCGCGGTCCTGGTTGCCATGGTAACCATGATATAAATAAATAGTTAATATTACCTTGTGAACGCTCTACAGGTCCGAGTTCTTGTCTGATCATTTTCTAATTTGGTATGAAGGTGTCTTAAGGAAAGAGGATGAAGCCTTTAGATTTTGGTGTGGGGCGGAGTCCTGGTTGCCATGGTAACCATGATATAAAGAAATAGTTAAGATTACCTTGTGAACGCTCTACAGGTCCGAGTTCTTGTCCGATCATTTTCTAATTTGGTATGAAGGTGTCTTAAGGAAAGAGGATGAAGCCTATTGATTTTGGTGTGGGGCGGAGTCCTGGTTGCCATGGTAACCATGATATAAAGAAATAGTTAAGATTACCTTGTGAACGCTCTACAGGTCCGAGTTCTTGTCCGATCATTTTCTAATTTGGTATGAAGGTGTATTAAGGAAAGAGGATGAAGCCTTTTGATTTTGGTGTGGGGCGGAGTCCTGGTTGCCATGGTAACCATGATATAAAGAAATAGTTAAGATCACTGCTGTAAGCGCACATCGCCTTGTCTATTAATCAGACCCTGCTCGGAGGACAAACAGCGCGCGAGGCCTTGCCCAAAGGCTACTGCCAGCCTAGTAGAACAACGTACACCACCAAACTTGTTCAGTTCACAATATTACAACCCACAAAAGTGCAATGCAATTGGTTCGGGGGATACATGTGCTCGGCTGCGCGACCCGCCGAGCGCGCAATTTCTAGTTTTGATTAGTAATCGCTTACCCACTGTTATTCATGTGCGGGTCACGTAGCTAGCGTGGGTCACATAGGGGTCACGCATAGCGCTGTGGCGCTCCGTGGAATCCGTGAGCGAACTTTCTCGACGGTGAACATACGTTTCATGCACAATTAACCGTTGGACGATGGTTTATTAGATTTAGGTCTATAACTCCGCGAAGAAGAGATTTCAAGCCCTAATTTTGTCAGGCATCCTATTAAATGACATTTTCTTTCATATAAAACAATAACCTCGCAACTTTTGAAATTTGGCTTGCAAAAGAGGGAATGTCCCTTTAAATACATGTACATGTATAGTGCTTCTGCCAAGTAGTGTCATTGTATGTTTAGATAACAAATGCTAGCCATTGATTCAAAGTAAATTTGAACAAGGCCAAAGGGTAATAGTGAGCAAACATATATGTGCCATGTGCAGTAAATTTTGCTACTCTATTGTGTAATTTACGTCTATGACCAATAGCCCACATTCATGGCAATTTAAGCAATTGAAGTGGTCATATGTGCCATTGTGTAGTACATTGTGTAATTTCTCTTTACCTATATGTCTATGACTGATAGCACTCAAATGTTTGTGACAGTTTAAACAAATTTGAAGTGGTCTAGTACAGTCAAACCTGCTTTAGCAACCACCTGTCTATAAAGACCACCTTCATCTAAAGGGGTCTACATGTAGTAACATTGTCAAAATCTTTAAAACTTACTTGGTACTCTGGCGGTTCTCACATACCTCACCGTATTACCAATAGAAGCATGAGTGGAACAGATTTTGGTTTTCCAAAGAGTTCAGATTTATAATTATCTAGTGGATAATAGTAACTGTGTTCAAAGTCAGTGCAATGTCACTTTTTGCATTTTGCTCATTACTTGGGTCATATGACATTCATTTACCATGGAATTGACACACATCACTCGTTGAACATATCAGATCCCACAAATACACCTTTTATCAACCGTTTGCCAGTTCTTGCACATGTCAAAAAAGTTACCAAATCCCCTTTAAAGACAACTATACTTGTATTCTATAAAGCAGCTAAGATCTAAATGAACCTGTCTGTAATGACCACATGAACATACAGACCACTATTTATGTCTCGGACCTTTGGGTGGACTACAGGTTTTTTCAATTTTGCTAGGTTGGCAGCTTTGCACAGTGACTAGTGATTTGTCATTATGTCATTTATGCCATTTATACATATTTTTGTTTGCCATTCTTTTTCTTCTTTTGTCAGGTGATCAACTCTGGGGTGAGAGTGTGGGCCAGGAGTGATGCCCCCGATGTCCCATGTAACTTCAGACTGGCTCAAGAGGTAAATCACATCATAAACCATTTTTGTAACTAAATTAAGTTTTTATATTAAATATAGATATCAAACAGTGTTTCAAACATGGCAGCCTCCAATGGTCAGTAATGGTGGTGTCTTGTAGGTGTCCCAGAAGGTGTCCCAGAAGGTGTCTGCAAATGATGTGTTCTAGTTGCTTGCATGCCACTGATGTAAGGGAGACTTGCCGATAATTACATGCCGTGTGTGTATATCACCTTTCTTGAAAACCGGTGAGACATCCATGGGTCAGGTGGTAAGGTACCAGAATCAATCGATAGTTTGAATATATCCGCAAGTCCTGGGGTGAGATCTTTGGCACACTCCTTCAGTACAACATTGGGAATCAAGTCTGGGAGAACAGCTTTCGAGAAGTTTATCTTTCTGAGTAGTCTTTCAACCCCGTTAACAGAAATATGAAGAGGCTTGATTTTACTCTGAATACAACCGTTCATGTTGGGTGCTTCAAAAGCACTTCTGTTAAGGACTGACTAACATTGGTTCACTAAATCTGGGCCGTAATCTTGCTTTAATGGATGAAGTTTCCTGCCTGCTTGCATGGAGGTGTACCCATCCTGTATTGTCGTTTCAATGACACATATCTCCAACATGGTTTAGGGTTGTTTTCCTCTAGCTTTTGGATGACTGAAGAAGGGAAGAAATCCTTTTCTGCTTTTCTAACAGTTTCCTTTATATGTCCTTTGAAAATCCTTGAACTTCTCCCAGTCATGCGTTTTTGTAGGCAAGTTTGCAAGGATCTTTGGTCTTCCTATACAGTCTCATCATCTGTTTCAGCTTGTGTGAGAACCAGGGAAGCGATTTCCTTCCATTCATCATCTTCGACGGGACATAATTTTCCATGATGTTGTGCAAGGAAGATTTAAAGCGAGTCCAAATGTCTTCCATGTTGTTTCCGGCTCGTCTTTTGGAAACAATTTCCTCAGAGAGTGTTGCAGCTGTTTGATGGATCCCTTCCCAGTTCGCCTTATGGAAGAGGTAGCGCTTCCTGTTGTGGTGTTAGGTGATGTGAGGCGGGATTTCAAAGTCTGTATCTACCATAGCATGGTTGCTTATACCTGGGATGCTTGTGGCGGTCTTGACATGAGATGGGTTTTTCGTGAAGACGAGATCCAGCATGTATGTTGTCCTGTCATGAACCTGGGTGATACCATAATCCAAGCACATGTCGATAAGGGCTGTATGTGCTGTATCCACACCTGAACGAGAGGAAACTGACAATCACCAGACAAGATGTCATCTTCACCAATAACTTATGTACTAAAAAAAGCATATTGTATATATATGTACATTATAAAAACTTAATATCTTCCATCAACATATGTTTGCTGTTGAGTCATTTATGAGTATTGTACATAGTCATAGATATGTGATCTTTGTGATGTATGTATGTGTACAATTATCATTACAGGGTATCAACGTCCTGTACCCGTACCCGAATGAGAGGAAATTGACAATCACCAGACAATATGTGTTATCCTCAGTGAGGCATTACAGAAATCAGTTTTTCATTTGATAACAGTATAAAAGTCTAGACTATCAGATTGTAAATTGTGGCTCCATAATGGATCACTTGTACACACAAGCTCTGAGGCCTTGGCAAATTAATTTTCTGTTCGTACCAACACTGAATGGAATAAACTACTTCCATCTACAGTAAACCAGCCCTCACCTCATACATTCCAGAATGTGCTTGCTAAGGACCCTTCTGTCCATAGGGGCTAACCACTTTCTCGGACCCACCTCCAGTTAAAACTTGTATGGAGTATTCAGGAGGATTTAACTATCAAGTACCAAGTACTATTTTAGTTCAATACATTTACCATATATGATTGTCATTTCAGGGTATCAACGTCCTGTACCCGTACCTGAATGAGAGGAAGTTGACCATCACCAGACAAGATGTCATCACGCTGTTCTCGGAGGAGAGTCCGTTCACCAAGAACTTCTCTGAGGAGATCAGAGAGACGCTGGAGAACACGAGTATGCCCTTTCACTTTACTTTCACTAAATCAATAATGATGGAAAAGAGCAAAGAAAATAGGGGTTTCTCCGGGATTCTAAACCGTAAAGCACCAGTCTAGCAATCCTGATGTCTCTGGTTCAAATCCCAGAGAAACTCTATTTTCTTTGCTCTTTTTTTATTTATATTATCTATTTCTTTGACAGTTTCCCCTTATGTTTGAAATAAGAATAAAAAACACCTTTGACACATACAGTCAAACCTGTGTATAGTGACCACCTAAAGAAAAGAAGAAACGTGGCCACTGTACACACGTTACCTCTGTATTCAGGGTCGACAACACTGTTTTCCTTGACAAGAGATCACTTTTGGTGGCTACTATAGACAGGTGATATACATTGGAATATTGGAACATTGAAACCTTATAACAGAACCTTGAGACCATGACAAGTACCTTCTTATATCAGGTATCTTGTATCGGGTTAAAAACAAAAAATTAATGAAAATGTTTATTTTTATATTTTATTTTTATTTTTCTTAAATATCAGAGCTCTCTGTAATGAAGTTCCATTGTACCATTACACCCCTTCGTAAACTTGTAAACTGATGGATGACCAGGGCCCATATTCCTGAAACCTTCCTAGCTAAATCTCCTGCTTAGCCTATTTTGGTTCAGACGACTATTTAGGCAACGAGTACATTCTTGCTTGCCCGCTGGAGTAAGATGGGTTAGTTAGTGTTACCTGCTATAGTTTACCCTAGTTGGTAACTGACAATACCACTTGTGACTTGTCACTTTCTTAGCCCTATAATACAGAGTAGACACAAGCATGGAACTTACTTTGCTTCATAGTTTTTTTGTCATGAAAGTTGCAATTGAGGTTTTAAAAAAATAAACATGGTCAGTTTATGGGCAATAGGGATTGATTCTGGTCTTCCTTTGACCGGGGTAATAATAACGATGCGCTGTTTGTGTTTTTAAGTGGACCCGTATGAAAAGTAGTTGGCTGAGTATAAAAAAGGTAGATCGTGCCATATGTAAGTAGGCACCAATATTATTATTATTATTATTATTATTTTATGTAATTTTTAACTTAATGCCCAAAATTGTTTCTCTTTTTTTAATGTTTTCTGCAGGTATGGGGACTTTGATTCTCACGTACTATCCAAGTACTGATGGGTAAGTTCTGTTATATATTGTATATTTTGTTGCCAATACCTAATCAATTTAGAAAGCCGAAACACCATTCAAAATCATTAAAGGGATAGTACAGTTTTCGGTTTAGAGGGCATTTCAATACATATTGTAATGTTGTTACACACCTGGCATGTTCAAAAGCATTTTCAAATCAAAATTTATCTCCTTTATTGCTTATTCCTTTATTCCAAAACATTGCTATATTCATGCCTTGAAATAGTAGGTAGAGGGGAAAAACATGCACAAAGTACTCTAATTATAACAATCCCTTTGAACCTAAGACATTAATTTGTTACAGAGAAATGTATTCGGTTTACATTACAACAACACATTGTCATTTGTTTAATGATTTGTTCATCAATGGTATGAAATTCTATTTTGATTTATGCCAATAAGAACCTTACTTTGCCTGAGCCGGTCAGCTGTATAATTTGAAGATTGAATTTTCTATCAAATTCTCACACTTTCCTTATAAAAGTTGACATTATTAACCTTGGTTTAGTGTTTGGTTTATAATAGCTTCTGACTCTTACAAGCATGTCATGCGAAAAGTTTCATGGTTCAATGAGAAAAACCCAAACACTAGGGTCTTTGTGGCTCAATGGTTAAGCACCGGTCTAGCAATCTGAAGGTGTCGGGGTTTGATTCCCAGCGAAGCCCAATTTTCTTGCCTAATTTTTCGTTTAAATTCTCTTTACAGCCAAGAGGAGACTGATTCCCCGATCATCCTGGTCGCATGGCGAGGCAAGACGTCGCTGCGCTCCTACGTTGCCAAGGGAGACCGGCAGCACATCCTGAGGATGGTCGGAGGCCCCGTGGAGGAAAAGAAGAAGCCCAGAAATCAGAGAGGATCAGGCAACTCACAGACGGAGCAGTCAGGGGAGGGGCTTGGTGATGAGGGGGAGGAGGAGGAAGAAGGAGATGGTCTCTTAGCAACGGAGGAAGAAGGAGATGGCTGCTTAGCAACAGAGGCAGGAGATGACTGCCAGGCCGAGGAGGAAGAGAATGGAGATGCTAGCTTAGCAATGGAGGAAGGAGACGGTTGCCTAGCAACAAAGACAGGCAATGGTGACTTAACAACGGAGAAAGGTGTGCTAGTAGCGGAGGGGAATGCGAACTGTGACAGTTTAGAGGAAGGAGGTGGAGAAAAATGATCGAATCCGAGGTGAAAAGAGAACTCTCCAAATCTGAAGGCATTGACTGTTACAGAGACTCGATTGGGAATGAAAAAGAATTGACTGCAGGCGTTGGACTATGATTTCAGCATTAGAGGTGCAAGGCTTCCATGTTTTCATGAATTGTAGGTATTTGAAAAGTATGCGTGGACCAAGAGACTTGAAAGTGAATGAAAAAGAATGAAGTTGAGGAGTTAGACTAAGATATCAGGAATAAATTGTGAAAGACTTTCCTGTTTTACTAAATTGTAGGTGTGGTGAATGATGGAAAAAGGATGCCACGAAAAGATGAGGGATTCCTTATCTGTTTTTATAATCCTAAATCAACAAATTTGACACAAAAATACCAAAGAGACAGTAAAGTGAATCAATTTTCCATCACTTGGTTACACATTTACGGAGGAAAACAAGTAGATGTCCAGTGAAAATTATAGATAAAGTTTCTTTTTTCTTTGCTCCACTTACACTATTTCACATAAAATGTTTCTCTTCATTATGAATTTATGATCGATAAGTTTCATCTCATCATGATTTGTTCTAAAAAATTAACAAAATGTAGGTTAAGATACATCAAATGTTTTATATTTTTAGATGTAAAATATTGCACAATGCATGTCCTTAAAAAAAAAAAAAACTGCCAAATGTTGTTTTGCGCAATCATTTGAACAAACATATCAGACAAATAGATGTGTAAAAGACAAGAAAAATAGGTGTCAAGCCTGTCACTAAGACAACAACATTATGGTTATCCAGGGCTCCACACATAACTTTTTTGTCAGTGGCCCAGTCGGGCCAGTGAAATAATTTCTTTCCCTTTTCTGGTGGCCCGAAAGAAAAATGTAGTGGCTCTGAAAATTGCATTTTATGAGTGAACTTTTGACTATTCAAAATATCACTCTTTCCTGATCAAACCTGTGATTATAGATGAAGCATGACTGTTGACATGGAAAAAACAAGATTTTTCTTATTTTGTCAATGTCCGGTTGAAAATCTGCTTGCCCAATCGGGCCACTAAAATATGACTTTTATACATTTTTGCTGGCCCGAAGTGCAATTTTACTGGCCCCGGGCCAGCGGGCCAGTGCGAGTGTCGAGCCCTGGGTTATCCATTGAAGACCCACACACATTTACAAAGAGGATGTGTGTGTTAGTTGTCTGTTTTAATGATAATTTCCTTATTCTTTTAATATTGTAAGAAAACATAATCCATGCCCTTATATCACATGGCAGTTATACAAATTAATTTGTCATTTTTAATTCTAAAGATTCAGAAGGTTTCCTGGACATTCCAAGTTGTTTCCCAACTAGCCAGCGCGAGTCATAACCAGTTGATAGGTCACAAGGTCAGTCCCATGTATGCAGAATAGTGTTGGAACTTTCATTACGTTGCTTTATCCTTTCAAGAAGTTTCTTTATTTGAAAGTTGACGTATGTGCAGGATGTAATTCTCTCTAGTTGAGACTCCAGCCAGCACTGAACCACGAGACATTGACAGAGTCTACAAGTTCTACATTGTAAACTGTCTATTTTTACTGATTCAGCAACATGATTCATCAACAACAAATTGAAGTTTGACTGAGAACCAAGTCCATCAAGATTGTGTTTTTTCCACAAAAATAGTGAATTTAATACTGGCTCATGCGTGAAAAAGGTACACTTTTGACCCTTTTTTTGTTGGCTATGTGTACAGCATTATACTCTAGTTACCCTAACTAGGGCTCCAGGGGTTGTTTCACAAAGATCCTAAGTTGAATTTAACTCTAAGTTGGACTTAAAAATTATGGAAAGCCGTTGGTTTCTTTGATTTTGTTAATAACAGGTTTTTTTTAAGGCATGAAATGTTGATTCAAACCATTAATATTTTCTATGAGCAAGGATATGTCATGTTTTTAATGTAAAATTTATGAAAAGTCAACAAATTCTTGCAATTTTGCTTTTAAATTTATTTTATTCCAAGGCTACGATTGGCTTACCATAATTTTTAAGTCCCACTTAGAGATAAGTTCAACTTGGGATCTTTGTGAAACACCCCCCAGATTTGCATATGCACATGCCTGATGGCTTGGAGCCAGTAAATTATGATATCAAGCAAGTAAAAGGGCCGTATGCATAAAAAGTAGCAATTGCTTGTGCTAGCCTTTTACTTGAATCGGTATGCATAAAAAAGCAAAAGCTTTTGCTTACAAGCACAAGCAATTGCAATTGCTAACCAAACAAGCAATTGCTTAAAACAGTATGCATAAAACGTACCTTTTACTTGTCTTGTTTTTTTCAAGCACCTCCAGACCAGCTTGAGCTCTTGCTTACTCAGGACATTCGCGTTTTAGCATCAAGTTTTCATACCATTTCAGGATAATTTAGAGCTCCTGAATCCAGAGGTTATGTTGTGATTTCATATTTAGTCAAAAGGCTGTTAATGTTATTTTAGACATTTATATCCATGTAGGCAATCTTGTTCATGATATGCTTTTTGTCCATCAATCTGCACTAGCTGGTATTTTTAACCAGCACAGGAAACTCTTTGGTGTTCTTTGCTGTTTTCCCATTTGTTTTCACAATAATAATATTTTCATGCTTTCTTATATTTTACCAAATTCGTATATAATTTTATTTGTATCAATATCTTATCTACCATAAATAGTTCAACTGACCTTTCCTACTGTTTTTACTAACTACTAACATGATTATCATTTTTATTGTGATCGGGTGTACCATATCATTACATAATTTCGCTGTTTCTTTTCAAACAAATTTCATATTTGGAATTATTTTGCGGGAAAATAAATGCTACCAGGTTACAAACTGCAAGAGCGAGCAATGAAAACGGAATCGAGTTAAGATCCTGATCACCTGAATGCAAATGTCCTCCCTCACAATCAGACGCCATGTTTTCGCTATCACATGTAATCAAAACATAACCAGCTGCGTCTAACTTGCTATCGTGAGTGAAACCAGTAAAGTGTCTAACTCCACGAAAATTACTTGGAGCTTCCACATTTCTCTTCTACCGTGTTGTTTGGCTTATGGTAAGAGAAGAATAAAATAGGGTTATTTTTGTTTTAATGGCCCTTTAGTATGACGATATCTATCATTGATAATCATTCAGCTCAAGAGCGTTAAATGCATGTATGTGCCCCTTTTATTCTTCATTCGAAATGTTCATATTATAATTTGACATTCAGAAAATATTTGCGTACAAAAAAATATTGTTGCCAGGTCGGGCACGACCAGGGAAAGCTTCTATGCAAGGGACTACACGACGTTTGCATACACTACGAATCCCTTTGTTGTCTTGCAGTGCGATGTTCGCACAACCGTAACGATGCTTTGTTCAACACGTAAGCAATTGCTTAGGCAGTGTAAGCAAAAGGTTTCAGCACAAGCAAACGTTTATGCCTGTGAATTTAAGCAATTGCTTGAACTTGATCTTTTGCTTGACAAGCTCTTGCTTGCGCTTGAAGCAATTGCTACTTTTTATGCATACGACCCAATATGAGAACATGTCGTTCATGTCCAGCTACACCCACAGTTAACATTTTAACGAATTTAAAAGGAAATACAAATTTTAATAGTAGACAGTTTACAAATTAAATAAAACATATAGAAGAAGCTGCATCACTTTGGTGATCCCTCGCATATATCCGTAACGGTTAATTTCTTATCCTTTGGGTTTATAATAGCTTCTGACCACATGAGCAATGAAAACTAAGGGGCTTCAGCACCACATTAGGGTTTTTCTATAGCTCAGTCAGTAGAGCGCTGGTCTAGCAATCGGGTCTCGGGTTCGAATTCCGGGAAAAAAAAAATCCCATTTTCTTTGCTCCTTTTCATTTAGTTTACAAATTAAATACAATTTTAGGACAAGTTAAAGGGGTCGTTCAGTTTTGGTATAGAGGGCGCTGCACGAAATATTTTTGTGTGTGAGATAATGAAAAACTGAGTGTAAAGTTTGAAAGAGCATACAATTCTAATGACAGAATAATGACAGATATTTGATCAAAAATCGGTTCAGAAACGGCTGAAATATCAATAAATATATCCGATCAGAGTAAATCTGGGGCCCAGATTTATTCGATGATTTTTTGTTTAATTTTTAAAATGCTTACACTTTTTCAAAAAATGTAAAAAGAGGTTTTTAAATAGTTGTTGGTGATCTCTCTATTTAATCATTATTTCAACAAAGCACCACATGCATAATTTTGTATGAAAAGAGCCCTGCTCGAACACTCCTAGGGTATGATATTGGACTCATTTAGTGTTACAGTGGAACATCTTTATAACGAGCTCTGTTATAGCGAGGTACCTGATATAGTGAGTTAATTTCACAGGATGGAGGGTGTTTCACAAAGCAATATTTTGTCATCATGACAAATTTGTCATAATGACACGATTTTTATGGTGGCATTATAAGGACATTTTTGCCTAAATTTTGCCAAAACTTTGCCAAATTGTAGCCAAATTCTTATTATTTGGCTAAATTTTGGCCAAAATTTCACCAAATTTGGGGCGTAATGCCACCATAAAAATTTGTCATGATGACAAAATATTGCTTTATATAGTATAGTATAGTATTTTGTCTTCTTTAAGCCCTGATACAACAAGATATCCAATATAACAAGGTAAAATGAAATCGGCCCAAGGTGCTTGTTAATACAAAGTTTCGCTGTATTGTGGATCAGAAAAGTACTTTATCCAGTGACCATTCTCTGCTTTTTCCAATTCTTGTGTCT